>CM033273.1:37227621-37755121 GCA_019343175.1 Oedothorax gibbosus
GATGGTGCTATGGTTTAACGTTAAACATTATATAGTGTATAGATATTGGTTTAAAGTTTGTAATAAATAGTAATAATTTTACCGAATCGAACATGTGGTATTCAAGTTTAATATTCTTTGTACATAAATATGGTATTCAAGTTGTGATGCATAACAATAGGTTAGAAAAAAAATTTAATAATCAATATTTCCTTCTTAGTACATGTGTGCATAAAATGCTTTAAAACTATAAGCAAAATACTCTGTATATTAGTGACATTAAATTCAATTCAATGTAAAAAAAATTCTCATTTCACTTTAACCAAAATAAAAAGATTATTTACGTGTTCATGCATCAATTTTCTGAAAAGAACATCATAAAAAAGAAAATGTAAAAGCATTGATACTATGTACTAAAACCAATACCTAAATTGTGCAAATTGTTCATTCGGAAAAAAAATGTGCTTGCAAGCAACAATGTATTCTTTTTCAATTTATCCAATGCTTTCACGTAAAAGATACTGTTGCTGAACTCTCCCAACGTCGGCACTTTTTACGCTCGAAAAAAGAAACCAGCTTTCAATATAGCAAAAGATAAATGATCTACCTAGTCGTCGTTTCATTGAAATTTATGATTCATTGTAACGTAAATGTTCTTTTAAGGAATTAAATAACGACCATTATGCTGTAACTCCTTTCATTGGCAATAGCCATAAATCACATAAAGCTTTTGCTCCAGGCCTCATTAAGCCTCAATATGGATATAAATTTATCCGTTTTCATTTCCATTTATTTCGGTAACATTTTTTTTAAAGTATGTAAAATTATATTAAAACGACGATTTTTTTTATTTTTTCCGGAAGAATTTTTCATCGATTTTACCATTTGCTACCAAACCATAATCGATCGTTCCTTGTTACCACCGTGGAAAACATGAGAGATTAATGACTGTTCGACAATGTTCCAAGAACCCTCCGCGCGACCCCCTTCTGAAAAAATATAAATAAATTGCAGTTTCAAAAAGTAGTAACAACAACAGCAACAACGACTTTGGCTTTCGCTCTTCCTTTGTTTACACTCAGTGATCGATGTTATCCGATAAATAAAAGTATTCGTTTCTCGGGGTTGTTTACAGAGGCTATTCACAACGTTGGATTGAAAAAGTGTTATAAATACGCAATTTAAACTTAAAAGTTCTCATGAGAGGGCCAAAGCCGTAATCTCGACTGTTGTGATTAACGATTTTAAAGATCACATGTTGAAAGGCTGATTATAAATAAAATTACGATCCTGTTGTTAGTGACATGTTCTTTAAAGTTCTAAAGAATTACAGAAAATAAGCTAGAGATAAAAATGGTAATAGATGACTACGGAGACAAATTTAAATTATATCCAGCTCCTCCTTGTAAACTATATTAAAAATTATGAATCTCAGCTGTGCTAATACAACTAACCCCACATCAAGATGAGTCCAACAGATCAAGATGACAGGGTTTTTTTTTTAACTTAAGTTGCATTCAAGTGAGTAATAGTAATGATATGATTTCTCAAGTAATTTATATAAAACAAAATTTATTACTTTAAAACCTACCGTAATTACAAATATCCCAACAACACATTTCGCTGGTCTCAAAAATTAAATCGCCCTAAATTGATTTGAAAAATATGATTAGATATTAAAGAGTCAATTATATACCAACCATACATAAAGAAACAAACAGAATTGCAAAGAAATGGTATATGGTTTTTAAACCGTGGGGGGTGGGGGTCAGCTAAGTCCCAAATTGAAGGATTGGTTGTTTTCCACCATTGGGAACTGGATTTGACAGATGTAAGACAGAGTGTCAACCAATACCATTGGCCAATGGAGAAAAGTTACATACTGCCAAACAATTTGTCAACAATTTTTACTCTTGGTATAAATTTAATTTTTGTCAAAACTATCAGTAACATCTTTTTCAAACTCAATCGTAGTATTGAAAAAGATGCGGTCCCAGTGAAATGAAAAAGTAATCATGTCGTGAAATAGAAACTCCCCCTTCTTTCCCTTAAGCATCCTTGACCTTTAATAACATTCGCTCGCCCCCTCAATAAATCACCGTTGTAATTGGATTCCCAGTACAATAAGCCCACATTTGGGGGTCTTGTCAAGAACTTTGACTCACTTATCCCCTTTGTTGGTGGGCTTTTATACCGTTTTTGTATTATATTAACTTATATTCAATTTTAATGTAAAGGAGAATGAAAGTTTTTGATTCTTTTCAGAAATGGAGATTGTTATGTGTTTCATTAAAATTTAAAAATGTTTTAGGATTTTCGATGAATAGTTACTTTTTGTGTATGTGATGTAAACATCTCAAACAAAATAAATCGAGGTTTTATCATAATACAAAAAGTTTTTTCATAATGGTACAATGAAAGTTTTAATATCAGAATAGTAAAACATGCTCCACTCAAACTACTTTAACAATTTTGCAATTAAGAAATTCCGAAAAAACACAACTTCGAAAATCATAATTATTTAAAAATTTCTTTGTGCTTTAAGCAAAAATATGTGCGTAAACTTTATTTACACTTTAAAAATAATCTCTTAAACACTATCTTGTGTCGTTGATAATTTATTGCAGATTATGATAAATTTAAAGTGACGTTTTAAAACATTTTTTTTACAATATAAAAGGCTTTCCATTTAGAAATTTGCAAGATAACTTGACTTTTTCTATAATACAAAAATATACACTGCTGGATTTTGGGGTGTTCCCGTGTAGTTATTTTAACAGAAAAAAAGAAATTCAGTTTATTTTTGTTACTTAATTTCAATAAATACGATATGATTGCTTGAACAAATATATTTAAAGAAAATAGTTATAAAGAATTGACATCATATTTGTATCATATTTTCTGTTCAAAAACTTCCCAACTTCATTTACATTGCTACACCTTAAAAAATAAAACTTTTTCGTGTAAGTGACAGAACGCGCCGCTTTCTTTTTAAAAAAACAAGTAGGTTTGTTACAGAATCTGTCACTTAAACCGCTTCCACACAACATTTGTGCTCAACAGGAAACAAACTATTTATACACCTCAGAAAGAAATTCGCCAAACAGAGCTTTTAGCTAGTTGTAATTAAACATTTAAACGAGAAAATTAATTATTTTGATTAATCTTCTTTCTCAGATTTAATAATTAGACTTTATCGTTTGCTAAATTTGTTTGAAGTTCGAAGAATAATAATCTTTTTTAATAAATATCTTTGTGTCGCCACAATTTCCCATTTACATTTCTTTCGAAAATTCAGTTATTTATCGTTTGTTAAATTAATTTACAGTTCGAAAAATATATAATTAGTGCAATTGATGCTTTTAAAATAAAAGCGAAACTTTGCATATTTTTTATGCCAAGTTAGAATTCTCTATGAATCTTTCTTCATACATATATAATAAACCATCAAAAGAACTCTATTAGCTTCCACACTACGTTTATAAAGTAAACAAGTAGGTTTGTAACAGAATCTGTCACTTAACCCGCTTCCACACATTTGTGTTTAACAGGAATAAACGCACCAAACACAACATTAATTCTATATTAAACATTTACACGCCAAATTTGGCTAGTTTCATTTATTTTATTTCAAAAATTCAATACTTATTACTTATCGTTTGCAAAAATTAATTTATATTTCAAAGAATAAATATGTAATATTCCTCGCTTAGTGAAATATCTTTGACGTCATTTCAAACTGATCGATTTCGCAAAAATAAATTTATTTAAATTTATTGTGTAAAAGAATTACAGTTTCTCGAGCGATTGTTGCGAATTGCAAAGGTGATTTAATTCTAATAAAAACAAGGCCTTTAGCTATTTGTAATTCAAAGTTTTAAACGCCAAAATTAACTATTTTCATCAATCTTCTTTCTCAGATTTAATAATTAGACTTTATCGTTTGCTAAATTTGTTTGAAGTTCGAAGAATAATGATGTAATCTTTTTTAATAAATATCTTTGTGTCGCCTTAATTTCCCATTTACATTTCTTTCGAAAATTCACTTATTTATAGTTTGTTAAATTAATTTACAGTTCAAAAAATATATAATTAGTACAATTGATGCTTTAAAAATAACAAGTAGGTTTGTAACAGAATCTGTCACTTAACCCGCTTCCACACATTTGTGTTTTACAGGAATAAACGCGCCAAACACAACAATAAAAGCGCCAAACACAAGTTTCATTTATTTTATTTCGAAAATTCAATAATTATTACTTATCGTTTGCAAAAATTAATTTATATTTCAAAGAATAAATATGTAATATTCCTAGCTTTTAAATAGAATGAAAACATTTTATATCAACATACAAAGAATCCGTAATGAAATATATTTGACGTCATTTCAAACTGATCGATGTCGCAAAATAAAATTTATTTTAATTTATTGTCTAAAAGAATTAAAGTTTCTCGAGCGATTATTGCGAATGGCAAAGGTGATTTAATTCTAATAAAAACAGGTCCTTTAGCTATTTGTAATTCAAAGTTTTAAAAGCCTAAATTAACTATTTTCATTAATCATCTTTCTCAGATTTAATAATTAGACTTTATCGTTTGCTAAATTTGTTTGAAGTTCGAAGAATAATGATGTAATCTTTTTTAATAAATATCTTTGTGTCGCCTTAATTTCCCATTTACATTTCTTTCGAAAATTCATTTATTTATAGTTTGTTAAATTAATTTACAGTTTATAATCGTTCAGTCCGTCCGTCCGTCCGTCTGTCCGTCCCGTCACCCACTTTCACAGAAAGAACCACAAGTCCCACAGACAAGTGGAATACGTCATTTTGAAGCAAAAAATCAGATTAGGCTACATTCCAAATTTCATTAAAAAATTTAAATTAGAAGTTTATTTAAAATTTAAATAACTAAATTTTTTTTATCTACATTGAAATAACATGCAAATTCCATTTTTATTCATATTTTCACCGTTGCCATCCACAAGTCCCACAGACAAGTAGGATACGTCCTTTTGAAGCAAAAAATCAGATTAGGCTACATTCCAAATTTCATTAAAAAAATTTAAAGTAGAAGTTTATTTAAAATTTAAATAACTAAAAATTTAATCTGCATTGAAATAACATGCAAATTCCATTTTTATTCAATATTTTCACTGTTGCCATTTCGTTAAACGTACGAGAAACTTTATTTAAAATAAAAAAAAACACTTTTGAAAGAATATTTATTTATGTGATATAATTCAGTTTGGATTGTTGTAATATCACAATAGAGTTCTTTTGATGGTTTATTACATATGTATGAAGAAAGATGCATAGAGAATACTAACTTGGTATAAAAAAATATGCAAAGTTTTGCTTTTATTTTTAAAGCATCAATCGCACTAATTATATATTTTTCGAACTGTAAATTAATTTAACAAACGATAAATGACAGAATTTTCGAAAGAAATGTAAATGGTAAATTGTGACGACAAAAAGATATTTATTAAAAAAGATTACATTATTATTCTTCGACTTCAAACAAATTAAGCAAACGATAAAGTCTAATTATTAAATCTGAGAAAGAAGATTAATGAAAATAATTAATTTTATCGTTTAAATGTTTAATTACAACTAGCTAAAGGCTCTGTTTGGCGAATTTCTTTCTGAGGTGTATAAATAGTTTGTTTCCTGTTGAGCACAAATGTTGTGTGGAAGCGGTTTAAGTGACAGATTCTGTAACAAACCTACTTGTTGTGATATTACAACAATCCAAACTGAATTATATCGCATAAATAAATATTTTTTCAAAATTATTTTATTTTAACTAAAGTTTCTCGTACGTTTAACGAAATGGCAACAGTGAAAATATTGAATAAAAATGGAATTTGCATGTTATTTCAATGTAGATTAAATTTTTAGTTATTTAAATTTTAAATAAACTTCTAATTAAAATTTTGTAATGAAATTTGGTATGTAGCCTAATCTGATTTTTTGCTTCAAAATGACATATCCCACTTGTCTGTGGGACTCATGGTTCTTTCTGTGAAAGTGGGTGACAGACGGACGGACTGAACGATTATAATACCTTCCACTTTTTACGTTATAAACGTAGTGTGGAAGCTAAAACTAAGAAAGTTTTCAATTTAATAACTCCAAAACTAATTGGAAGTTTCAAAAAAGGGCTACAAACAGTCCTTTCCCATACATAAACATTCATGTATGTAAAAAAAAAATCTTTCTTTTCTAGCCTTTTTCTGGCCCTTATAGTTTCTTCTTCTTCATTTTTAAAATGGATTTCAGGCCCTTCAGAAGTCTTTCCGTAGTTGCACCATGTGAAAATTTTAAAATTACCAGTTTCATAAACAGATAATTATGTAGCCATGATACAATTAAGGAACAAAGACAGTTGAAAAGTTCATCTGCTGCGTCTAATTTGCAAGAACTGCCACAGCTTTAGAAAATTAACCTTTCGTCAATATTTTTCAAATGTGCTGACCTTTTCCTTTACTGTCATTGGAAATTGTAGCAAATATCTTCCCACTCTTTACAGTATGTCTCACAATAAATTCCCGGACTTTCGGGGACATCCTGTCTGTACCATGCATAACAAACGACAGAGAACGAAACAGTACTTCATCTTCTCCTATGATTGGAAAGATTGAATGAAGTACAAACTCCTTTTATACATAAATATTCCTCTATATTATTTTTTTGCCCCTTTGTGAGCAGCTAAATTAAGTCTTATATGGAAATAAAATTAGAATCGAGTTGAATAAATTTGACCCATGCCTCCTAGGAATAGGATTGCGTATTTTGAAAATTCTAAAATGACTATAAGGTATTTGTGTGTTCCTTATATTTCAAAATAAGAATCATATGGATTGATTGTAATTGACCCGTCTTTGAGATATGAAGGGATATATGTAAGCCACGTTTTACCACCTTTTACAATCGAATTTCTAAAAATCGCTTCTTAAATAACAATTTCAGCATACTAAAAGATAAGCTTTTAAAATTGTATACCTGTAACTGCAATAGTTTATGGCATAATTCAGCATCTATTATAATTATCAAGTTATTCTGTCATAAATGGTGTAATTAGTTTTACAATTTTTGTCAATATAATATTCACAGATAATTCGTAACAATTTATCTTTGTATGAAAACTTTTATTCCCATATCTTTTATACATTAATGTTCCTTCTCTGACCTAAAGTAATTTTTAGTTTTATTTTCTCGTATACCTGAACCAATCTCGCATCATCTCAACATTCCATCAGCAGAACCAATCAAAAATCAATCTCAGCAACTTAGCGCAGAAATCTTCATCAAAGCTGATATTGGATCTGAATATAAAACCAGGAGTAGTTCCTAATTTAATATTAGTAGTTATTTCCTGGAGGCAATATGTTCGATCGGAATGTTTCGCATTTTTTCCTCCCATCGTTTTAATATCTCTGCAATATAGTTTTCACGACGAAATAACATTGCGAACTTTTGCCAACAATTTTGATTTAACATAGCCAAAAGCGAATTTATACATAGTTTGTTCGGAATTTGATATTTGATTTGATTATTCTTGATAAATAAGTTTTTTTTTACTTATTTTAGGGTTGTATGATATAAAAGATATGGAAGTGGGTTTTATGTTCGAATTTGGGTGTTTCACATCAACTTCAATGTTTTTGAATGTAAAACTTATATGATTAAATAATATTTCTAGCTGTGCTTTATAGCTTTAGAATAGTGAAGAAGGCAATACTCTCGAAACTAACTTTAAAAAAAGATAAAAACTGGCATTTCAATGAATTATTCGCTTCTTCTTGATTTGTATGATGTTTTAAAATGCATGCATAGAATTAATAATGTTTTCTCTCTAGGACCACCAAAGAAAAAAACAACTTCAAAACCAAAATCTATATTGAATCCTGCTGAAGATCACCATGAAAACTTGCCCCCAGGTACGATCCAAATAACTAATTTCTTACTTACACAATAGAGAGACCCACAATAGAATACATTTTTTTAATGAAATTGCTTTATTTTCAATGGTTTAGTTTGAAAAACCGAATATGTATAACTAGTGAAAACATCCACGGCTCCGTATATAATTAAGCAGCTAATATTTGAAAAAATATCAGCATTTTAAGCACAATTCTCTTACATAATTTTTAATTTAGTCAATAATAATAAGAATTTTTAAAATGACTTAACTTGAGAATTTAAGAACTCAGTGGAAGAATGTGCTGGGTGATATTTTTGAAAAAAAAAATAGATTTTTGTGTCAATGAACATATTATTCCCTCCTTTAAATATAACAAGTGTGTGTTCCTTCTTTCGTAAAATGTAAGTTAAGTATATTTGTTACTATTTGAACATACCGTTTTTAATCGATCTAATTGCAAACTAAAAACTTTAACACTTTGACGGCGAATCACGCACCAGCGCGTGACGTGATCCGATTCACCGATAACAGCACATTCTGATAAAATTCATAGTACCATTTCGCCTACCGTTCTTATGAGTTCAAGTTCGTTTGAAAACTTGATAAACATGATGGTCTAGTGGTTACACAAACTACATACGATCTAGCTCTTTAATCTACCCTATTGTATGATTTTTAATTGACACCTAGTAATCCCAGATGTGACATAGTCCATACATAGATTAAAAGCTTATGAAGTTTTTGTGTTATTGCGAAGTGTATCTTTCGCCTATTGACGACAAATATAATACAGCCATAATTATGTAGGGATGTTAACACCTATATTTAACTTATGTTTACACCCCAAGCAAATTTAAGGTTATTTGCAAAGAGTTCTATAGTAGGGTAGAGGAACGACTCGTACTGAGCTGCCATGGCTCACTACGGAGCCCGAATAGAGTGGCAAAAGAGCTAGTTAATTTATAATTTTGATACTGAGAAAGGAAGTACACCCAGGGCAAAGGCGGGAATCGAACCCGCACCTGTTACAGCGCGCCGACTGCTAGCGTTATGGCCTGCGATCCACACCACTCGGCCATCGGGCCCCACATGCCACCCTATAATGTATCCGTGTTGGTCCATGGTGCTGTTGCCAGGTTCAGTCTCTACCGTACTATAGAACTCTTTGGTTATTTGGTGATCAATCTGAGGATATAGTACGTAGAATATTAGATTTCACACTTTTGAAACTGATCCCACTGTGCTTGGAATAATACTTGATGATTTGAAAGAGTATATTCTATTTCAAATTACGAGGAGATTAAATCTTTCGTCTCAAGCGTAGGGAGACCAGACATATTGCATTTTGCAGTGCGGTTTAGTTTAGTTATTCAACTATCTAGCTATAAAAAAAAATGCAAGTAGTCGTTTTTGTAGTTTTTTCAAACAAAAACAACCCTCCCCCCCCAAAAAAAAAAAAAATTAATTATGAAAATTTAATGATGATTTCATAGTCGAAAACTTAATCACTGAAACAAATCTGGTTATTGGCTTTCAATTCAATAATTAGTGACAGATGATGAGTTATCCGGTCGGAAAAGGCCAGGAACATTTCATCGTATTGCTGTCGTGTAGCTTTAGTTAGCGACGTAAATTCAACCTAATTCCCTTGTAATTTTATGACCTCGAACTAAGATATTTACTTTTTCGAAAATGAAAAAAAATTAGTTAGTTCATTTCCATTGTAACGAACTGGTTTTAAAAAACAGGATGTTCTTCTTTCACATGAGCCTCTATCGATGAAAATTTTCCATCGATATCGTCGCAGTCAACGTGTTAAAGTTCATTTTCTCGTTTCCACCTTTTTATCACTTAGCATATTTTTCCACTAAGCTCTTCAATTGTATTATACTGGAACCGAATACAACAATAGATTACTCATATAGCTCAACTTTTCTTTCTAAAATTCTGAATCGAAAAATCTGCTCCACTGTACTCTCACTCGGGGCCTAATTTATTGGAAAACTTATACTATAGACACAATAAATTTTAGTGACCCCTTTACGGAAAATTTTGTGTATGATTGATCGTAATGATGATGTTAGTTGGCCGATCCATCATATATTTTGCTCTCATTTTATAGGCTTCCTTATAGCATCGATCAAACCAATCATATTAGGTCAATGTCTGAGTCAAAGTCAAGCTTAAAATAAAGTGGTGTCTCAGAAACTTTTAAAATTTGATGAAATTTTGGGGGTTTACCAAATTTAGCATACTAGAAACTATAATTTAGGGGCCCTAGGTCCGGGCCTAACGGGCCTTATGGTGTGGATCAGGCCCTGCTCTCGCTTACCTTATTTCCCTTCCTATCCAGGCCACATCGAGTCTACAGCGAGGCGTGAGGGGTGCTCGGCTCCTGAGGTGCTCGTGAATGGCACCTCCTCAGTGTCGGTCGGGGGCCCGGACTTCTCGACGGTGCAGGAGGTGCACTTTGTTGGGCTCATCGGAAAAGGGGGTCCGGGAAGGGACTGCAAGATCAAGTGTCTCAACGGGGTGTGGGTGGGACCCATGTGCACCGAAGGTAAGATGGCATATAATCTGTCGATAGGATGCGTGAATGTGTGATATGGTTTTGAGATGTTATTCAGATATTTATTTTAGTTTTCTATTTGAAAATTTTTGATTATTAACATTTTTTAGTAATTTTCTCATTCTTCCAGTAGTTAATATATTGTAATTTAATTGCAAACTGAACCAACTTATAAAAAACAAGGATATTGTAAGATTTATTGACTCACAAAGATTCCGCTGGCTTGTTCATATACAGCTAAGAGACTTATAATATGATCAAAATAATTACAAATAGCAAGTTATTAAATACCAGGAGAAGAGGAAAACCAAGAGAGACTTGAGTTAACAACGTAGAAAAAGACTTAGCCCAAATTAGTATTAGTATTCATTGTGTATACTCTTACTAAATTGACCCGACCTAAACGAAAGTAGTTTATTTAATTTTAAACCTACTTTCTTGTTTTAATTTTAAGCATAATTATAATAATGAACGATTAGTTTTGTAATATTAACTATCACCTACAGCCACTTTCACACACGATTAATAAATCTTAGAAGCAAAATCGCAAAATATTGCATTTAGTTTGAAATTAAACTCTTAGTCGACAAAATTGACTTTGACTTTCATTAATTCAATGGATATTCATTATCGTTTGCTAAATTAATTTGCAAATCGAGGAAAAATGAATAAAATTGCTCTAAAAATAGACGTGAAACTCATATAACATTATTTAACTTTATATTTTTTGAAAAAACAGTCAATATTTTGCATTTTGAAATCTTTAACATAATTATACATCAGTAAACGCTAGAATATAAATTAAAAATGAATAAATTATTCATGTATAAAAGGTAGAATATATGCGTAATGTAATTGATTTTATGGTAATTTTATTTAAAAAAATTGAAATTTATCAAACAACTATTATTGGAAGTTGGGAAGCCTCAGTAGGTTAAGGCGTTCGCCTTGCATACGGAGGGTCCCACGTTCGGGTCCGGACATCTGTAAAATAACTGACGACCTATAATCGCCCAAAAAATCGCAACCAAAAAATGTCCGGCGAATGTCCCCGAGTAGCCTACGGACCACTAAACCCGTATAGAGGAGGACTGCGCGTTAAATGTGCTCCAAATTTCTGACGTTGTGTACGATGTCGCCCTTAAAAGTTGCGTTGGGTGCCGACTCAGGTGTCAGCACGTCACTTGACTGCGTGGTTCTAAATTATGGCGCCCGTCACCAATAGCCCTCGTGTAGCTCTAATGCGACGATAATTCAAAACTATAGTCCGTACGATTACAACTCAAGCCTTCTTCCTCTACCCCTCGTTTGGTTTTCCAGGAAACGGCCTGAGGTAGTTTAGTTTTTTCCCTACCCTACTTGGGTTAAGAGAGTTGCGATTAACCCCAGGGCAGAGCCAGAAACTAAGGTATGTTTATAACAGCGACACTCACGTCGTTTCCTGGAAAACCACACGAAGGGATAAGAGAATCCAAGCTTGCATTGTAATCGTACGGATTATAACCCTAACCCACTTTTTGCAGACGGTGGCGCCCCCATCCAGCGTATCATGCGTCGCTGTACCCTCCGCCTCACGGACGCCGAGGTAGTTGGTGTGTCCGTAGACGATGGCCGGACCCTACCCCCGGACATCGAAGTATCCTTGGACCACGAGGCCGAGGTCCGACTGCGTTGCTCGGAGCCAGGGCTCTACAAGTTCGTGGGCAACGACACCATACACTGCGACGACGGGTCGTGGTCCTCTGAGCTGCCGTACTGCATAGCCACCACTCTGCACAGGAACTTCTCGCGTGAGTCGATATTTTATTTACAGGTTTATTGACACCAGGACCTTCTGTTTGAAGCCAAATCCAATCAGAATCTGGACTTGAACACACATTCTTCAGTATCGAGTCCGCGGACTAGTGTTTTAACTATATACTCGAATTTCCGCACTTCCCAAAGCGTAGTTTTTTTTTCCTCTAAATGCTTATGGTCTTTTGGGTTCCTGGACTCTACTCTCGGACATCAGGTGTCCCTGGACCACGAGACCGAGGTCCGACTGCGTTGCTCGGAGCCAGGGCTCTACAAATTCGTGGGCAACGACAACGTACACTGCGACGATGGACGGGTCGTGGTCCTCTGAGCTGCCCTATTGCATAGCCACCACGCTGCACATGAACTTCTCGCGTGAGTCTATATTTTATTTGCGAGTATGTTTTGAACAAAGCAGAGGCTCTTTAGATCAGGACTACTGTTTGAAACCAAATCCGATCAGAATCCGGACACATTCTGCAGTATCGAGTCCGCGGACTAGTGCTTTAACTATATCCTTGAATATGACAATTCTCGCTTAAGTCTCTTTGATTTGATTTGAAGGGACTAAATTCGATATGTTGCAACACAAATCTTCTGAACTTCAAATATATCAACTTAGACTGCAATTTCCACCCAGTAGTATTTTATTTTTGCCTCTAAATGCATACGGTCTTTTGGTTTCCAGAGAACATCTCTGCTTCGGTAAAGTTCAATAAGTTCTGTGTGAAAGCTCCATAGAGGCTAGAAATAGACAGCCGGAAAACGTACAACCAAAGCTAATCAATAAGTTCACTGGTTTGAGCCTTGATCCATTCGTTCTCAGTACAGCCTTTCATCTTGACAAAAAGACTTGCAGCTGAAGTACACGTGTCGTGGTGAGTACGGCCGTGGAATGCTAGCGCTCACATCCGAGGCGCATGGATTGATATAGTAGTTCTCCGCTAGTGTCCTACAAGTTAATAGAGTGCAAAGCGCTCAGCTTCCACTTTTAGTTGTCAACTTTCTTTGACCTTTATCGGCACTATACGTGGGAAACCAAAATTTAGTGGAAGATTTGTCTCTACCACAGTCTCCACAAGAGGAAGACAAAAAGCTGCTGTGTTTTGTAGCAAAAGCAACACTCAACTTGCGGAAAATTTGGTGTAAACACGCCTTTATGCTTGTAAAGGAAATATTATTGTTAAGTTCTTTTTTAAGAAATTTTATAATTAGAAAAAGTTACCTCAAATGATTTTTACCGCAAATTTTTTGCATGTTCTAAGAAGAAAATTCTAAAAAGAGAGAAATTTAAATTTTAGTTATAGTTGTTTAGTTTAAACCAAATTTGGAATTCATTTGTCTTCCTGAGTGAGAAGACTGCTGATGAAAACATTCAATTTTAAGCTTGTTCCGGACAGAGATTTAGGGAAATAATTTGGTTCCATTTCAGTTCAGGCACCTCCAACCATTCTGTACCATGTGGTCTCCGGTGATGCTGGTCTCGCCGAAAACGGGTCCATCGTCGTATTTCCCGGCACCATCATTAACATCGACTGCCTTTACCAGAGACAACAAGGAACTCCGCTGTGGGAATGGACACCGTCAGAAAGGTTTTCAAACTACATTATTTTCCGTGACTAAAGAACCCTAAGACCCTTTCCCACCCTAAGACCTCAATTTTTGAACAGATAGAAAATTAATTAAACCAAATAAAAATTCAGCTTTTTAAAATTCCACCATTGCTGATTGCTGAACATTAATTTTAGGGAACTGATTTGGAGGTCTCGTCAAAATGCTTTTAAAATGCCCAGATTTCACGGGCCTATTTGCTATTCAAGCCATGTTTCTCATGGAAGTTACCTCATAAGAGTGGCTATGATTCCCCCTCTCTGGGAATGAATCTTATTTAGGAGAAGTATTAACTCTACAATTAACTTAAACGGAGATTTTAAAAAAATGAAAATAATCTGATTCAATTGTTCATTAATTCCAAATGTTAGTTTATTTTATATTACTCCAGTCATAACAAGTGGCATTCTCTCATCAAATAAACGCAACTATCCTCATTTAAAAAAAAGTTTCACTTTACGTACTTTTGATGCACAAATAATTATTTAATAAAATATATCTGACACACATATATAATACAAAAACTTAGAAATATAATAACAAAAAAATATATGTATATAAATTACCGTCAAATGGGTAACTTTGGCCCTGGAGGGTAAATTTTGCCCAAACAAAAAACCTTAGTATCCCCGACTTTCTTCTTGAATATTATTTACACGTCGGTCAAGACAAAGTTGCCACTTTGAAAAAGACAAGCACATTTTTTTAAAAGTATTTAATAAGAAGTTATTAGCTTGAAAAGCTTAGGCCAAAGTTACCCCATCCGACGGTATATAAAAAATAAAAGTTATACTTCAAAGTAACAAAATTTGTTTAGGCAATATCCGAGTGCATGGGCGATTCCAGTAGAAGAAAAGAACTGGAAATTTCGACTTTCCATTTACTACGCCAAAGATTCCGATTCAGGCACTTTCACGTGTATAACTCCTCAAGATCTCAGTAACGAAATTACAATCCTCGTCAAAGGTATGTTCCCCGGAAATTGCTAATTTATATCTAAATTTATTTTAATTTTAAAGTAACTTGTTACTATGATCAATCAGTATTTCTTCAAGTATAATTTATCAATTTTAGCATTATAGAATTTCAAATTATTTTTTTAAAAAATATACTTGAATTTGTTTTATAACTAGTTTAAATAAAGGAGTTAAATTTACATTAATATTTTCAAAATTATTTTTTACCCTGCAAAAAAATAATAATCTTCATGAGAAAATGGAGTCGTTTCCTTTTTCGTGATTAAGTGAAAAACGTTGATTTCAGAAAGCCTTAATAACTTAAATGTAGAATTTTTTACTTTAAATTTCCTTATATGAAATATAAGGTAATGAAATTTTAGCGATGGAGTAGAAAATCCTAAATGGAGGTTTTACATCAGTCCGTGGTCCGTCTAACAAACTGTCTGTTTGTCTGAAGCCACTCTACATCTTGAACTAAAACAGCTATAGGCTTCAATTTTGGTGCAGGAATTCATATTAGCTATCAAACGACACAATAAGGTTTTCGATAAAATCACGCATTTGCAAAGGGTTTGACTACCATAGAAATTTCTAGTTTTAAAGGTATTGATTTATTAAGTGGTAATTAAAAGTCGAGTGGTGTTTTACACACCTAGTTTTTATAATGTTTGACCAGGACGCGCTTTCTAAGCCAACAAGAAGAGCAGTTTACATTTCTCAAATACAATATTATAAAATTCAAATTTTTAAGTTATGTTGGATTAAATCAAAGTTTAGATACATAACTGCAAGATATTTTAAACATACACAAAAAAAAATTCAACTATTGTAACAATGATTTACCATTAAATTAAATGAAATTGGTAATGTTTGAAAAATAATTCTGATCTTTATTTTAAAGTCTATCTAAATCTAAAACCTGAAATGCTTATTCAACAAATAATAATTTATCTATAAGTGTATTACACTTACATACTGCACGACCCCCAATTGCTGAAGTTGTAGTGTGAAATTAAGGCTCAAAAGAAAGATTTTAAAAAATATATCCCCAGTGTGAATTTTTTATATTCTATTACTTTTCTGTCGTCCTCCAGACGTGCACTGTCCTGCCATCAAATCGGTCGACCACAATCGAGTGATGGCTGTAGAAGGCAACAAAATGCACAGCAAGGCGCGGTTCGCATGCATGGAGGGATTCGAACTCGTGGGCCTGGAAGAAATCACATGTCTGGCCTCTGGACAGTGGTCAGAGGACGCGCCGCACTGCGAAGGTTTCTTTCATTCAATTTTAATTTACATAACAAATAACGGTGCACCTGATGTGAACATTTATTTGTAAACAAACAACAAATATAAGTTTCTAAATATTTTTAAAAATTCAACTATATATTAATATAGCAGGAAGTTATTAATTGCTAAACATCAAATTCAAGGGGAATCAATTGTATAGTGATTACACAAGGTGAACTAACTTAAAAATATTTGCAATAATAACCTAACTTAAAAATATTTGCAATAGATATAGAAAATGAATAGTACAGGGGAAAAAACCCTTCATCGACAGGGCGTGAATATCGGTCATAGAGATAAGGACCAAGCCAAATCTAGTTTCTTCACGCCAGTTTAAGCGATGACTCGCTAAATTTTTTCCTTGTTTGAAATTGAAAACATGATTCATAATTTATTTTATTTCTAAGTACAATACCATTTGAAAGCCATGAGTATTATCCCCTTAAAAATAAATATTAAAAATACAATATCTATATTTTTATTGCAGTTCTCAAATGTCCACCCCTCATTTCTGAAAGCACGCACTTAATTATGAGTACAAAGAACAGGACCTACAATACCAGAGTGGTGTTTTCTTGTCCTATTGGCTTCAAGCTTGCAGGTGCTCCATTCCTCAAATGCCTGAAAACAGCGAACTGGTCAGAACCAACACCTACCTGCAATCGTAAGCATTTCTTATTATTTTTTCTTATTATTAATCGTAATTTTTTTAATAGTACAACTTACTTTTTTTATTTTCCGATTCCAGCGTTTTCCACAAACACTTTTATTCGATTAAGCACACTAAGAAACCTCTAACTCAAGTATTTCTGGTTTTTAAGATGTATTTATTTTTAAATTCATTTTTAAAGTTAGTGATACGTCACTTCCGTTAAACCTCTTGTCATAACAAATGACGTCAAGGTGGGCTTTTTTTTTTTGTTCTTGGCGGGTTATTTTATATTACGTTTCCCTGTACCGCTCTTGAAACTGTGAAACGTGCTTTCATCTTTATTATACTCTTTAAACAGTTATACTATTTTACAGAAACATGTCATTTTCATTCCAGTTAATTTCTTCAAACGTTCAACGATGTCACCTAACTTTTCCGATCAGATCCAACAGTCAATAGTTCTGCAATAGCTCATACGCGCTCTAGTGTGTGTATTTTAACTGACAACAAAACTTGAAACAAACTGTTTAAATTCCTTGATAGGAACTGGTTAAAAATAATATTTTGTTCTTCTTTTAATGAGGTTTTGAAGTAATTGTAGGGTTTACTATTCACACTAAAAACATACCATTTGACGTCAGTGCTGTTTTCTGTTACGTACATTTCGTCAAATTTCAAATGTATTTTTTGCTGAAATTCAATATATTTGTGAATATTTAAGCTTATATTTGGAATCTGAAGCTTCTAATCTACCAAAAAAACATATATATTCTGAATTTCGCTTTTCATGCAACTTGTTCATTAGGCACAACATATTTTTTGGACCCTTTAAGAAAACTTTTGTGTATGATTGCTTTTAATGATGTGTTAGTTGGCTAATGTATTATATTTTTTCTATAATCTTCTTTATTACATTGATAAGAACACTCATGTTTAGTGAATATGAATAATAGTCAAGCTAAAAGAGGCCTAAAAAAAATTAAAATTTACTGAAATTTTGGGGGTCCACAATATTTAACATAAGAAAAATTGAAAATTAGGGGTCCTATAGGCTCTGGTCTAATGAGCTTTATGGAAGATCAGGCCCTATACACCTAACTATATTTAACCAGAGAAGGGATCAGAGGAAAACTAGAACATATATAATGTAGTCTCTGCTTAATACATGAATTTTGTATGACAGTTATTTTCTATCGCATATTTTATTGTCCTCTGCCTAGCATGAGTGATCAATCCGTACCTAAAAAAAACAAGTAACTGTTATACATAGCATTGCCATACTATTTTCAAACCAAATTTCATGAAATCTGGTTCAGTACTTTTGGAAAATATTAGTCAAACAGAAAAACGCTTATGATTATAAGAAAAAAAAAAGTAATTTGATTTCTTGTTTTGTGCAAAATGAAAATAATCATCACCATCTTTCTCCTCCTGGATTAAAAAAAAATACATTTTCCAATCATAAGCTCTTTCCAGACTCTTTTAGTAAAAAATAATGTATTTCTACAGTCATTATATCCTTCCAGAATCTTTCAGCGAAAAATAATATACTTCTTCGGTCATCAGTTATTTCCAGAACCTTTTCAGTGCAGCATACTAATTTTTTTTTCAGCCATCAGTTGCAAATCGCCAGTGTCCCCTGTAAACGGGCGCGTTTTGGACAGCGGACGATACCTGGCAGGAGACTTTGTCCAATACACCTGCAATGCCGGTCATGTCCTCGTGGGTGAATCTGTCGCCATTTGCACAGATCACGGAGTATGGTCACAACCACCGCCTTTATGTAAGATAATCATTAATTTATTTCTCAACAACTCTGTTTAAAAGTATTCTAGGAATAATGAAGTAAGAAAAATATGGGTGATTGTAATAAATTTAAATTTTCAATTTAAAATGATTGCTAAATGAGAGCAACTATAGTCCGGATACTGTGTAATTTGACCGCGAAGTAGTTAAATTTTGTCAGACATCATATGCTAGAATATGAACGATTCAATCCAATTAGATATTAATTCCTCTCCGAACTAGGTCAGCGCAATTAGACGGTGGATATTCAATCTTATATTTCATTACTCAGCCATTATTCTATCTCGCTTCTTCCTCTTTATCAAATTACGTTACTCCACGAGTTCTAATAAGACAGAGAGTTGGACACGGAATATGCCGTAATTTATTCACCAGTCTTTCTATCAATAACTTTAGGGGGATATGTTGAATTATCGTCGCATTAGAGCTTCACGAGGACTAAAGGGAACGGGTGTCGTAATTGAGAACCACAATCAATTGACTCAATACTTGACTATATCGCTAAAATACCTTCCAATATTAAATTAATTATATTTTGAACCCAAAAATAACAAACGTACATATTTTTTTCGAAAATAAATCTTTAAATAATTCATAAAAATCATTTTAAAATGGCTTATTTTTCATCGGTACGTCACGTGATCACAAACACGTCGATTTGGCTGACGTCACTAGTATATATAAACAAACCGGTGTGATGTTTGTTTGCTTGTAATTAAACTGGATTTAATCTAATTTACGATTAAAATAAGAATTATATAGATAAGGGAAGAAGGTTTTACACAAGCGGCTAGTTCAAATTTGCTTAAAGTAGATTCCAAAATGGTGTTTCAAAGTTTGATTATAGTTACTTTACAAGTGACGTCTAGATACCACGTGACAGCCACAAAGCGTTTTCGGGCGTAATTTTTCGTCCTCATTTTAAAATTCATTTTTCTCCCTTTTTATTGGGTATTTGAAAAAAAGAAAAAATACGGGTCTAATATTTTTGGCATAAGAATATTTTAAGCTAATAAAACTGTTTTATTCAAATACCCTATTAACAAGCCGACATCTGAGTAGGCACCCAACACAACTTTTAAGGGCGACATCGAAACGCACCGTCGGTACCGAAGCCTATTTAACGTGCACTTCCTCTACACGGGGTATTTTGGCAATGCCCGGAGCTGAACACGGGACATTTCGCATGCAAAGGCAAGCGTCTTACTGAGCTCCCCAGCCCATACTCTAGTCATAGAACTTTTTAGGTTTTTAAAAATAAAGGCATTGCTGAAAAATGAAAAGTGCTACAGACTTAAAATTTCGTACACGAGCTCCTTCCTAGAACCGGTCGCATATAATAAGGTTTTTTAGAAAATTGTGCATGCACAACGAGTATGTGACTGCTCACCACACACGCGCACAATTTCAATATAACATCCACGCTAGATGGCGCTGATTTACCACTGAGTCCCTACTAGTAATCTAGTTTACAACGAAAACAGTAATACAAAAAAAAGCCAAAGTAACTATCTCCACATGGGAATCCTTTTGGTGGACAATGGGTAACTGAGGCAGCTATAGGTATCTGCCATACAACTAATTAGGTTTTAAATGCATTACTGAAGAAAAACGAAAACATTCTTGTAAAAATCTTTAACCGAATTCTAGTGCATCGAATATCTATTATTCAGTGATAATTTAAAGTCCTGTGACGTTACATATGCACCTAGTTTTTACAGCTCACAATTCTAGCTACCATAATTTCAAAACCAAGCCAAAACCTGCCGTTAATGGGAAGGACCGGCACCACCAAATTACACATACCTTAGTCAATTTTATTATCTACCTCTTCCTCTTCCTGCAGGTAAAGCAGCCTGCGAGTTCCCCGGCGAACCCTCCAACGGCCAGGTCATCCCAACCAAGTTCCACTACGAGATCGGCGAAGTGGTGATGGTGGGGTGCCACCCAGGATTCCGCGTCCTAGGGTACCAGCAACTCCGGTGTACCTCGTCCAGTCACTGGTCAGGTCCCCTGCCTCACTGCAGGCCCTACCTGGCACAGTCGTAGTTGCAGTATTAGTGTTGGATGTGAATGCAGTTGGGGTCACATTCCTATGCAGCGGTAGACGGTCAGATGGCGTGGGTTGATTAAGTTGTCGGCTGCACTTGGGTATCACTACCCCGTAAGAAACGAGAAAATATCTCGTACTGATGCGAGTTAAAAAGCATAAATACTATAATTATCTTATGCAGAAGGAATTTTTTGCACAGTTAGCGTCGTAAGTGTTAATATTGGATAGCGTTTTTGCTTTATTTCAAGCGAAGCACATCAATACTTTTTTTCAAATCACTTTTACAACGCATTTTTGTGTCAGTAATGAAATTCCAATATATAAAATATATTTTTCATTGTTATTGCACACATGCGTTAAATATTTTACCATATTTTAGTACCGCAAATTATACTTCGAAACGAAAGATCATCTTTTGTACTTTCGCAATGTGCATATATGATTTGACCATTTTTCTATTGCTGTTACACTCAATTAAATATCTACAAGGAGAGGTGTGGGATTGTTCGCCCCAATAAGCAAGCAAAGCGATATAGGTTTTTGATAAAATATCGTCGGGGACAATTGTGTAAAGAAGAATGATAGACAGTAGGCAGAATATCAGCCGAATTTCTTCGGAAACAAGCAATAGCAAGTCTACTTTCCAAAACTAGTTTTATTGGCAACAGGTCCAATAAATAGCTGTATATTTAAAAAAAAATTAACACATTACATAATTATGTCCATAAAGCATTGTTAAAATCTAATGATCGCCAACTGCCGCCGCTCCATAGGAGGACCCGATAAACGGTAGAGTCTCGTTAAAATAGTATCCTATGGGTGGCATCGACAAGCTGAGAAAAGGCATGTAAAACCATTTTTAATTAACAACTGCAAATCAGTTTGTATCTAAAAGTTTATTCATATCAACATTTTAACTAACAAATCCATGAAACAATTAAAAATTAAATTTCTTGCTACAGAAACTTTGCAGCACAAGTTACGTTCAAGCTAGGAGCATAACAGTTAAATTGATGGCTCTAGCTAGAAAATTCATTAACGAGACTCTACTTAACTTTAGTATCAACGTGATAAATGAAAAAAGCATATTGATGTGGGTGTCATAATCAAATTAGCATTTTCCCCAGATGTCACCTACAGTAGAATACATGGCGAGATTTCGTTTTACAGTCTCTTTTTAGTCCCTTAATTAACATTCAAGGTTATGTTTATTTTTAAGGCAAGTTTTTAAAAACTCACTTTACCTGCTTAATTTATATATTTCTCAATCAAATATTTTGAATATTTTTTTAAACTCTTTGAGGGATAACAAATCGTCTGAAGTGTAATCTTGTTTTCACTGCTTGAGAATAAAATTCAAATTTTAATTGAAAATTTAATGAATTTAATTTTTTTTACAATTATAGTTCTGTACCTTATGATTATAAATGACTCCTTCATATTTAAATTTTAAAATTAAAATTTTGAAATTAAAAAAAAATATGTGTGTTGCTGTAAATCCTTAAGTCGGACGACTGGCTACGTCTGTATCCCTCAGAGGGTTAATGTTATCACATTATCTGAAACATGAAATGGCCATGACATTTAAATAATCATATCTCATTTCAGTGTTATCATATGTTAAGTGTCCATTTACATATCATGTGTATATTTCTCAGTGCAGTATTGTAGAAGTTCATAAATCAATACTTCACAAATTTCTCACTAAAGGAAACGAATAATTAAAATAAAAATTTATTGCATATGTATTTGTTAGTTTATAAGAAGAAAACAATTTAACCTCTGTGCAAACATTTTGTTACATATCTTATTTTGTTGAGACTGATTCATGCTTTTTGACAAGGCATAAATTTTAAATTATTGTTCCATTATTAAAATATATTTTATCACTAATACATCACATTGAATTTTTGCATTCCCATGTATATGTTGCAATCCAAAATGGTAATATATCACTTCACGAAGTGGCTAGCCACTGTTAAATAATAACTAACCAAGTGGTTAATCACTCCCTAAAGTGCTAAATTATTATATGTAACATATTACATCTCATAATATTGTACTTGTTACATTTATTGACTTTTATCATTGCCAATATTTATATTTTTTTATTTATAATTTTTATGCCATTTGTAAATAAAGATTGCAAACATACCTCAATGAAACTATGTTCAGTTAAATTGCAAGTAAAATTTAATAACACATTAATTAAGAGATAAACCTTCAAAACAATGAATTGGAAAAATATTATTTATATCTCAACAATGTTTACTTTTGACATATTAAGAATAAATACTTGAAAGGCCATAGTTTAGTGTATTCATTTTTATTTTAGCTATAAAACATTTTTCGTACTTTTTTTTTTCTTGTGAAAAAAAAGAAATTTGCTTAACCATAAACATTTATTTTTTCCAGTGAACAATAAATGCTTTAAGTTATTTGTTTAAAAAAAAGTGAAATATCGATTAAGTGACCAAACAGGCTTAATCTAAGGTGAGAAATTATGAAAAAACTAAGTTCAATTGTTGAATATATGTTTTGTTTTCAATTAAGCATTTGCATTTTGGTGCCAAATTAAACAATTTACTTTTTAAAAAATTTTCTTTGAAAATAAGTTGAGTTAGGAATATGTTGAACCTTAACAAAAATAGAATGTTCTTTAGGTTAATAGAATGCTTTTTTTAGGAGAGAATGACCTTTAATGGGTCTCCAAACCAAAGTGCCTGTGTTAATCCAATGGGGAAAAATGATTTTCTAAGTCACATTTCTCCGACTGTGTTGAATATTCTTTACAAACTGTTTCTATATGATAAATGTAGTTGACTTACAGGGCTGTATAATCCCATTTCTTGATGTTGGTTCTAATATTTTGCTGTACAATTATTTATTGAAAATTTTAAAAATATTCGAACCAATTTCAAAAAGTGAGACTACAGAGCCAAGATTCATTTATCATATTAAAAAATATATATTCAATACAGCCAGTGAAAGGTAACTTAGAAAATCATTATTTCCCCATTAGATTAACACAGAGGCACTTTACGAGTCGAGACCCATGGTCATCTGTAGTGTGTCTACCAGGAATACTATGAATACTTCTTACACACTTTGTCTCAACTAAATTATTAATGCATTATCTTAATCTACATGTGAATTATTCTGATCTGAAGTAAAACAAAGTTTTTTAAAAAATACTAAAAGTCAAACAGACACAATTTGTTGGGCTGTATGATTTAATGTATAACTCAAATCTACATGCTAACATACATAATGCAGATTATACAAATTAAACATTTTCAATGAAAAGAAAATGTGTGCTCAGGTAAAAGTTTACAATAAATCATTTTTTTGAAAAAAGAATGGTAACAAAGCTTATAATGAATGATAGTTAATGTATATACACATTCAACATAACAGGCTAAACAGAATGAGAAAGAATCTTATACGATTGAAAGTCTAACTCTTATTCATAGCATGTTCAAATTCTCCTTCTAATTTCGTCTTTTTGAAAACTAATTCCTCGTATTTCTTCTGGAGCATACTTTCCCTCTCTAATTGTCGACTCACATCTTCAGTTAATGACTGTTAAAAAAATTAAAAATATGTTACCAATTTGATGAACAAAAAACACATAAATTGCTTTTTAAGTCTAATGTTTAAAAAAAATAATCAAACAATCTATATATATAATACTCTTATACGGCACCCAAATTTCCTTATATTTCTATCTCTGGAATGGCAACAATCGAAATGAACAATAATACTACTAATTTCAAAATGGCCGACTGAAAACAAAAAAGTGTTTCTTCAAGAATGGCTTGAAAAAGGGAAAAATAACTGTAAATGTAACCGTTATGCACAAAACATAGTTCGATACTTCAGAAAAACATTGACTGTATTTTTTTGAGAAAAGCAATACGAAATAACACAAGGATTCATTTTCAAGTTTAAAAAAAAAAAACTTTAGGATAGAATCAGTAAGTTTAAATTTAAACATGCATAATATTAGGGACGTTTAAAGTTTGAAAATTTAAATTATAATTTCACTTGACTGAACTACCAAACACTATTTTTAATAAAAAAAGGAAAATTAAAATTGTTTTTAAACATATTTTCTAAGCGTTGACGGCTACCACGGTTTCCAATTTATTTACAAATGGATCTTATTCACAAGCAACGAGATATTTTCGCAATGATAACCATTAATTTATAAGCGTTAATTTTTAATTATGTAATTTTAAAAGGACACTAAAGGCGGTTAACCTAAAGAACCATGTCCGGCTTTGGCGCCAGTCGAAAAATGTCGCCAAGTCAAAATGACAACAAACCGAGCGTTTGCCAAGTCTGTGAAATAACAAATAATTACTTAAAATGCTGAAAAAAACTGAACTATTTGATAATTATTCGCTTACAATTCGATCTGTGGCAATTTTCGCAGCCAATGGCTGCCATAATACAAATTTGGAGGGGTCACCACATATGGCGAAAAAAATGCCGGACATGCTCCTTTAGGTTAACTCTTAAGGCTAGACTAAAATATTTCAATGAACGGCGAGCGAGCGAAGCGAGCCTGGATCGCGAAGCGATCCAAAGGGAACTGCGCAATCAGTTCCCGGGGGTTGGCGAGCGATAGCGAGAAGGGGGCGTTCCCCCTAGTTTATTGTAAAAGGTTAACAGATTATACTATCAATTGTAACAGATTAGGACAGAGAAATCTAAGCAGCTGTAACAAAAAACTGAAAACGAGCTTGGTGTAACTTTAAAAGAGTAAAAATGGTTCCTTTCAGAAACAGTATGCTACAGGACTACATTATTTCAAAAACAATAAACTATTATACTCTTAACTAATTTATAAGTATTAAATTTTTTTATGATAGATTTATGACTTTTTTTTACTTATTGTTTATATGAATTTTTTTTTGTTTAATGTTTCAGGTTCTGTAAGAATTAACTGTTTTTGATTAGATTTTCCAATTACTATAAAACATTAGTACTACTTTTTATACTTTTTTGCAATTATGGTAAAATAAAAGGTATGTCCTAATATGAAGAAGGTCAAATCAAATACTAAAAATCAGAATAATATTGTAAATTTCAATTAAGCATACAGAAGCAAGTTGAAGAAAGTGAATTATCAAGAAGCAATTATGATACTGATAGGATATTAATTTATATAAACCTTTTAAAAATATAAACGTGTAGCATATTTGCAACATTAACGAATGATCCAGTGATTAAATGATTGTAAACAACTCATTTAATTAACTAAGATGACATTGAAAAACAGCTCATCTTAAACTGCACCAAGAAACCTTTAGATAGCTAACAACGAGAGCAGAGCTTGATGGTCTCAGTAACCTTACTAATATACAAGACAAAGAAATATCAATAAATATAAAACGTGCATTAAAAATCTATATACTTATATTTAATATCATTGTTATTTTTTTTGCATAAGATACTTACTTCAACTCTTTTGGTTATAGCTAAATTTTCAGAATCTTGCAACGATTTAAAAGTCTGCAATTCCAAATGTGTCTGCTCAACTTGTTCAACCAAATCATGATGTTGTTTTAGCAAAGCTTGATTTCTAGACTGAATTACAAATACAAAGGCTAAATTAAAGTGTGTATTCATCAATATCTTCATTTGAACTTATTTTAAATCTTGGGTGCAATGGAATAGTTTAATTTTTATTCAGAATTATTAGAAGAAAATATTTATGTTTTGCATTAGATTAAAATGATGTTGCTGATCTCAAATAATAATATTTTAAATACATTAATAAAGCATAGGTAAAATTTGTAAAATATGGATTGTTAAAAAGAGTAATTTCATATTGATAGTGACAATTTTAATAGAATTTTTATTACTATCCCACGGTTCCCACTATTTTATTTATAAAAGCTTTATGTACTTTTCAATGATTTTTAGGGACCCTGGAAACCGTATTCATATTTTAAACAATAACAACCACTACTACTTATATTTAACAACTTGAAGGATCTACCAATTACAAATAATTAGTATCAAGTACTAAAACATAAGTTACTTTAACAAAAAATTTATATGTGTATCAAAAATTGCCTTGTGTGTGTGCTTAAAATATATGTTTAAGTATATTCAATTGGGTCTTAGAACTCACATATAAAATATGTATGTTTCCAAACATGTACTAAATGTAAATGTAAAAAACAAACCTGGTATCCACCAAGTAATATTCTTAGTTTCTTTTCAATTTTTGCAGCTCTTTTTGCTTCTTTTGTCATTTGAGCACGATTTTGCTGTACAAATAAAAAAAATATTTATGCATATCAAACCAAAATAATCTTCAAACAAATCAGTAGAATATAAAAAGTATTAAAATGAATTTAATTTTGTCAACAAATTCCAGTAAAGGTCTGGAAATAAATTATAGGCATAGAAACTCAGTTCAGTACAAAAAAAAAAAAAGACTATCAATTTAAGCAGCTATCTTATAAATCAGCAATGATTTTTTAAGAAAGCCTCCCATACCAACATAAGAGTAATTAATTCAACAGAATTGAGGATAACACTGTGGTGCACTATAGACACAATTGATTCAAATGAAAAAATTTCAACTGATCAGATTAGTAAAAAAATCCTTTTGGAGTAAAGCACAAATGACATCACATGTGAGTAACTGTTATCTCCCTGTACTAAAAAAACATCATGAAATTTTCCAATGTACATTGAAATGTTTCAATATTTTAATTCAACCTGTAATTAATATTACAGTTTAATTAATATTACAGTTTAATTAATATTACAGTTTAATTAATATTGCAGTTTAATTAATATTACAGTTTAATTAATATTACAGTTTATTTATCTTCTTACTTTAATATTACTAATACAGTAAATTTCCACTGTGGGCTAATTTCACGTAACTGTTGTGCAAGTCACAATTTAAAAAAGCTCTTTAAATTTGAAAAATAAATCAAATTAAATAAAGCATGCTAAATTATTTAGTTGCAATAAGTATCGATTAGCTACTCCTCTATTTTTTTTTCATGTAATGTTAAAAGTTGTAGTGATAATCACTTTATAGACAAACGACTTACACTTCAGAAAGGGTAATTTTGAATGGATTTAGCCTATGATGTTAGAAAAAATACAATATATGATAGTTTACCTCCAGTCTCTTATCCAGGGAATCAATTCTATCTTTCTTGCTGACAAGATTTGCCCTAGTATATTTATTCTGATTGGGCAAAAATAACACTTGAGCCAAGCACTCTTCCCAGACCTGAGTATAGGCCTCGATACTGAGATCTCCATGACCCATGCCTTTTTTCACTACTTCCATTTCTTCTTTCAACAAGTTAGAAGCCTATATAAGAAAAAATATTGTCACTTATTATTTTTTATTGAAATGTAATACACACCCATTTTCCTTTCCCTTTTTCATGGTTATTATGTTTGGCCAAAATAAGTTGCTAAGTCAAATTAAAATTGTTTTATGAAGTTAATGTTAGCATTAGGCAGCATAAAGTTCCATTATTGGTCAAAACAAGAAGAAAGAGAAAATCTTTCTCCCTACAAAAAAAAAAGCTTTATTAAGACTCTTTCTCTAATTTTTTTTTTTAGATTTAATCTAAGAAACGAATTAAAAAATCTACTGTGAAAAGCAGATTTTTTTTAAATATATATAAGAATATTATCAGTTATTTTATTATAGTTCAAATAAATTTAAGGTGTTTGAACTGAGTATAGAATTAATGAAACCTAGAAAAATAACATTTTTAAAATAAACTAATTAAATTAAGTTGTCATGCATCAGTTAATACAAATTTAAATCTAAATCTATTGCAAAAAAGAATTAATTGTCAACATATTAAACTTATACAAAATATATTTGTTATAACTTCAACTAGAAAAAAATAAGTTTTTTCTACATCTCTAAGAAAAGTTTACCATAAAATAAAGCAAAAAAACCTTATGTTAAAAAAATAAATTACACCAAATAAACATATCAGGAAAACACAAAGAATGATACTAGATTACTAGTTATGAATCCCTAATATTTTCAAAATTAAACATAAAATGGTACAAACATCAACACATACCTCACTAATATCATCTATACTGTATTCAGCATAAGGATGTCTCTCTAAAAATGCTGCATGCCTAGCCATATTAGACTGTGGAGGTGTTGGCTTATTTTTGGTGGCAACAGGGGGCGTAAAAGAGTGTTTTAAAGCGTCATGATGCAGCATTATCAACATCTCTTGCTTGATAAGTTCTTCTGCCTTTTGGAGATCTGTCAATGGTGGATCGCAGTGAAGCGGTCTTAAGATGTTGGAGTTTACGTCAGTTGGACGCGGGAGCTCCCGTTGGACAGCTGTAGATTGCTTTTTGCGTTCGGCTTCCACTGTTAGAGTAGTTACAGTTTAAGTTAAAGGTTTTGGGAACTGATGTTTTAAATATATACAAATAATTGAATGACAAATAAAATTTGGATATTAAAATTTAATTACTACTTTTTATAAATTTGTACTTTTGAAATAAATGGAAAAAAAGTTTTAAATAAGTTTAAATTAATAACTTTGATTATGATTCAAGAATAACAAATTATTTTGAAATTAAAATATTTGAACATTTGAGCTAACAGTAGACGATATTGCTTAAATTGCAATATTATTAATAAAATTTAATACTAACAGACAATGAATTCAGAACTATAAAAAAGTCTTACTTATAGCTTTTTGTTCCATCTGTTTGCTAAAATCTACATCAGCCTGATCCGGTACAGCGGCAATTTCTGGCAGTTCAGCCTCCATTGGTTGCTGCTGATCTTCGGGGACAACAATTTCATAATCGTTTCTTGGAGCAGGAAGGGCAGTTAAAGCTTTCTTCAGCATGTCTCTGCTTTCAGCCTGACAACAAAAGGAAAATTATGCTATTTAACAGATAAATACATAAAGTTAAACTTGTAATATGCAAAAAATATATATAACGTGTCTTTAAAACATTGCTGAATTAAAACTTAAAGCTCAAAAGTTGGGGAACTTTTAAGTAAAAAGTGTTTCTTTTTGTAGGGATGATTAATTAGAGCAAAAAGTTTTTATTGAATAACAAAATATTTTTTAATTGAATACAATAATATCCGAAGAATTAAAAAGACTAAGTAGCTGAGACTAAGCTTCACTTTTAGCAGTCACAATTTATTCTAACATGTACTTTTAATCCTTGTTACAAACAATGATAGCTGATTATATCTCACAGATATTGATTGACTTTTTTTATTGATTTTCTAAGAACTTTTATCGTCTTACAGAAGTTTTTAATTAATAAATTGAAGCAACTAACTTTGTAAGTCTTAGCTGAAAGGATGTCTTCAAACCCTAAGTGGTCCTCAGGATTGATGTTAAGCTTATCTCTAAGAGGAGTGGTACCAGGAGTCATCTCTTTTCCTGTTTTCAATCCTGGAGTTCTACCTGGTGTTACACCTACAAAAGAGAAAACAATTCCAACATTTAAAAGCAAAATTGATCCATGGTTTAATTTATCAATATCATTATCATATCAAGGAAGTAAAGCTTAATGTACCCAAGCTATAAACACAAAAATGGTAATTTGTCAATATCACCATATTGTTAAAGTGAAATTTACTAAATACATTTCATTTAAGCATCTATTTTAAAACTAATTAGCCAAAATGGTATTTCAAAATGTGAAGATCAGGACAGTAATCTGTAAAACAAAATATAGTATATTTTTGGGATTAACCTATTATCGCTAATATAACCTATAACACTTAACTTTATGTATATGTCATATTTGAAGAGCGGAAGAACGTTCTTTTCCAAATGACATTTTTGAAATAATTGAGATTTTTGTGTCAATGAACACATTCTAGTCTTTAAACATAAAAAGTTTACAATTTTTCATAAACTTAAAGTACATTTTTTACAGTTTGCAAGTATTGTTTTTAGCGGATTCAAGTGCAAACTAAAAGCAAATTTTTTTTCGTTTTCACCTTTTTCACCTTCTTTCACTAACCTCTTCATTTGGAGGCCCCATTTCTTACAAAACAGACTTGGTTAAGAAAACCATATTACTTATAGTTTCTGTTAGCTTTTAGAAGCTCTTTGGAGAATTTAGCTTTTTATTTTGTTACCAAACCCAAAAATTTATTATCTGTCCAGCTTATTTATCCATATTTTTTTTTTAGAAATACTAAATAAGTCTTTGCAAACAATGTAGGAGTATATAAATTTAAATTATTTTCATAAGTTTCACTTCAACAAAATACATTGCATCATCACCTAAAAAACAATAGCATCAAATATCGTACTACGAGGCCATACCTGTGGAATGTGCAGACGCTCTAAAAGGAGTAGCGATCAAACTATTAGGAGTTGCTACTATGTCTCTTTTTGGTGTTACTCCACTGAAGTCTGATTCGTGAAGTGGTGTGTTAAGACCTCCTTTCAGAGGAGTGTCCACATTGGATAAGGCCATTATATTTTGAGCTTCCTAAAATCAATCAAGAAATGAAACATTAATTAACAAGTACTTTTTAAAGCTTAGTGTAAGGTTTATTTCTTGCAAGAACTTATAGAACTACAGAAAAAAATGGCTTTAACACTTTTTTCCCATGAAACTTTTTACTAATGCGGATAAAGGCAATAAATAAAAACACATAATACATATTTAAAATTAAATTTTATTGAAAACTCTCTATTTCAAGGAGTTTTTATAATGGTCACATAATTAAACCTTCCAAATTAGCACTGGAAGAAAGCATGTTCTATGCACAATATAGATTTAAAATTAGTTATTAACCTTGTAAATTAGCCATAAAACGAAAAGAAAGCATGTCCTATGCATAATATAGATTTAAAATTAGTTTTATTCACTATTTTGTAGGGAATTATAAAGGTCACAAAACTAAATGTTTTAAGAAAGCCATTAAAAAAGAGAAACAATAAAAATTCTTAGCTCTTTTGTGCATTTATGTTAAGAAGCACTTTACTGTTCTTTTGATTAATCAAGAAACAAAAACTTAATATTTTATAGAAAAAAATTAATTTTCTCATGCAATTGTTATTTTTGTTAAACTTTTCAATGCTTAAATGCCGGTAGCATACTCACCATTAGGATAGAGTCTCGATTTGTAGCAGCTGTACGAGGAGTTCTTGCTGTTAAAGCAGCAGGAGTTAGACTGTAATCTGGTAACAATGTCTCAGAAACTTTGCTGCCTGATTCTTCTGCAGCTTCTCTAGCAGTTTCACTAGCTTTTCCTAACTTTACAACCTAAATTAGGTGTAATTTGGAATTAGACATTTTTAATAGAAATATAAAATTAACTGATTAGTTTTATACCTTGTACACATTACATGTTTAATAAGAATCAGTATACAATTTGCTATATTTATTTACTTAAATACAGGATAAATTTAGCAAAATCGTTTTTTTTTTAAATAAATGTATTCTTAAAAATAACTCGATATAATACAAATAAGTACTTAAAAGCATACAAATATACCTTGGAAGCAAAAGGAAGAAAATACTTATTATGGATTATCTATTTATTTTGACACAATTTTCTATTTTGTGGTTATTTTTTTTTAAATAATTTAATTAGTTAAAACATTTATAGATATATCTTAAAAGAGATTTTTAAATAAAATGAGAACACAATACTTCTATAATTTATAAGCTGGGCAAAAACATGAATACTTACTTGTTCTAATTCTGCATCTGATATCTGAGGATTTGGCAGCACCAACTTGCTTCGTTTTTTGGCAGGTTCAAAATTGCCAGAAAGCATCGCCGAAGGAATGTCATTTTCTTTTCGGTTTTTTAACTTCTGCTTATCCTTCTTCCTTTCTTTCTATTGAAAAGAAATAAGAAAATTTAATGAAAAGATCAAACAGAAACAAGACATATCCGAACTAATACAAAAATTTTAGAAATCACAGAACAAATTATCTTCTATAAGGACCAAAAATTCCCTAGGAACATATTGATCCTAGTCCCTGTTCTTGCAATGGTTGAACTATTTGTGACTATTACAAATAATTTACAATAGTAAAAATAGTGAAATCATACTCAAATGATACAAATAAAGCTGTTACAAAAGATAAAATAAGACTTCTTGAACGAATCTAACTGACTAGTTTATAATGTGAATTTTAAATTAATTCAGCAATAAGTTTTGAAATTTGATTATTTACAAAAACAAAACAGATTTTTGCTATTCCTATTTCCGGAATTTCGGTATCAAATCACAATTATATGGGAATATTATTTTAATGATGCATAAAATAACTTCTAAGCAATAAATTCATGTGAGCAAACACTTAGTTAATTACCTTAAATACTATTTGCACAATAATGCTTTCCAGTTCAATTAAATATTTGTCATACAAAAGCAGAGAACCATACCATAGTACTTTTGATTACAACACAAGTTTCAAAAGCACTTTTTTCCCCTGCCCCATGGTTTTCCAGTAAATGGTGTGAGCATTGCAGTTCTAAACCAACCTTGTTTGAGGCTCTACGGTGAGGTTAATCGCAAATGCTTTCCAAACTCAAGTAGGGTGGGGGTAAGACAAAAACAACAATGCTCATGCAGTGTCCTTAAAAACCACACAGAGGTAAGGGAGGAAAGTGCTTTCGAAGCTTGTGTAGTAATTAATCGAAAGAACTATAGCTAAGGTGGATTTAGAATTAAACTATATAGGTACCTCTTCTTTTTCACTTCTTAACTCCCCTTCTAGCTGTTGCTGTCTCAAACGTCTATAATCCGGATTCATAGGATCATACTTCTCTTCAGATGTATCATACAGCCCAGGAACCGGTTTCTTCTCGAAAGGAATTTCAGCATTGTAGTCCACAGTCCTCTTTCGTTTCTTGGCCTCCAATTGGATGCCAGCCATCCTGAGCTCCCGCCTTTTTTGAAGTGCAGCCAATCGCCTGGCTTCTTCCAGTTGCTTTTCACGAGCTTTCCTCTTGGCTTTTTTGCCTTGGGTGTTGGCGAGTCTAGCTCGGGCCTCAGACAACATTTCGAGCTCTGAGAATATAAATTAAGTGAATTAAGTATGGATAGATATGAATTAAATATGAAATACCATCATTAAATAAACCAATTTCAATAAAATACTGTAAACATAAATGGTGTCAATACTTTATTAAATCCCTTTTTCTTTAAAAAATTAACAGCTTTTAAAGGATGTACAAAAGGTCCCAAAAGGAGTACATAGATGAACTTTACCCTCTAACATAGCTTAAAAAATAGGCCACTTTCCTTTTGTTATATTTAACCCGTCCTGTAAGAAAATTTCAACTGTTCAGTTTTTTTTAAGCCCTAAATTCACATAAGACCAAACATTAATTTTTATACACATTTCACACAAACCTTAAAAAAAGGTGTTTGAAATCTTCTCCACAACTAGCTTCATCACTACCAGGACGCACACCCTCTTAATTCGATTATAAACGACCATTGCATACACTTGGTATGTTGTACTTTACAGTAAACAGCTGCAATAACAGTTTTTCTAGCCTGATCTTTAGGCTCTATGAGCCTAAGGCCTCTCGAAAAATGAAGCCTGGGAGTAAGGGAGCTAACACACAATCATTTGCCCAATTAACAAACTACTGACAAGAAATAAAATAAACCTATGTACAAATATTGAAACTTTTTATTACCATCTTCATCCATATCTTGAGGATCTGGACGAGCCGGTTTTGTTTCTGGGTTGGGATCAATTTCCCCCGGCTTCAATTTACGGGGATCATCCGCAACATCCCCATCTTCCTCCTTCCTTTGAGCTTGGTCTCTAAAACATTAAAATAAGATACTTAAGAATGGCAACTAATTAGGACTCGATTAAATGCTATAGTATTTAAAGTAAGTTATTTGAATATGCTACACATTGAAGTTTAAATTTACAGTCACTTTTTAAAAGTGTATCTCAATTAAAAGTTACACATGTACATTTTGACAATATTATAGGTGGACTTTTAATTCATACACACACAAATTCAAATTTCAAAAATTGAAAAAGGTTTTATTAACTGTTATTAAAATATTAATTTATTAAATTATTTAAATTTATAATTAAAACATTTTATTTAAGTATATTGTCCAAAAGTATAAGGAACAGCTATGATATAATGGCCCGTCTTAATTTGGAAATTTGTGTTATGTTGCCAAGCAACAAAAATGCCCAAATGTGTTAAGCATTCCACTTTATATATTTATACAACTTGATGCGACACCCCAACATTAATTTTTCAAACTTGACAAATACAGACCGGCTATTATATCATAGATGTACTAAGTAAAATTTGATCTAGAATTAAAAAAATTATGTTCACCTTAACTTTGAAAATACAAAATAAGAAAAATATACATTAACAAGCTTTAGCAATCTGAAACCATTTCAATTAAGCAGTTAAATAGCCATATTACCAATCTTAATATTCTTATGACTGTACAATAATGAAAACAAAGTTTGTAACTTACAGCAAGTACTCATAATGTTCTAAGCATTGTGCAGCTGTGCGCCCAATGATGGGGGCTATAGTGCGCCACTGTGTTGGCATGAGTTTAGCCAGATGCAGAAGCTTTTCTTCTTCATCTCTGGTCCATTCAGTCTTCTTAATGCTCGGATCCAACCACTCATACCTGGCATGTAAATAAAAGTTACAGTAAAATATAACAAGTACAGTCAAACTCCAATTATCTGAAGCTATCGGGACCTTCCCATATTTGGATAATCAGAAACTCAGATAAAAGGGTATATTCAATCAATTTCTCAAAAACTTTTTGTGCTGCGAGATCATGTAGTTCTAGCTCCGAGCAAAGTGTAAGGTGCTGTTTGGGAAGTTTGAGGTATAGCTTTTTGTAATAGTTTTTTTGTTCAACTAACGTTCAAATCCTGGTTTCACAAAAGTTTATATGTAACATATAAACTTTTATACTCGGCCTATTTGTTATTGTTCGTCTCTGTTGGATGTCACATCATGCCTAGTAATTTTTTTAGTCTGTCCATAAAAATTACTAGGCTTAACATAGAATACAAAGACTACCAGTAATAGATGGCCGGGTGCGATTTTGTTTTCTGAAATTCGGATAATCAGGGTGGCCTTAGATTATTGGAGTTCTACTGTAGATTAATTAGATGTATTTACATAAAAATATTGGTGCCACTGGCGAGTCAAGTCAAGGCCAAACTAAATAGAGTATAAGGCCTCACAACAAGCGGTTAAGAGATTAACGTGAATGGAACGGGATAACACCTCTGGAAGCCCCACTCAAGTGAAACGGTGGAGATGATTATCCAATGAGAGAAGCTTTGTTTAATTTAGTAGTAACGACTTTCCCTGCTTCACAAAAGTAGCGTACAGTACAGTGAAAACTCGTTCAGTCAAGTTCAGCTGCGATGCCAGAAACAGAGCGGAGTAATTTTCTATATGACAATTTAAAAAATAATGCAAATTCTTTTGGAGGTCCAGACCTGATTATTCAGTTTGGCCTTGGTCAAATCCGCTAATTTTCAGACGAGGAATGGCATTGAAATTCATAACCACTATTTGGTGTTCTGTTCAAATAAGAACACATTTGGTGCAGGATGTAGTTTTGGGTAAATTTTTGTCTGTGCTTTCAAATCATTGTTTTTTGAGTAATAAGGTTGAGGAGGGATTGATCTACCTTTATATAATAAAATATTTTCATTTACAGAGGGTTTTTTGAATTCAACAACAGTTGTTTTGGAAAAAAAGTTAAATGTTCTCCAAATTTAAATTGGAACGGTCTAAGTGTGCATCACACAATTGGACTGAGGTGCAACATCTGATAACTGTAAGTATACTATATTTAAGAAATTACATTTTAAATATTTTATTAAACTATGCATAATTAAATAACATATATATGTATATTATCTTACCATCTTGCTTTACATTGTTTAGCAGACTTTCTATGCAATAAGGAAGCAATTCTTGACCACTGATTTTTGCCATATTTCATTACAGCCGCTTTTAATATTTCATCCTGCAATTGCAAAATTACAATTTCAAATATATACATTAAGATATTTTTTCTAGTTAAAAGGGAAAACATTTTTCAACCTCCAACACTACACATACCAAATAATAAATATAAATTTCCATATAACACATTAAAATAAGTCGGGATAAAACTGTAGCTTTGTTGTAAATTTCTTTCTAAATTTATTTCAATGCTGAATTTTTCTAAGATAGTGATTATTAAACAATATGCATTTTGTAAGGTTAAATGAGGAGGTTCCAATCAAAACCCCACAAGTCCACCAGAACTGAATTTTGGGTATTCACGAAAAACTGTTTTCTGGTGTTCTACGAATGACATTTGATTTTTTTAAATTTTATTATCTTATCTCGGTAACTATAAGCTAAGTGACAGTAGTGATTCAAATCATATGGCTATAATCTATATATATAATACTCTTATACGGCGCCCAAATTTCCTTATATTTCTATCTCTGGAATGGCAACAATCGAAATGGACAAAAATACTACTAATTTCAAAATGGCCGACTGAAAACAACAAAAAAGTGTTTCTTCTGGAATGGCTTGAAAAGTTGAAAAATAACTATAAATATTATGCACAAAACATAGATAGAATTGGTAAGTTTAAATTTAAACATGCATGATATTAGGGACGTTTAATGTTTGAAAATTTTAATTATAATTTCGATCGACTGAACTACCAAACACTGTTGTTAATAAAAAAAGGAAAAATTCAAATTGTTTTGAAACATAGTTTCTAAGCGTTGACGGCTACCACAGTTTCAACTTTATTTACAAATGGATCTTAGTCAAGCACTCAAGCAGCGAAATATTTTCGCAATAATAACCTAAAATTTATGAGGATTAATTTATAATTATTTTATGTTAAAAGGATACTAAAGGCGGTTAGCTTAAAGGACCATGTCCGGATTGGCGCCAGTCGAAAAAGTCGCCACGTCAAAATGACAACAAACCGAGCGCTTACCAAGTCTGTGAAATGACAACAAATAATTACTTAAATGCTGCCCAAAACTGAAAATGTCTGCTTAGAGATAATGAAAGATTTCCTTATTAAAAAATATTGTGGCATTTGCGATCGTAGATCATAACGATATTTTAAAATAAGAAAATCAGAACTCAACAGTTTGCTGCAAGTTCAAAACAATGTACAAAAAAATAATTTAAGAAATGAGTTCGTTAAATAATTAATGATTAATAATATTTAAAAATATTAATACTATTTAAGAATTCTTAACTCTGAAAGAAATGGACAGGATCAAGTTATAAAGAAAGTAGCAAAATAAATTCTCTAATGTAAACAAAAAACATAGAAAAAAAACTGAATTATTTGATAATTATTCGCTTAAAATGCGATCTGTGGCTGTTTTCGTAGCCAATGGCTGCCATGTTACCAATTTGACAGGGTTACCATATTTGACGAAAAATTTGCTGGACATGCGCCTTTAGGTTAACCCTTAAGGCTAGACTAAAATATTTCAATGAACGGTGAGCGAGCGAAGCGAGCTTGGATCGCGAAGCGATCAATAGCGAGAAGGGGGCGTGCCCCCTAGTATTCTTGAAATGCCTTGTTAAAGTTTGGACAAGTGGGGTTTTGATCAATTTTTACCAACTTGTGGGGTTTTGATCGGTCCACAGTGTGGACTTGTGGGGTTTTGATCGTAAAAAAAAAAGCAAGCGACTAATGCAAGAAATTATTTATTGAAAGAAGTAGGGTATATTGTCAAAGAAATTAGTGTAACCATAAATTATTATTGAATAAGTCAATACAAATTTCAACCTACATACATCATGACTCGTAATTTTCAAATTTAAAAGGTTCAGAAATTAAAATACCAGAAATAAAACTGAAGTATGAGGAACTGGTAAGTTGAAATAAAACTGAAATTGAAATAAAACTGAAATAAAAACGCTATTGAAATAAAAGTTGAAATAAAAACTGAAGTAAGAGGAACTTGTAAGTTATTAGTCTCTCTGTAATCTCTGTTAGTGACTAGGTACTGATGAATAGGTACTGATGGACTAATATTCAGATGTGGATTGCACAGTCGTCCTCCAAGCAGTCGCACTCAATTTCATTAACGCATTCGTCGTTTTCTGATGATGTCGGGAACGCTTCATTGCTTACAATGTTTCTATACCAGGATAGACTGTCATCATTTATCCACTCGGTGATAAAAAGAGTAGTAAGTAGCTTGTTCACGTCTTTCTTTTTTTCATTGCTGATGGGGTGTATAAAAGGTTTCATTGGCAATGGTGTCGCCAAGATTTTTTCCCAATTCCAACCTCTTTTAAGCAATTGGTTTTGAGCTTGGTCGCCTTCAAATCTGAATCTTCTTTTGTCACTTATTTTGTCTTGATTACGCAAACTGCCACATAGCCCCTTTACAACATGCAACGACCAGTCTCTGCCCAACTGTTTAACTTCTCCAACTTTTTTTAAACTCTTCAATGTATTCTTGTTTGTGAATGATGGTTGGTTGGTGATGGAGAGTTTTTCCATTCGTCCAAAACACCGATCGGCGGGCAAAAAACTGTGACCCCCTAACAGGGAACGTGATGGAAATTGTTTGTAGGTCACCTCTGTGTTGTGCCAAAAAGTACATTAGTGCATGTAAAACATGATTGTTTTTATTCTGTCCACCACAACCATCACAGAAAAGCCGAAGATGTTATTTTCCAGAAAAATCATAGCTTTGTAGGTGGGAGAACAGAGCTGATGCTACTTCCGTTGAACCACGCCCAGCCTGGTCTTCAGTCCAGATAAAAAAAACTGGTTTAGAAGTCGTCACATCAGTAATGCAGACATTGTAAACGCTGAGCTGTCTTTTATAAAATGCTTGTTGAATTGGTGTTCGTGGAAGTGGTTGAACTTGCTGCATGTCGAAACATAGTGTCATTTCATTCTCATGAGTTTCACGGATGATGTCATAAAAAGCTTTGGCTCTAATTCTATGTATTCGTTTTTCAGTGAAAAGAGTTGCTTTCTCATTAACCCCAGCCGTTTTTATCTTATTATCGATCATAGCACAATACCCACAGATGTCAGAGGCAGGTGACTTGAATCCAATATTGAATTCTCCACAAAATATTTTTCGAAACATTGTTTTTGACACTTTGAGCTCAGGGGCACTCACACTATTGTTGTACATGTCACAAAGTTTACGGCCGGAGAGATCACTCTGCAAGTAAATCCGTTTAGACTTTGTCCGGTTGGATTTCTCCCCCTCGCAAATTTCCTATGAACTCTCTAACGCTATTTTTTTTTGGCAAGCGACTTGTGACTTTTACGATCCCCTCCTCTCTTTTCAACGATATCTGACCGATCCTTCAATTTTTTTAGAATGGACCTGACTCTTTCTGGTTTAAACTTCGTGAGATGTAAAAAATATTTTTTACATACCTTCTTGGGTTGACCAGCACAAGTAGGGAATAATTATTTTGCGGAAAAACTGTGAGGTTTTTTTTGGGGGGGCGGACATACATAGGATTGACGTGAACGGTGGCGTTTTACAGCTGAATGTTGGATCAATCTACATATCATTTGGTCTTGGAGTACCTTATCACACGAAGCATAAAGTTTCTTACGAAAATCCAAGGCTTTCACGAAGCGAATACTGCTGCACTGAAAAGCCTTGTTGTTGTGCCTGCATGGTATAAACGAGCTGGATCCAGATGGAATCGAGTGTCTAGCTTTCTTGGAAATCTCCCGGGAAGAAACCTTTTTACGCCTTATCCGTGATCCTTGATTCGCCACTCTAACTAAAACAGACTCATTTTCAACCACGTTCATTGTAACGTTCGAATATTAATATAATAAAAACCACAAACACAGACTCAACACTCACGACAAACAGCTAAACCGCCAAACTGATTAACAGAATCCACTCCTAAGTGATTTTTTTTTTGTGACTTGTGGGGTTTTGATTGGAATCTCCTCAAATATGTATTAGTTTGATAAAAGAAATACATATCTATATGATAAAGTTACTTACCTCGGTGTTTCGCCAAACACCTCCTTTGATCATTATTCGCGGCATATTTGCAAATTATATCTATATATTTCACTAAACCAAATTTAAATGCAAGTAAATTTTCAACAAAATGTTTACAAAAATTTTGCTGGAAATTTATTTGTCTTTCTTATTGTTGCCAACTATATTTGCAAAAGTCCACAAAAATGATATATACCTATTTGCAGACGTCAAAGATTTTGGTTTGGACAAAAATCTGAGCTGGCAACTCCTGTACGATAAATTTAAGAAGTGAAATGCTTAACCCTGACCTTGTTAATAAAACCATGTCAAATTCATTTTACTTCAATTTTTAATGAATACTACGTTCACTTAAAATTTTATAACTTGGCCTTTATTATTAAATTAAGGATATTTTGTTGATATTGCTATGTATATTTTTACAAAGGAGGAAAAAAGAAGATTAGGCAATAACTGCTGTAGGGAAGTAAAGTGCATTGCAGTGGCCAAAATAACTGCCGACCTATAAACGGCCAGTGCAGCCCAAAAATGTCCGACGCAGGGGTGCCTACAGGGGGGGGGGTCAACGACGCAGACTGCGTCGTTGAAATTTTAGGGGGGGGTCGAAAAAAATAGAATTTTTTTTAATGTAAATGGTTTATTTTGTCTAAGATACAACTCTAACAAATTCTTGTTCTCTCTAATCATTTGTCTCCCCCCCCCCAAAACCAGACACCTGGGGGGGGGGGGGCACACCAAAATCCTTAAGAACATTACGCAAAGAAGAACATATAGATAATGGGATATGGCGTCGGCGCCTGACGATATATTTCTGACATTTATTACCCATAAACAACCCATCACTTCTTTAAAGCTGAAACAAAACACCTGCATCTGCCCTTCTCATGCCATAAATCTCACGCAGTCTGTATAACATACAATTCGATGAAATGATGACTCCCGCATATCTCTATTTACCAATGACATTAGTGCAATATTCCCGCTTAGATTGTTGTTTTCGAAACGTAGGGAAGCATCAAAGATTCACTTTATTAAATGCATCTATTTGATCTATTTTAAACTAAATAAAGTTAAAATGCACTGCACTATAAATACCCAGGAGCTTATTTTAAAGTGTTCTGGCAGTGATTCCGGTAAGATTTTCGTAATTATATAATTTGAATACTATTTTAATCTTGTTAACCGTCTGAAAAAGCAAATTGGCTGAAATGTAAACTTGTTTTCACTGCCTTGAGATTTAAATTAAAATCTTAACTGAAAATTTAATTTCTTAATTTGAAATTTTTTTATTTCTGTAGTAGATGGTTATAAACGACTCCTCCATGCTTTAAATTTTGGAATTTAATAAAATTATTAAATTTATAAAAATTTTAAAATTATGTGTGTTGCTGGAAAAAAAGGCCTTTGAAGGGTTTATACGTCTGTATCCTTCAGAAGGTTGGGCAAATAAGGAAAGGATTCTAATACTGAGAAGTTAATTATATTTGATATTACTGATAATTTGAGTTTCAAAGTTACATTAAAATATTTTTGACACAAAAGTTAAATCTCTTCAGTATCTTGCATTCAAATAAAATTTTAAAAGTCATTTTCTTTTAATTAAATTTTTACGTTATAGATTATTATAGTTCAACAACAATATTTATTGATTTTTTGCCTTAATTTTAAAAGTATGTACACTGTTAAAATATTTAATAAAGAGCTTTGCATATTGGCATTTTACAATGTGAAATTTTGGTGTATCTTTTACTCCATAAAACGGTAACAGCCTATAGCGGCCTCTTAATTTATGGACATAGTTGCCTTTTTTTTGTATTTGAAAATTATAAATATGGAATACAGCATTTTTTGTTTTGCTTTCAACCGACTGCATGTAGTCCTAAATTGTACAAAAAATAATTACGTGTTTCTGATACCTTAATTTTTAATTTAGATTTTAATAAAATAGCTAGTTTTTGTCAATCTGAAACAGGAAATAATGTGATATTCTGTCGATTGATCTAGTTAGTGTTTAGGTTCCTAAGCAAATGGGCGACTTTTTGTTTGAAAGTGTTGAAGTTTTGTGAAGTTGATTTTGAACAATAACAGTAGCTGGCACTAAATAAGTCGTGATCAATTATAACAGAACTTCATGTTTATTATTAACAACAACAACAAAAACTGAAAATATAAATTTCTAACAGATACGTATTCGAAAATTTTCTAATTGTTTATAAATCACATAATAAAACAGGAATAGCAAATACAATCTTTAACAATCTGCAAAATGATAATTCTATTTTAAGAGGCCCATCGCCGAAGAAAGCAATGTGCTGACAAATATTTCTCATAAACATTTCTTAATCACTGTTATAGCATTTCAAGCAGACATCATAAATATTCAGAATTTTGTATATAACATTTCTATGAAAGAATGACCTTCGGATAATATTTCTGGCTTAGTATACATACTCAACTCAAGCCCAAGCCAATTTCCCGCTATTGCCTACAGTTAGAAACAGTAGGAAGATACTTGTCGTCTGGTGTCAAATGTGTGGGTGATTGAATATGTTAAGAAATTTCAATTCCTAGTTTCAGGGTAAGAATTTTGTTTACTATTTAACTTTAATTTTATTAACTTAATAAATAGTAACTTTTTTTAAGTGAAACTATATCTGTAAACATAATAGAATAGTTCCGAAAAAGTTTGATATTGTCAAATGTGTTACATTACATAAAAAGCGAAGAGAGCATTTTTATGCATTAAGAATTGAGAGAAGGAAATGGAAGCTATTTTTTATTGGATTACGTGTCCGGCTTTTTTGATGGATTTAAAAAATTCTATAATTACAATTACATAAATTGTGAGCAGAATTTTTACTGATTATTTAGATTCCCGATAGCTTTTGCTGCAAAGAAAATCTATTTAAAGGAAAATTAAAAATAAGTTGCAATTCCGTAATATAAAAGCTACTAAAAATGTGCTTCCCTTTTCAATTAGGGGCAACTCTGCGTTGACCTATCAGTAGAAAAATATTCAAGCAGAAAGTCAGTTCTTGGGTTTTACTTCTTAGGACAAAGTTACCCCATTCGGTGGTACTTAAAATATAATTTTACTATAAAGTTTCATGTATACACCGTAAAGCTTCCTATATACACTGTGTGGTAAAAATTACTTAGGTTCAGTGTACTCCATAAATCCATATGAATATAAAATCCACACCGGTTTTTTTTTTGGGGGGGGGGGGGGGTGAAAAAATTCTAGGGGGGGGTGCGTCGTTAGCTCTGGGGGGGATCGGCACCTCTGGTCCGACGAATAATACCCGTAGGGGAGTGCACGTTAAATATGCTTCAAAGTCCCAACGCTACGTACGATGTCGCCCTTAACGGTTGCGTTGGGTGCCTACTCAGGTGTCAGCTCGTCACTTGACTGTGGTTCTATATTACGACGCCCGTCGCCAATAGCCCTCGTGTAGCTCTAGTGCGACGATAATTCAAACCTACCTACCTAGACAAATAACTTTTGGATCATTGTTCTAACTAAACACTAAATAACCTATAAGCAAGTATGCTGAAAGACTAATTATTTCAGAACAAAATTGGTCTAATTCGTCGGTGTGGTTACTACGTACAGCAGATACCAAATCTAGTTTTAGAGCACCTAACTGTCAGCAACCTGTTTTCATCTCTCTCATTTTATAACCTGCCCATAAATTACGTGGGATGTTTGGGTTTCCTAGTCTAGTGTTCAATAAAAATAAAGCAAATTGTGTTTTTGAAATGTATCCTTAGAATGTTAGCGTACTAATGGGGAATCAAAAAATGGTCTTACGTTATTTATGGACGACCCCGTATGACTGCTTTCCTGGACTAGCTAAAACCTTTACGAATTTTATAGTGCGTTTTATTGTCTTTTAAATGATACCATTGCATGTCAATTATATCACAATTTATAATGACCCAGAGGAAATTAATCCTTACAAAAAGTTTTTTTTATAAAAGAAAGTCAAACTGACAGAAAAATTGCTTCAAAGATATAATATAAAAAAAAGATGTAATAAATTATTTGAGCTCTCGCTTTTACACCCAATGATATAGGTTTTTCATATAATGGATTAGACCAGTAGTTCTTAACCTTTTCTGGACAATCGCCTCGTATTTTAGGTTGATTAACATCCATCGCCCCCTTTTAATTTTCATGTTATTTCTAATCATAATTTGAGTTAAAGTGTAACTATAAAACAGTTTTATAACATTTACTACCGTTTATAAAAACAACTAAGGAAGCTTTATCTGGTCACTTTTAAATAAAACAGAAAAAACATAAAACACATAGTTTTAAAGAACAAAAGTGAAATAATTAACTAAGATATTTTTACTAGTTTCTAGAAAATTTAAGAGGGTTTAAAGTAAAAATTGGCTGGTTTGGTTATGGTTGGAGAATGGTTTTACTGTACAAAGGTACAACATTATTTTAATTCCCCCCCCCCCTTTGAATACTCATCGCCCCTCAAGTATTTTTTGCCCCCTTGATAACACAAATCGCCCACTTGGGGGCGATCGCCCCCAGGTTGGGATACGCTGGATTAGACTATAACAGAATTTGTATATTTTTTTTACTTAACATGGAATGTGTCCATGCAAGTTGCCAAACTAAAAAAATCCAGTTGATTTTTTTGTGAATTTATAATAATTGAATACATTTTTTTACTTGTATAAAAACTTAACTATAACTTTTTTTATATAAAAAAAGCAATGTATTCTAGAAAAAATTAATTAGAAATAAATAAACTATTTTTTCTACAAAAAAATATTTTACTGGATTTTACATAAAAATATTCGAAGAAAAAGAAAATTTTGCAGCCAAAATTTTATACGGTTTTGGTAAGCATAATTAGTTTTATTCAGGTATATATAAAAATAAAACTACATTCAAAACATTTCATGGCATAAAAAAACTACAATATTTTTTAACATGGCTAAGTAACAAAAACAATTTCTTTATTAGAATCCTTCAAAAAGGCCTAATGTTGAAGGACAATATTTTCTTATACAAGTTCTTTTTTTCTCCTGTTTCCATTGAAAGAATTCCAAAAATTGTATATTGAAATTTTACTTATGGTACAAGGCAATTTATTATGCTAAAACAAAACTTTACAGTAAACATTCACATCGAATTTTATTCAGGCATAGAGAACTGTGTTTTTAAAAACAGGCGAATATTATCAAATTATATTTTATTTGCAAATAATATCATCATCTGAATTGTTAAACAAATAAAAGGGAGCTTTAAGGAATCTTTTTTACAACAAGCTCATTTTTTCTCTTTTACATTAAAACAAAAGCATACAAGGAAATTCTTCAAAAGTTTTTAGGGATTTTTTTGTTGTTGTTATCAAACTAAAATATAAATACAAAAATATAAATGAAACATGTAAACACAATGTAAAACTAAGATTTCTTAAAGAAATTAGTCAAAGAAGCTTGTTTTCTGTAGGAGAAATTATTTGACTTTACGGCTTCTTTACTTCCTTTAGAAGAACTTTTGGTTGGTATTGGTTCTTCATCACTACCAGATTCTGATACAATTTCTTTTTCTTCTGTGGTAACTGAAACAAAAGTATTTCTTAATGTGATACCTACGGCTAATTTTAAAATTTGTAAAATATCAGTACTTATTTCACACTCCTTAAGCTAAATATTTGTTAAACATTTAAAACAGATCAATAAAAGGAATATTAAAATAATACAGTAATTTGCTTTTAATAGAAAATCTTAAATATACATTTGGTATTTAAAAAAAAAACATTCTAAAGCAAATTCAAATTTAACTATATTTTTAAGCCATATCCTTAACAGGCATTTAGAGGTATTCAAGAATTCTTTAACACTCTGAGGGACACAGACATATAAACATTTCACTTGACTATCGTGTTTCCCAGCAACACAAACTTTTTTTTAATTTATCAATTTTACTAAATTTTAAATTATGGACCAATTATTTATATTTATCTCCTATAGAAATACAATTAAAAACAATTTAAAGAAATTAAATTTTTTGTACAAATTTAGATTTTAATCTCTTAATGTGAAAGCAAGTTTACTCTTTAGGCAATTTGCTGATCCCTCAGAAGGTTAAACTAAAATTAAGAGGCAAGGGTGCTAGAAATTCTATATAACATATTTACCCATAAATCCATCATCGTCCATGAAAGTTTTCTTCACAGTCTTCGATATCTTCTTCCTGCCTTTTTGTTGGATCACAGGTGGAGTGGGAGGTATAGGATCTTCACCATCATCAGTGTCAGGAGTAGGAGCCACAACAGGTGATTCAGCTTCAATCGGATCTTCGGGTAACCACAAACTTCTCTGGGCTTTATCTTCTGCTTCTATATCTAATGAAATTGTTAGAAGGGTAATAAGCAAGAGAAATTGCATTTAACTAAATAAAGCTTTAAAATACTTTTTTAGACACTTAAATTTCAGATAAATATATTTAAGATGCTTAAAATCTGAATTAAAGAACCCACATGTAAAGTCATATTTTTGTTTCTAAGAAGTGTCTACTGAAAATCAATAAAAAAAGTATGAATTGCTTGGGAGAAAATAACTCCCAACAGTTGTGCTTTCAGGCAATAACTGTTTGGAAAATTATAACTACTAACTTTAAACTATAAATATACTATACTAAAATTATTTAAAAGAAACTGACCAAAACCTCTACTATTTATTTTTAAACTGATAAAATAGTTAATTACAAAACTTAAAAAACTTTGAATAAAATGTTTTTTAAATAGTTTGATTGCATATGCACAGTAATTAAATTCAATTAGGTACACTGTAAGTTACCTTCACCATCACTGTTAGAATCAGAGTCGTCAAAAACTGCTATTCTACGATGCTTTTTCTTTGCTGGTTTACTTTCCTCTAAAAAGATAAGACCAGTTTTCTTTAAATAGGAAAACATACTTGAAGATACACATTAAAAACCCTTTATATAAATAATATATTGTGCATTACTATAAACTTCATAAAATATATAATATAATTTACCTGTATCACTATCACTACTTTGTTTTACTGAAGATTTTGCTTTCCTGTAATTAAAATTCGTTATTAATTAAGATGCGCAGCCCAACAAAGAATAAAACTATTAATAATATTCAAAAATTTAATGTATGAAAAAATACATTGGATTTAATTTTTACTTCAAACAATTAAACTAAAACCAACTAGCTTGGCAATTAGGTTCAAGAAAATATTCTTAAACAACAAATTCTGTAGTAAATCACATTGTTTTTTTAAATAATCAGTAACAGTATAATTTTTTAAAATAACGACTTTTTGAATAGACAAAATGTCACTAAACTGTTCTAATGTGATAACTTTATACATAGTTAAAATAATATTTTCTTACTTTTCGCCTTAAGTTTAACTTGTTTTATCTGAGCTCATGAATTGTACCATCTTTATTCAATTTAAGTTTTTAAAAAAGTAGGAAAGGTTATAGTCAACCTTGTTGGGCCTATGGCTACCTGGTTTTAAGCAATTTTTGTATTAGTGAACAATTTTTGTACTTAATCGAAAATTGGATATTGTCATATGAAGTTTAATGCTGAACTTCAAGTCACAGCACAACTTTTTACAAGTATTGCCTTTCTTATATGTAAATAATGAATTGATAATATATAATAAAAATTCTAAATTACTTTTCTGGTAATTTCCTTTTCTTATCATTTGATTTTGGTGGGTTTTTAGAAGTAGATGCAACCTTTTCTGCTGGTTTATTAGAAACCACTTCAACTTTTTTCTCGGGCATAGGGTCATTTGCTGGAGCTTTCTTCACAGTATTAACAGCATTTTTTTCTAAAAAAAATTAGAAATTAGATACTTTACTTTTTTCTTTGGAAAATTTTCTTTACTGGTAATATTCACTTAACCGCTTTTAAGAAAACATAACTTAATAAATACAATAGAGCAATCAAAACAAAGTAATCTTGTATACAATTTTATGTAAAACTAATTTTAAAAGGGTTTTTTTTTCTAAAAAAAGGAATGATCTAGTAAGAACTATATCTTGACTTAGCAAATTAACCCATAATGTATAGAAGATACAAATAAAATATAAAATAATGGATGTAAATAAAAATTTCAGCATTTGTTCACTTAAAGTTTTTTTATATTTTGTTTTTAATGCTAGTATTAATCTGGTTAAACTAAGACATATTTTGTTAAATTTTATTCAGTAGTTATGTAGTTCATAATGATTACATGAAATACTATTCCAAAATTTAATTAGAAATATAATTCAAAACAAGGTTAAATGACAGGCAAAAAATATTTAACCTGGCACTCATCTAGAAATAAAGGCATTTGAAAACAAAAAAAAATCTTCCACAAGCCCCACATACATTTACACTAAGTTAACACTTTTTCTGGTTTTCCTTAAAGTGGAATTAGCATATTAGTTTCATTAGTGAAAAAGCTGGAAAAAAGGATTTGTTCAAGTACCTTACTTTTTGAAATATATACTTTAAAATATATAAACTACTAACTCAGTAACAACTTTTGGAAAATTTACTCACCAGCTTGTTTTGAAAACATGCTCATAATATTGTTTTTAGGTAAAGATTTCTTGGTTTCCTATTGGGCAAAAAAGTTTTTATCATCAATAAAAGAAGAAATTAAAAAAAAAAACTTAAGTCTTGCTTCATAAATTTAAAAAAGTAATCATATTTTTAACAAAACTACTGTTTTAAGTATACCTTCAGTAAGTTAAAAGAGTATATAATAAGAATATTTATGGTTAACAGCCTAATATTTTTGAAACTTTGACAAGCAATTCAGAACGAAAAACATGATTACATGCTATTTAAACTAATCACACCTATATTTTTACATAGCTATATGTACTAGTTTCCCACAATAAATCTTTTTTAGACTACCTGAGGTGACTTGGTTTTTCCTTTTCCCTCGGTTTTAGAAGATTCGGTTTTGGCAACCTTTGATTTTTCTTCATTCTTTTGCCACATGGAAGCAAGAGTATTTGGTTTCTGAACCTTAAACAGAAAGTGTGCAAAGTTGAAATAAAATACTTTAAAATTATAAGTGAAGAACTCTATAAAGAGAAAATATTATAATTCTAATTTTTATACAAAAAAATTCCAAACAAATGTAGACAAAAAGGCTTTATGTTAATAACAATCATATTGATTGCTGAAACACAATGTTTTGACCTACCTAGCAAACATGACATGGGAGACTTGGACTGACTATTACATGGATGTATAATTAAGTCAGCACTAAAATATAAAGGATCTAAGTTGCAAATCCTACATTCTCCAGGTCCCTATACCTTAGTTATACTTTGGGCTTTGGTTATACTTTGGAGAAGTAGTTAAAAGGAATGCGAGTTTGGCAATTAGCCCATTCAAGTGAAAACACCAATTAATGCTACAGTACACTAGGTGCAGTGGTTGAATCTTACAGTTCCTAAAATTTATAGTGTATTCTATACAAAGATAATATTGCAAGTTTTAAAAAAATGTACTGAAAACCCTTGTAAAAAGGAAACTGTCCAGGCAATTCCTGGGGGGGGGGGGGGGGGGGGCAATAACTAACAGGGTCAGTGCCCCCTCTAGTCATTATATCCCCCCCCCCCCAATAAATTTAATAAAACTATTTCTAGTTTTTACAAACAAATTTTTACCTCAACATTAGACTTTTTGGGTTCTGCAGCAGTACTTGCTTTATCAGGTTTCTCACTTTCAGTTTCTTTCGCTTTGTTATTAGCAGCATCTGAAGGTGTTTTGCTTTTTCCATTTGTTTGGATACTGGCAGATGAATTTTTTAAAGCACCAATATTCTGAAAAAACACATTAAACTTAAATAACTGAATATCTTATTCTTACTTACAACAATAATTGGCTATCAAATAGCTAAAAAGTTTTAAACATAAACAGCTAGATATATAGGTACAAATTTAATGAAAATATATTCCATACTATTTTTTTTTAAATTAGAAATAAACATTTATTAATTTTTTTAAAAAAACATTCCTATCCAGAATGGAAGCTTTTAGTGTTCCTGAGCTTGTCAATTAAAAACAACAAAAAACATAAAAGCCTTTGGAGAAAACACTGTTAAAAGTTAAAGAATACAAAAAAAAGCAGACATTAGTTTACTAAAAATTACATTAAATCAGAACTTTGGAATATTTACAATACATAATTCGCATGTTTACAAATTGATATACCTGGGACTTTAGAGGTGGCTTAACATCACTTTTCAGCTGATTTGATTTCCTTAAAATTGGTTCTTTTATCTCAACATTAGGATGCTTAATAACTAAAAGACTAGAAAATGAAAATTTGTTAGTTAGAAACTGAGGATAAAATTTGAAAAATTACACAAGCAAATTACAACATCTTTATGGCATTATAAATGGATTATAGGTGTGACTGTAATAATATTCTTCATCACTCTAAAACATGAAACAAAATGAAATACTGTACTATATATTATTGAGGATATCTTACTCTCTGCTTTCTTGGCCCTTGTGATTGTAAGAAAGATCTGTGTTATACAGAACAACCTCATCCTAAGGAGAAAAAATTATTTATTAAAAAATAATAATTGTCTGTATTTAAAATAATCTATCAGCTATTTATTAAGTTTGTTGTTTTAAAGATTGACTACCCATTTAAATTTAGGACAAGCCTCTTATTCTCTTAAAAAGATCAGGCATTGAATTATATGGATTTTCATAAAGTTCATATTTTATAACTTATTTTACTTTGATTATTTCAAAAATATTTTATTCTCTATTTAGCTTTAAATTTACAAATGTTTTAATCACATACTCTGTTTTAAAAATATAACGTTAGTTAATTTAAATTCTACATACATTTTGTTATTTTTATTAAACCAATAGGCAACCGATATCTCCACAAAACTTGATTGATTCATCAAATGAGGGTCTTGATCGACGCCCATTTGACTAAATTTCTTATAATATTTTCTCTGCCTGTAAACTATTGCTAAACTACTGTGTGCTAACAGCCAAAATTAATTCTATAAATATCTAATAGAAAACACAATAATACTTAACATTGTAACCTAATAAGCTATTCACTTACTGCTCTGACTTTGCTTATAGAGTAAATGTGGCAACTAGTAACTTCTATGAGATTATTCTTAGCCTTTTCCAGGGATTCTTCTGATGCAATTAGCACTTTGACAGACTGCAATACAGAAACTCCATGTTGAATTATTTAATGAAAAATGTTCGCCAAAAAAGCTATTATACAAAAGCAAGTATTAAAACAAACAACATTACATAACAGTAAATTCAAATTAGATCAAGATCAACTATTGAACGAAACATTAAAAGTAATAAAAAATTATTATAAATAAACTTTGCTTTTTACCTTTATGCCATCTATTTCTTGTAAACCAGCAAGGAAATAAGTGGCTTTTAACGAGACATTTTCCTTTGTTTTCTGTACTGCTAAAAAGTCTGCAAGATACCTATAAAAATACAGTCACATCAAGCTGATGATGGAAAGTCCAGATAAAATTCTGGATCAGATTTACTAGATGTTCCCCCTTGGCTCAATTTTTTCACATTCGTCAATAAATAATTTTTTCTGACAACCATTCTCTGACTTTGCGCCGATGACGTTTTCCGGCAACTCTATCAGACATAGGAATGCAGCCGCCATATTAATTTTTGCTCATTTTGCTTCTCACTCACGCATGTGTAAAGTGGCATATGAAAATGATGGTATATCGCCAAAATACCGACTTTTGGCGCGATTTTGGAAAATTCGCCAAGGGGGACCACACAGTAAATCTCTACCAAAATTTTTATTGAAACGAACATGCACATCCAAGTATGTCAATACTTTAAATTAAAATAAAACATATCTCCAAGATACTGAGAGGTAATACACACATTTTATGAGTTTGTATAGTACCTAACATATGAAGAAAATGAGTAATTTTTTAAATAGAAAACATTAAGTTTCTACTCATAAATAATAGTATTATTTTGGTGAAAAATGCATTAAAAAAGGGACATATTTGTTAGATTATGTATGTAAAAAAGATACTCGGTTTGTCATGCATGTTGAAAAGTAACAATAAAAACCTTAATATTGATACAATAAACAGAATTATATAAGAATTAGAATAAGGTTATATGCAATTAAAAGAACTTACGCTCTTGCTTCATTGACATGCATCTGAAACTCTCTACTTAATATTTTACAAGTCACCTAAAATTATAATAAAATTAAGAGGTAGGTTATGAAAATCAAATGTACATTTAAAAAAATTCAGGGTTACTGAGACGTCTTACTGTGCTAGAAATCAAAGCAAACTGGGAGATTTCCTTTGTACAAAAATTATGTTGAAATATTGTAATCTTATGGGATTTAAAATTAAATACCTAGCGACTAATGGTGTACATATATTCAAAGACTTACACATGTCGCACCGTACGCGGAAAAGAGACCTATCGCGAAAAAGACCATTCTTCAGGAGAGCCGTTTCAAGTTTTAGTAAAATTTCAAATTATCACAAAATCGTTCCAAATGAACCTAGATCAAAAATATTTGGCATGGATATCCGTTTTATGAGTATCAAAAGGTATGCATAGTCATTTTTTACTTTAAATTTGCCTTTGCTGAGATATTTTCAGATAGGTCTTTCTTTCACGTACAAATTTGAACGATTTTGTTCACGAGGCAAACGAGGTTGAAAGACCTATCTGAAAATATCTCAGCAAAGGCAAATTTAAAGTAAAAAATGACTATGCATACCTTTTGATACTCATAAAATGGATATCCATGCCAAATATTTTTGATCTAGGTTCATTTGGAACGATTTTGTGATAATTCCAATTTTTTCCAAAACTTTAAACGGCTCTTATGAAGACCGGTCCTAAAAAGTTTGCTGCTAAATTCATTCTAAATATTAAGGAAACATACTTATGAAGAATACTCATTTACTTAATGCATTTTTATAATCTAATAAGATATTGAACAATGATAAGAAATTTTTTTAAAATTAAATTTAACAAAAAGCTTGTTTAACCAATTTAATGAAGTTTATGTAATAAGGTTTATCTCTTATCATGTAATTACGATATTATTTTAAAGTCATGTTTATTTTTATAATTTAATATATTCAATGATTGAAATCATAATAGTTTGTTTATATAAAAAAATAGGTGTTATGAAACGAATCACTTTTACAAAATCAGGACTTACAAGATATAAGAAATGATATCCACATTTTTCTACAAAAACCTTTCAATCTGAATTTTTACTATGTATCATGTTTAAAATTAAAACGAAAATAAATTTTGAAGCATTATTAAAATTTTAAAATCATTTTAAAACTCATAAAAATATAAAAAAAAAGTTTTAAATTTTAAAAGTAAGTTGTAAGGATACTTCATACCTTAAGTATACAGTTGAATTCACTGACTTTATATCGCAAACTGTCAAGTTGTAGCAATTGAGTTTAGATTTATAGTAAAATACCGACGTTGAAAACGATTTAAAACTATTTATCATTTGCTAAAATATTAATTTAAAAAATATATATCTATACATATTGACATATCATTTTGCAATATACACATATTACATGAATTTTTTTATATATATTTATTGTACTAAATACCACAAAACAGAGCTTTCGAATGAGTATTTCAAATAAAGAAACAAAGAAATAAATAACGGACTTCAACCTTTCCATTTAAGCACTTCAAACTTAAATTCATCGCCGGCGTCGCAGCAGCTGCAAAACGCATAACGAAAAAACGCCAGGTGCGATAGGTCTTTCTTCATTTTCATCCAAAAACGAACGCGAAAGAAAGACCTTTTTATTAATTGCAGCCGAACTAGGGCTCGGATCGCTATGCCGATTGCACCAATCGAAAGATACCAAAAATTTGCATCCTATAGTAGTGTTATCTTAAAAAGTAGATTTTGGTCGATAGGTCTCTTTTCAGAGTACGGTGCGATGTGACCTTCAGAAACAATATTTTATGCAAAACCTTTTTAAAAAATTTCCTTAATTTAATAAAGAAAGATTCTTTGACAACATTGTTTTTCAAAAATGTATTTAATTATCACAATTTATTATTGGGTTCTTAACCAATGGCTAGTGTAATCTCAGAGCAATTTTAATCCTACTAAACCAATCTGTGGCAGTGGCCAAAACTTTCAATGGAATTTTGTGAAACACGTTAAGCTAGAAATTCATCTATCTATGACATTCTATCTTGAAATTTTCTGCAGTAAAAAATAAAGCTCTAGTGCATTTCGAAATTTGAACAACTAATCGAAGGTTATGATTAGCCTTAATGATCGATTAGTTGTTCAATGAAATTCAACTTGGAAATAAAGTGATGCTGCCAAATAGATGAAAATTACAGAAATTTAAGTAAGTTTTAATTCCTAAAGTGCTGCTGCTTGGCATGTTTTCGAAAACTGACCAACTTGGCGACCTACCAAGCACACATGTTCTTCAGTTGTCGGAAGCTATACTAAGGCTGCTATAACAAAACAAACCACATAAAGCAACTAGTGAACATAAAGGCTAGTAGTGGCAGTGTGACCATGCAGTAAGTACTCAATTTGGGGCTCCAGGCAGTTTATTTTCTCTAAAAAAACCTCAGTATACGACATGGGGCAGTATTGAAGGGCCAATTGAAAGCCTTAACACTCATTTGAGTCACCGGACAATTTTGTTTTAGTTTGTATACGGACAGTTTTGTTTGGGCTCAGACGATTTTGTTTAGTTTTGTTTCAAAACAAGTTCAGGGCAATTTTGAAAACTTCTAGGAAAAACTCAGAATTCAAATAAGCATCATCTATAATTAATAACTTTCCATTCATAATAAAAACAAACTGAAATTCTACCAATAAAAGAGGAAAAAACAATATTCCAAAAAATATGACCATTAAAAAGTATTTATCGCCCTCTAAAATTCCACCAAATCCTTTATGACAAAAGCACAGTCAAATTGTTACTATTTAGTTTAACTGTGCTTATTTTTTATAACTTAGCGGCACTGAAGAAGGTGTCCTCATGACACTTGATCTTGATAAACTAAGGCTATGTCCTCACTACGACATCAAACGCAACAAAATTTGGCGACTGCCAAGGGCGCCAAGCGATGCAATAGCATGGTGGCTGACTCTGCCAAGTCGCCAAGTTTTGTTGCATTTGTGGCGTAGTCAGGACATAGCTTTAGAACATAGTACAAATAGACTATATGGATAACATATGAAGTGCCTAAATTTTCTCAAATTTTAATATGCCTAAAAGCATATGCAATCTAAAATAAATTTTATACACAAATTCCTTTATTTAAGTTGAATACAAGACTGCACTTACAAGTCTTTCTTCATCAAGTACTAATGTCTCTAATTTATCAAAGACATCTTCTCGACTCATGTTAAAAGCTATTGCTGATACTCCAGGAGTCACAACAAACACACAAAAAGGTTTATAGGAAAGTAAATCAATATAATATAAAACATAAATTTGAATATTTACAAGTCAAAGAAAATCGTCACAACTCTCGGGCGCGCGATTTTCAACAACCAAAACAAACCTTCACTACACTTCATTTTTCAAAACAATATATATGTATTAAAATATTTTTTGCAAAAGTCAAACTCCTAGAGCTATATATTTTTTCAACATGTTTAAGCTTGCATTAACACATTTAATATTTTATTGGTTTTCTGTAAACTTTTAAACAATTAAATTTTTTTTAGGGGATAATTCAGCTTATTTAGTTGGCAATATTAAAGAAGACAACAGACTTCTAGTTTCGAGCCCAGAGATCGACGTTTCGAGATCTGGTTTCGTATTCAGGCACATTAAAGTTTATTACATTTTTGCTCTATTGGTAATGACTATCGTTCAGAATAATGCAATAAAAATGGAAGTTAAGGTTGAAACTGACGAAGAAAATGACATTAACTCCAACACTTTACCAGAACTGCCCGTGCAATCAAGTGGCAGCTATGAAAATAAAGCGACTTTCAACGTGGAAGTTCCTGATAACATTATTTCTACAGAAGTTACTCTGAAGATAGAAATCGACCAGTTCTTAGATGAAAATCTTTCAATAAAAAAAGAGAAAATACGTCCCATTAAATGTGAATTTTGCACTGCAACGTTTACAAAACCGCAATATTTGAAAGCACATTCAGTTAAGCACTCCGATTCCAAAATAGAGCGACCTCGGAACATAAAATGCGAATTTTGCACTGCAACATTTAATAAACCGCAGTATTTAAAAGCCCATTTAGTTAAGCACTCCAATCCCAATATGATGGAATGCAATGTGTGTTTCAAATGTTTTCCACCGAGTGGTTTTGCGAAGCATATAATGATACATACCGACGAACGTCCTTTTGTGTGCGATATTTGCGGCCGAGGGTTTCGAATGACGAGAGACCTGAAACATCATTTATACACGCACACGGGTGAAAAGCCTTATCCATGCACTATTTGTGAGAAGCAGTTCGCGGATATGAGTTCCCGAAGAAGGCATTATCAAGTGCACACTAATGAGAGACCATACAGCTGTGAAATATGCCAAAGATCATTTATGCAAATGAACCATTTACGGGAACATCAGGTCACACACACAAAAGAAAAATCTCATATGTGCAACCTATGTGGTAAAAAATTTACGACAAAGAGTAGTATGCTGAGGCATGTTATGATGCACGCTAATTGCTGTGATATTTGTGGTGAGTTTTTTAAAACTGATTATAAACTGGAAAAGCACAAAGAAATGCACAGTATGGACCGGCCTTTTTCTTGTCCACATTGTACTAAGAGATTTCTCACAAAAGCTGTCCTTAATGACCATTTGACAATGCATTATGAAGAGAAAGATATTGTGTGTGTAGTTTGTAATGAGTCGTTTAAAAGTTTAAAGAACTTAAGACTGCATCATTACAGTTCTCATCCTGAAAAAGAGTTGCCATTTCCTTGTAAAGTTTGCAGCAAAGGCTTTTTTCAAAAATCTGTTTTGGAACGACATTCCCTTCTTCATAAAACAAGTATCCGGTTTAGATGTTCGACCTGTAAAAAAAGCTTTAGTTCACGGGAGAATTTGAAATCACATTCGTGTGACCTAAAAAAGAAGTGCTTTATGTGTGAAACTTGTAATAAAAAATATTATCGCCAATCTGACTTAACTAAACATATTCGTTTGTGTAGGGTTGAAGATACACAAAGCTAAAGAAAACTTAATAATATGAAGGTGTATCTGTAAAACGAAATTTCTTTCAAAATTAGGTTCTACCTATTTGTTGAATGCAATTGTTATTTAAAAAAAAAAATCCAAATCAGTCTAAATACTATATGTTTGTTATGTTTTATATGATGATTAAACATTGTAAATTTACAAACTGTTAGTTTAATTAATTGTATATTTATGCCTTGTTAGGAAATCCTAGGTCTATCAGTGAAGCTGATTTTGTTATCAAGAATTCGAATGCAAATTTCTGACAAACCTTCAAATAAATACCAGTTGCAATATCTTGCAAAGTGAGGCATATTCCAAGTTTATTTTTTATGTTTATTTCTAACAGATTTAGCAATTTATTAGTTCTTTCAAGCAGCATTTAAAACAAGCTAATAAATACTAGTTTAAAAGTAAAACTTTGACCAAATTAGTTAGAAGGATAATAAACCACTTGTATGTGAAAATTGAATTTTCTCAATTCAACAAATTATTTATGTGTATTTTTATGTTGTTGTATAAAATGTATGTTATACCTCCTTAATTTTCTATTGTTTAGTTAAATAAAAAAAATTATAAATAACAAATTTGTATTGTCATTTATCTATATATGAAAATTTTTATCAAAAAAATTCTTGTTCTAATTCCAAGTGCCTCTCAAAATACTAGGTTAAATTTTTTGTAGCATAAGATATAAAATTTGTTAGTTAATACACAAAATTACATTTGTTTCTTAATGGAATTATAGTGGACAGCCATAATTTTTTTAAACATATCACCCCCTGGAATTTTGGGTATTTAGTTGATCAACAATATTCGGAGTTGATTGCATGACATAAAATTTGCATAGAGAGTTGCCTTCTATTTAAAATTACCATAATTTTTTTAAAATTTTCAATTAGAATACACAAATATTATAGCTTAGAAATGTTCAACATCACCAAAATAATAAATAGCGCCTGTCTATATAGGACTTGTGAACATTAATCTGTCTTGGTATAAAGTCCTGATGAAGTGTATGAAGTCGCTATACAGTAGCATTAGGTACCAGATCAGGTGTCGACCTCGTCCTCATCACTTGACTGCTGTTCTAAATAACGGGTCCATTGTCAAAAGCCATCATGTAGCCCTAGTGCGACGTTAATTCAACCACAAAAACCTTCCAGGTAAAGAAAATTAAATAATACGCAGGTTATTTCATACTCATTCAACAATATTTTTAAATTAGGCAAGGTATAAATTGATCTTTGGGATTTCACAGATATGACATACAAATCAGTTGAGTAACTTCATTAGTAAGTTTTTTTTTTCTGTTATCATATCAAGCGCATGTTATTGATTAGGTCTTAAAATAACAAGAATGAGTAATAACTGTTGGTGAAATGGTTTTAAGAATTTGAAAGAAAATTTCTGGGATCGATAAAAAAACAAACACATTTTCTAGTTTTGCTAGCGGCTCAGTGGCTGAGAGGTTTAACGTGTCCGCCTCGTAAGCCCAAGATCGCGGGTTTGAGCCCTGGCTGAGTCGTCGGATTTTCTGGACGGGAAAATCGTGGGCAAGCATGTCATATGATTATGTGGCATGTAAAAGATCCTTCATTTGCGTCTAAAAATGCGTTAAACTGTTTGTTCTTTACAGAACATCCGTTCTTTATTGCTCTTGTTCAGCGGTGTTTAACCAAAATTCCAAAACCAAACTAAATTTTATATTTTAGATCCCTTTGCCAAGAGATCTGTTTAAAAGCAAACCAAACAAGAACGTCAAAAATAATAAGCACCAATCAAAAGTGTTCTTCTATATCACATGATATCACTCTTTCTAATACGGCGAGTAGCGACTAGCGAGTACTCTTGCACTAAATTTGTTTGGTGCATGAGTACTGAAGGAGCTTGAAAGCGGAGAACCTGGCAATTCTAAGTTCTATTTTTGTTGATAAAATAAGTTTTAAAATGTTGTGACTACTTAATTTCTTCAATGTTTTCCGTGTTGTTAATAATATTAGCGGCTTTAGGCTTTGGTCTCGCTCTGTTTTTAATAGTGCTTTTATTTTTGAGTCCGAAAAAATTCCAAAACATTATTAAGGTGAGTAATACTCTTTTTCTTGTTGACAGTTCTCAGTTTCTGAATTTAAATGGGTTGGGTATCCATACATTCGTTGCATACTTGCTTTTAATTGTGTTAAAAAACTATCGGCCTCAATTTTATTAAGGGCATGAGACGTGTGTTAATTAGAAATTAACATTGAAATATTTGTGACCTAAAAAATTTTCCTAAAATGTATGGCAAAAAGTTAAACTTATAAGTTGCTTATTTATCAGAATTGCCTATTAAATAATTTAGTTTGAGCAATTTCATATCCAAGTGAGACAAATAATAATAATAATAGTACCCAAACAATATACCTCAGCATACCATCGGTGCACTTTTAGTTTCTTGTAAGACTGCTATCATATTTTAACTCTATTTGATTTGAATAACAATACGAATTTTCCCCGAGGTTTGTGTATAGATTGCATGAAGTATTGCTTAAAAACTCTTAGATTAATATTGGTGACCATTAATATAAAAGTTTGGAAATTTTTGAATTTGTGTTTAAAGTAAACCGAAATTTTATTCATATTAAAATACAATAATTATATCACTGTGCAGTGGAGACAGAACGCTCCGTTATTTTTGTGAGAGTCGGAACAACATTCCACAATTTAAATGCTGGAATTATTTCTTTCTTTTATGAGGACAAATAAATGTAATTTTTTTTCATTTATTACTTCTCTTAAGTTTGAAAATATTATATTTTTTATATTACAAAAAGAACCCCAAGTTTTAGTTTACTTTGGTTGGGCTAATAAATTGACAGCCAACATAATGGTGCAGAGAATTTTTTAGGGAGCATTTGTAGAATTGCTCCGTGGAAATTTTTTGTAAATAGCTTTAAATGGATTAACAAAAAATATCTTGTTAGCAATATAAATCTTATTATGTACATATATGGAATGATTATTTAAAAGATTGATATATAAGTGCATAATTTATCTATGCAAATCAATAAGAAAATAATGGCTGATTGCTCCTATCCCCCAACTAAAAAACTGATTCTATTAAAGAAAATAATACTTTCGGACTTAAGATTTACTATTAAAATATCTATTTTGCTCTAAGACAGTAATTTGTTTCAGATGACGTATTTCCTTCTAACTTTCATTCTTGCTTTTCCTTCGAAGAGCTCAGATTAGTGCTGTTTCCACTTGACATTGATTCACCAATTGAGGCTTGAGAAAGGATTTATTTTTATTCAGCCACTCAAAACCTAAAACATGCCCAATTATAAACTTTTTTGATACAAATATATAGCTACTATTTTAAAATGGAGGAGGAAAATTATAGCTATTGATAAAAAAAAATTCTTTTATTAAAATCATTTTAAGCAAAAATGTTTTAATATACAGAATTAACAAGTTCTACATTATTTCATTTGTGTTTTTCAGGATCCTACTGTGGTTATTGTTAAAATAGTTGAACAACATCGTGAGGTAAGTCTCCATTTCAGATTTTAGACTCCATCCTAATTCTGTCATTACCTTATATTTATATTAGGTAAACGAATATAAAAAAAGTGTTTTCGAGAACTGTTACACTTTTGTTTAACCTCAATAATTAAAAAGCAATTTATTGCCAATCTTAGACATAACTAGATTTTAACTTGCATTTTATAAAATTTATTTAGGCTGTCTTTTATTAAATAGTTCTGTAGGTGGATTTTTGAAAGTTAAATTTTCCTATATATTTCTAAACAAACTTCCATTCATTGTCACCCTAAATCATTATGTCATTAGTCTTCGGTTTCCATGCTAATTAAAATAACAACTGAAATTTTCTAACAATAAAATTTAGTGCTTAATTCTCTATCATTTATACATGCATATTTCTGTTTATTTTAGAACTTACCAGTTGATTCTGCTCATGGATGGACTCTCATGCCTTCAAACTGCAGCCTTCGTTGCTGGCAGAAAGATATTTCATTCAATAGCATTGCATCTCCTGTGTTAGTGTATGCCTGTACAAAAGAGTTGCATTGTGCTGCTGTGGTAAGTATTACCACATACTCCAACAACAGGTTAAGATTTGTAAATATAGTTGCCCGCTATGAATATTGTACAATGGCATGTAAGCTGTTTCCTTTTAATAGAAATAATTGAATGAGTTATAAATAGAATCAGTTGATGATTTCGATGAGCTTTTTAACTCTCTGAGGCGATAAGCAAATTGGCTGAACTCATTTCACTGCATGAGATTAAAATTTAAATTAGTAACTGAAATTTAATTTTTAAAATTTCTTAAAAATATTACTGTAGCAGATGCTTATTATAAATAAAATTCATGTTTTAAATTAAAAAAATTAGTAAAGTGATACCTATAAATTTGTAAAGTTTTGTGTGTCGCTGGAAAACCTGACAGTCAGGTGATGGGTTCATATGTCTGTATCCCTCAGAGGGATAATTAGTGTAGTGAACTATAGAACATGATGTGGAAACTTTTGAAGCTATAAAAAATATTTTCAATTTTTTTAGATGATGAGTTTAATAGATGTGAGCTTTATTTTTTTTTTCTTTCAAATTTTGTTTTTAAAATGTTATGTTGGCATTTTGTTATTTAAGCGTGGTCAGTATATTTAATTTTAAGGTAAATTTAGATGACTAGGATAATATTCAAACATAAGCCAACAACAATTTAAATACGAATTAAATTTTTATGATGCTCATTTTCCCACTAATTTCATATCTTGTTCTTATCCTCTTCGCCCCAGAGGTACACATACAGGAACATTTCTAGATTTCACTTCACCAGTTTAAAGTTTTTCTTGATACTATTTTTTTTATATTATAAACTAGAATGTTCAAGCTTTCCAAAAATACCTATACCAAAGCAGCTGATTCATTAATTGTATAAGAAAAATTGTGAGCAAGAAGGTCAAGCACTTTTCCAAGGTCTTGCAAAAAAGTTTCTTCTGCGGTAAATTTATAAAACATTTTGAATTCATACAAATGTTAGAATAGGGTATTCATTACAAAAAACTGACCAGTTTTGATTTTTCATACCACACAAAAAATCTGAATTTTAACTCTCAAAACCACAAAATCCACTAAATTTATGTGACCCTCAACAAATAGCTAATACTGTCAAAATTTACTTGCAAAACATACTTTAAAATATATAATTGTTTGAAAAATATGTATAGATAAAAAAATATGCGTAGGATTTTTTCTAGGAGTGAAGAGGTTATTTATGTTTGTTCAAATGATTTATTTCAGATACTACTTAATGTTATTGCTGATGTTTCCACATGGTCAGAGTGGGATGTGGAAGCCCATGATCAAACAGTTCACTTGGAGCTGCCAGAAAACTCCTCACTTCATGGGGATCCATTCATGCAGTGTGATCAAGTCCTCACTACTTCAAAATTAAACACCAAGCCTGAAGTTGAAATGTTCAGGTAAGGTTTGCACTTCACATTTTAGTGTTAGAACTGTAGTTGAGTAACGAACCATAACTGTTAATTACTGATTTCTCCTATCTAAACTTAATGTTAGTCTGGTTCTGTCAGATTGAACAAGCCACCCAACCATTCAGAACCACTTTGGTATAATTTTTTTTGGATGTAAAAACTTTTTAAAAACAAGATTTGCATACACAGTACTATATTTTGATATACAAAAGGTTTAATAAAAAAACGTAAACACAATAACAAAGCTTGATTGTTAATATTTTTTGTACATTTTTGTTTTTATCATTTAGTTCAATTGAGTCTTTCCATAAAAGTAGTATGACAATTGTATGGTAGTTATTGGTTGCATAAACATTTAATTTTGTAATAATTGGATATAAAAATACTACCTGAATATTTATGGGTAATAGTTATTAAACTTTTCTTTAAATTCAACATTAAATTGTTTTATGTTTATTTTAATGACGTGATTAGTTACCGTATATGCTTGTGTATAATCCGACCCGTGTATAAGTCAACACCTCAATTTTTAAACCAAATATCCTTCCAAAATTGCTAACCCGTGTATTAGTCGAGGTAAGAAATGAGGCCACAGCCTTTTGAAGAAAATAAGAAACCGGTTCATGACAGACCGTATTTTTTTATTTTGCAAGCAAAATTTCAACCCCAATGAAAATAAAATTGGTTTCGGCTCCAAATGTCCTTGACATTGCTGACCGTAAATAGAGAAGCTAAGTAGATGCTATGTTCAGTGAAGCGTGAATATCACTCGACAGCACAGTGGCAAGGTCACGGACCAGCAATGTTTTCTTTACACATTAAGACTGGTTAACTTAACATGCCCTGTACCAGAGCTACACTGTGCAAAATATGCATCAGGCAGAGAACTAACAATTAAGCATCATTATGGTGGATACCATAAATAGATACTAATCCTATTTCACCTTAAAGAATTTAACTGCTTTTGTGTCTTTATTTTTAATAGAAAGAATCTAAATCTTAGGTTTGATTGAAATTTAGTTTAGTTTAAGTATAGGGGATGTTTAAAAAAAAATTGGGAAATTGGATGTTTTGTGTATAAGTCGTCTTGCTTAATATAGAAACTTAAATTTATTATCCCAGAAATTGGGATTTAGTCATGCTACATGTTCTTGTCTATTGCAAAGAAAAGGAACCCACAGTAAAAAAAACTAAATTCTAAACTTCATTGTAATATTCCTTTTCTCTTTCCTGTGTTCCCAACTGAGCTTAATATTCCTATTTGTCTTTATAAGGTAAAGTAAATATAAATGTAAAAGAATTTTTTTTATTGTAGACTACACCTGATAAAATTTTTATATGTGCTCTATTTATATTCTTCTTTAGCCATTAAATGTGTGGTATACTATCACATAAAAACCAAATAACTGATAAGAAGTCTTTAATACCATAAAAAGATATTACTTTTAATTGCTCCAGATGAAAAGAACCTACATTTAATCAGAGTTGTTGATTGCATTTGCTAAATTATACATTTAAAATATGAATTTTTCAACCTTTTTAAGCTTTTTCATGATCCATCATTCTAGTCATGCATCTATTTACACTAAATATTGCTCTTTTTTTAGGTTTGGAAATCTTGAAAGTAATGGAACTGGCTGGATATTGTTATGGAGTGCAAAGCGCTTAGATTGGACTTTGTATATTGCCCAGCCAATGGATGACTCTGGTATTGCTTTACTCGTGTTTCATTGACCTATTTGCTTTGCAGAAGTGCTATCTTTATTACCATGTATTTGCTTTGGTGGTTTCATGCTCATCGTGTTTCTTTCATGACTTAATAGTGCAACATGATTGAAGTTTACAATTTAAATTTCTTACCAATCTCTCTATTTTTATTTCCTTAACTTTTTTAATCAGCAACTGTAAGGTCAGAAATACATGACCTACATAATTAAAGTAAATTTATATATAAATGTAAATTTCAACTTTATAAATAATTTTTAGATAGTTTGGATCATTTGTTGTAGTTATTTTGTAGTTGATTTCTTTTATAAGAACTTGTCAGCTTGTTGTCCGCATCACATTAATAATCTTAACATAACATAAAATAAATCACAATAAAGATAGTAAACAAATCTACTTTTAAATAGCTGAATTCACTGCTAACAGCTTTTTGATGAGGCTGTTTAGGTACAAAATGAATACCAGTTGTGTGTTATTATATTTTGCTTCAAAATATCTTTCATAGCATTGACATTGAATTTTCATTATTTCCTATTTCCCATCCTAGGTAACTGTGATCAAACCCAATGTGAGGAAAGGTGCTTACTGACTGCCATCTGGGGCTGTGAACCCAAGCCCTCCGGGAAGGCAACACCCGAGTCCCTGTGCCTCAAAGTCCTCCACCTCTCGGAGGCCATCTCCTGGAGCCAGTGCCGGGTGCGCCCCTTCCGCTCCCTGCTCCACCCCTCCTCCGCCTCCAACCCCCACTTCCCCACCATCCATTCCGCGCTCAACGATCTCCCAAAGACCCCCTGTGTCTTACTCCGGCACGAGAAACGGACTTTCACCAATGCCGCTTTGGCAGTCGTGCCCCAGAGTGGCTCGGGTGGTGCCGGGTTTTCCTTAGTCCTGTGCCAGCTGACCAAGCCCAAAAGTGTGAGTAACGGGGACGCACCCGAGCAGGAGAAGCGGCGGTCCAGGCGGAGGCAGAAGGTCCGAAGCGACTCCATGAACATGGGATTCCCTCCGAAAAACAAGGTAGGTGGCAACTGCATTATCAGGAACCACGGATTGTACTGGAAGTAGAGAACCGGTTTCAGCAGATGCACTTGCAGATTTATCTGTATAATTTTATGATTTCACATGCATTTGTTTTTTTTGCCATAAGCCTTTGTTTGCTTGCTCATGGGATTGTACGCATTGAAGTGACGATGCTTTGTATATACTTTGGTTGTAATTTTTGTATAGATTTTTTTTTATTGAAAATGTCTAGTTTTGCATATAACAGACAAGATGCTATATTTTGTAAACCAATTTTTTTAGATTGAATGATATTCACTTTTATACTTCTTACTACAAAAGTGAGCACTTGCTTTTACTTTATGTTGGACTTTATAGTTTTCTGATGACAAACGTGTATTTACAAATGATGAATAAATTATTTACTTAGAATTTGTTCAGAAAATTTATTTCTAACGTTTTGACTTCTTAAATTAGCATTTAATTTCACAAAGTTTTTACTTGTAATTTTTTTCTTTATTAGTTTCTTTATTAAAAAAATACCCACTGGCACTAAGCTTGAATATTTAAGTTAGATTGCATGAATGCAATTGAATTACAAATTTCACAAAGCTCATTTTTAAGATAAAACAAAAACCCATCCCATTTTAACTTTTTTAATAAAAGTTATTAAAGTTTAATACTTGTTTTTTATTATTGATGCATACAATTACAGTTTCTCAATCTGCAATTTTTATTGTAAACTTAATAACTTGATATTTAATAAGCTAGTTTATAGTTAACTAAGTTTAGTAAGTTTGATACAAAAGTAGCATAGAAATGGCTACGAACACATTCAACATACTAATGAGCTCTTTTTAAAATTTGTTATTTAATTGCAAGAGTAATTAAAAAAAATTGCACCTTTCTGGCTTTCAAAGTTAAATTTAGCTCTAAAAAGCTTTATCCCCTATCTAAAACTTTTCAGGGGAAACAACATATTCTTGCTCATATGTCTTCTTTGGTGAGTATCAATGAACGCCCTACTTGGTGTTTTTTTATATTGACCAACAGTTTTTATTAAAGTAATTTCTGATGTCACTCAAGTAAGAATTATTTTTCTTTAAAAAAAATATTTTTCTATGACATTAAATGTTATGTTTTAATAAGTATTTTGCAATTTACAACCATATATATATATATTTTCAAACCAAATATATGAAAAAATATATATTTAGGTAACTTTTTTTTGTTAATTTGAGATTATAAACTCTCTAATTACTATGTTATGTTTGTGGTTAATGAATTAAAATTTTTATACTTCCTTTGAAACTATTTAAATCTAAACTTTAATTACCTTCCCTTACTAACTCAACATTTACCTTTCATTTAAGTTCATTTTCACATTGTTTTCAAACCCACATAACTAATTTGATATCTACATTTTCTATCCTTTGAAAGTAATTTTAAATTGGTGTCAAATTAAAGAAAAGAAAAATAAATTTCTTAAACAATTTTCTCAAACAAAAATACTATTTATTCCCAAAATGCAAAAAACAACAGATTTTTTTAAAATCTATTTCTGACTTATTGAACAGTTAAGGAGTAACATGTTTATAATGGTTATGCCAGTTTAATTTTTCTGATTACAAATAATGTATTGAGAAAGATATCTAGATATGGATATATGTGACAAAAATAAGGAGAGAAAAAAAACAAGCTAGAGTTATTTAAGTTACAGAGAAAATGAAAATGTTTGTCATCTTGTTTAGGTTGAGTCCAATAAAAATATTTAATATGTATTGGACTAGATGAATTGGATAAAAAATCTCAACCTATAACTAAAATTCAAATTTATTAGTTTTCAGAATTTTGTACAACTTCAAGTGGACTATGTGCTAAAAATATTAATTTTTATAGCATCATTTCCAAATATAAATATCATTTCCAAAACACACCAAATAGTTTTCTTATTTGAGATTTATTTATGACTGCACATTGATATTTTCTTTGCTTCATCTACAAGTAAAAATATATTAATGAAATTTTTTTGACATTTTAAATTATTTGAAAATTTTAGTTCAGGCATATAAAAAGGAATTATTATGATATTTAAACTAGAGTAATATCTGTAGTCTAGTAAACATATTTAAATTATATTAGTAACATATTTAAAAGTACACTAGATTGCTGTTTTAAGATATAAAAAAATATGGCAATGATAACTGATTTTTAAAGTATTCATTTATTTGAAAGATTTTACTTTTTTATTGATCTGAAAATTTAGTATTTTATGTATAAAATTTTTGTATTGGGAAGCTATACAAATTTAAAACATTCACATGAAACAAAGGGTGAAATTAAGGTAACATTGAGACAGGATTTTTATTTTTACCACATCCCTAAATGTTTTGAAAAATCAATACATATATATAAATTGCAAGACTTTTTTATAACTTAAAAATATACAGATAAATATTTCATCTACTATATGTCTTTGTAATTTTTTTTGTGCTATAAATACATGTCCTTTGACTTCATAAACCAACGAATAATTTGTTTTAGTTACCATTGTTATACTAAAACAGTTTAAGAATCTCATTTCCAAAACACACCAAATAGTTTTCTTATTTGAGATTTATTTATGACTGCACGTTGACATTTTCTTTGCTTCATCTACAAGTAAAAATATATTTATTAATGAAATTTTCTTAACATTTAAAATTATTTGAAAATTTTAGTTCAGGCATATAAAAAGGAATTATTATGCTATTTAAACTAGTAATATCTGCAGTCTAGTAAACAGTAGTTTATCTGACAAATAATAATTAGTGTTTGCTTAAATAATTATTTCAGCCATGAAGATAGATTACATTAATGAAATGAATGTGTTTATAAAAATTTGTTCACACACATAAAATAATTACCATATCCCTATTTCTTGGATATTAATTCTTCCTCAAAGTTTATTTTCAATTAACCTACAAGGTACATATAAAGGGTGTAGTTGCAAACCTCACATTTTCCAAAGTATAGCTAAGATATTGGGTCCCGTTCATGGACGATTTCACCCAATTGAATTTATAATCGGTAAAAGTTGCCAACGAATGGGGCACATGCTATACCTTAGTTATGCTTTGATAATGAGGTTTGGAACTACACCTGTTATATGCAATAGTTCTGTTTAAATTTCAAAATAAAACAAGTGAAGTAGACCCAAGAAAAGTTTAAAATCAATTCATTTTTATGTAAAAACAATTTATATCCCAAATCTTTGAATTTTTGCATGGAATTAGCACTTGTTATATTGTATTATCACCCCAGTCTTATTCCTTATTTTTCACCAAAATAACTTCATACGAACCTTGCACTAACCTGTCTCCAACAGCAACTGGATATCGAGAACCGCCGCTCTTCTTCCCTCTCGGCTCCAGTGCGCAAAAAACCACCCGAGCTTACAATAACCCAAGTAGAGGATGCAGCAGGGGACGTGACATCTCAACCCCAGCGTTCCTCCAGCCACTCGTTCCTCCACTCACTGTTCCAGCGGAGGCATTCTTCGGAGTCTTGTCAAAGAAGCAGGAGCCCTTCTCCTCGAGAGCAGGAAAATCGGAGGAAGTATTTCAAGTCCCACAAAAACTCTTCTTTGTCCAGTCAGGAGGACATCTCTGATAGGTTAGGAATCTTTTTTTTCCCAAGGGGGCTGCATTATTGGAGGCTAAGCCTTTGCAGACTTAGCATATTCCCCAGAACTGAGAGCCATTTTTCTGTGGCATCATCTAGGCGACTCTCGCTACCAATTTTGACGCTCAGATTACAATGAATCTGAGCTCTCTGTGGATGTCAAAATTTGCTGAGATTTAATTTTGCTGAGAGAACCAAAGCCAAATGGGTACTCAAGGGATCTTTTACATGCCACATAATCATATGACATGCGTGCCCAAGGTTTTCCTATCCAAAAAGTCTGACGACTCATCTAGGGCTCGAACATGCAAACTTGGGCTTATGAGACAGACACATAATACCTGTTAGCCGCTGAGCCATTTTTGGTTAGGATTCTGATAACTCTTATAGTCAACAATTGATGATGATTCCATTTGATCTATCATTCTAACCATAGAAGTTCCATAAAAAATACCATAGAAAGAGTCCATAGAATTGAAAGTTTTTTGTTTCTTTATTTAAAATTCTTTAGGGATGTCTATTAATTACGTGAGGTGTTTAAGGTAGGGGGTACACAATCTCATGTGAGATATAGAGGGAGGGTCTCGTCAAATTGCTGGTAATTTTTGCCCTGAAAGGGAAAGCTGACCCTTTATGTCACACCACTGAGTTTAAAGTTTAGTTTACAACTCTAAAATATAAAGAATTAAGAATTTATTGCCAATATAAAGTTAATTCCAAGTACTATATCCCTTAAAATATTGCAAAATATTTATTTTTACGCTTTTTAAGTTTACAACGTCCATTGTTTTTTAAAACAATCCTTATTTTTAACAGTTTTTGCCCTTTTTAAGTTTTTGATTTTCACGTAAGGAACCTTGCAGGTCTCTGAACCAGGATTTTGACTTATTGTCAGACACCAACGAGGCAGATCAGGACTTTCTCAAAATGGCACACTGTGGTCAAGGTGAGCATATCACATTATCTTAAAACATCAAAACCTTATATGCACAACTTAATCCTGTATTTAAATTGCAGTGTTGATTTTTACATGCTGAGATTATGGACATTCCTATTGTTGCAAAACTTTATGAAATAATCTGTATCAATTTGACAGCAAATAAACACTCAATAGAGAAATCTTTTTTTTTACAATACTTATGTGTACTTTTATGTCACACTCACTCAAAAAGCATTTTGAGTTTGGGCCTTGTGGTAAGGTTGTAGAAAAAATATCTGATTATAAAACAGACAGTGTAACAAAACAGACTAAATAAAACTTTCCTTCCCTTTTCTGTTTATGACGCACACTATTGTCTTATGATAGAGCAGTTAACCACAGGAAGCAGTTAGGAATGTTTACAAATAAATTGGAACAAAGTTTTTACTTGTGAGTTATGACAAAATTCAAGTTTTTGTATTAAAAACACTGTTTTTGTTTGTCTAATTATGTTGTATAAAAGTTTGCTTTCATTAAAAATCTATAAATTTATTTACTTTAGGCGAAAACTCTGATTTCAAAGCTTTGGGTGAATACTCAATTTCCGCTGTTCTTCAAGAGGTGTGTCTAAATATTTTTATTATTATAATAAGAACTAGATGGACATAAGGATCTTTGAAGTGAAAAGTTATCAATCTTGAAAGATTTTTTTAAAAACTATTGTTAAAGATTTTAAAATTTTTACCTTAAACAAATCTACACCAAATACAATATTGAGTTTTTTGTTACATGACAAACTTATTTAAATATTGAGAGCAAAGAAAACTTAATAGTTTTTAAAGAGAAGTTCGACTATAACTTCTTTCATAGTTATTAAATAAGATATAGTAAAGGAATTCATTGAAAACATTATTTTTTCCATTTCAGTCTACTCGGTCAAACTATAGAAATCATGACATTGCTGTATTAAATAAAAGTTTATACTATAACCAAATTAACCTTTGGCTAATGAAAAAAAATTCATGCGAATTAATTTTTAAAAAAAAAATGCAGAAATAAAAGGTTTTAATAAAAAATATTTAAAATTGTATCAAAAATTAGTTCATTGTGCCAAACACCATTTAGAAAGTGTTAATATCTTTGGAAATGTTTTTCTTAACTGTTTGATAGGGGTCTTAATCAACATTTAAATTAATTCATGTTGCTTGATTTCTGTTGTATAAATGTAAAATTCTGTACCTGTTTTAGAATGTTAAGGCATCTATGGTTGATGTTAATGCTTCTGAAGAAGAACAAAAACGTCTAAGCGGTGGATGGGTGTAAGTAAATTAAAGTCATTTGTTCATAATTCAACATTGTACTGAGTCGCCAGGCTTATATAACATTATGAAATCTATTCTTGTTTCATGAAATGTATTATGTTTTCAATTATTTTCCTCCTTCTTGATTTCTTTTGTACCAATGTATTTTTACTTATTTGCAACAAGTTTATATTTCAACTTTGGTTCTCCTTTGCTAGATTCAAAGAAACAAATAAAAATATTGCCATTTTTAAGAAAACTACAACATTTGACTCTTGTGTGTTTATGAGGTAATTATTTGTATTTTTAAATTTTTAATCAGACAAATTGAACTTATTATGAATTGCATACAGTACTGTGCAAAATTTAGACAATGACATCATTTAGCTGTAAAAATTAGAATTTTGATAGTAGAATTACAAAAGCCTGTAAACATATTGAAAAAATGTTTTGAAATGCTATAATTGAAACATAATTGTTTGATTTGCTATAACAATAATTTTTTGCATAGAACTAGCTATTTGTATACTGCAAAAGTTTAAGACACTACTAATTTAAAGTAGTTAATGGCCTAATTTCGCATACTTGTAGCGAGCTGTTAGTATACTTCACATACCAATAGCGACATATTGTTCTTTTTTGCACTGTAGTTTAGAATGCAGAGATAGTCTTTTCTTCAAAAACAACAAAAAAGTCTGTCTCATCAGCGTAATTCCCTCCACACCATTAGGAAAGTTAATTCTTTATACTGCAAGTTTGAAATTTCTTGAGAAAAAAAACTGGTTTCTTTGAACCAGTTACAATTTAACTGGTCTCTTTAGTGCAATTTTAATTCGTTCGGTTTAACCGAATTTTGAAAAATAAGCTTTTGAAAACACCGGTTTTTCCCCCTCAAAAACTTTTGCATCAAGGTGGAACGTTTATAATGGTGTGGAGAGATTTACGTTGATGAGACAGACTTTTTTGTCGTTTTTGAAGAGAAGACTATCTCTGCATTCTACTACAATGCAAAAAAGAACAATATATCGCTATTTTGTGATTAAATATGGGTAAGACTGCACGTTTCATGAAGAAAATCGGCCAATGCATGTCTCCAAATCAAGGAATTTGTGGCAAAACTTTAAGGTGATGGACTGTTAGGCATTTGGATCGTATTTAGAGATGTTAAATTGTAAATTTGAAGCAAGTATGCAGTAATATTTCACCATAAAAGATTTAAAGTGGCTATATTGTCTGTTTGGTGTAAAATTGAACTAATATTGTTATTAAATCTTTTTAGTTCACCAGATATAGTGTTTTTTTTAAATTTATCATTAAAAAAATACAATTCATCAATAAAAATGCTAAATTAGGCCATTATCTACTTTAAATTAGCATAATCTCGTATTTGTGTTTAAGCTTTTGCAACATACAAATCTCTAGTTTTATGCAAAAAATTAATGTTATAGCAAATCAAACAATTATGTTTCAATTATAGCATTTCAAAATATTTTTCAATATGTTTACTCGCTTTTGTAATTCTATCAAAATTCTAAATTTTACAGCTAAATTACGTCATTGCCTAAACTTTTGCATCGCACTGTACAATGCCTTTTCACTTCTTATATCTTAGTATTGGTTATTATCTTTATGTTGCAAAAATATCTTTGCAGTTTTTAAAAAAAAAAATTCAAAATCAGATTAATTATGGATATATAAACTTAAACACTTGTTGCACAAAGACTAATTACATTTTGCCTTTCTTATGCTTAAATTTAAAAGTTTTTTCCAGTTTTTTTTTAATGATAATAAAATATTTGTTCCTTGTAAAGTATTTATTTTTAAAGAATTAGAATTTTATTATCAGCTTTATAGTTTATCTACAGTTTGAGGTTGAGTTTTAATTGTTCTTTCAGCTATTTATGCAAAGGAATCATTCCAACATCTTTAAGTATAGTGTGGAAAACTTTATGTAATCCCCTGACTCGTTTCATGTATGACGATACTGTTAAGGTAAGTTAGCTTTCAATGAACACTGATCTTTCTTCTGTTTTGCATTTCAAATGTACCAAGAGCTTAAAACGTGTATCCTTTTCTTTGATTAATTTCAGCTTCTTTTAGGATAATTATCTGTGATAGTTATAATTTTTTTTTTTTTTAAAGAATCATTTATCAACTTTATACCAGAATTAGATATAAACTGGTGAAAATAAAAAATTCTTTAATTGCATAAATTTCCAAATATTTGTTATTTATGTGTGTAAAAATAGATTGTATGCTATTTTTTACTTACAGAAAATAACTGTTCTACATGAATATCCAGAAGGACAAAAACTAAGTAAGTGTTGCATTTTTTACATATTTCTCAATTTGATTTTTTAAAAAAATTCTGAAACTGGCAACCCTGTTACGTTTTCTCATCAGAAATCTATTCCCTTTTCAGTCCACATGTACAACGAATCTGTGACTCTTCTCCACAGAGAAGTTCAGGACTTTTGCATTCTTCAAACAGAAAAAGTGGAGGGATCTCAGTTTATGCTTGGCTTCCACTCTGTAAAAGATGTCATTTGTCCACCTGTAAAGGATGTTGTTCGAGGAACAGTACGTAAAATTTTCACTGGGTTTGCATAAAATTAAACTTTCCAACTCTCCGGAATTAACCCAACACTGAAGTATTTTTAACCATTTTCTGGATTTCCGGGACCAAATATAATATTCAGAAGTAAGGCGCACAAGGTCTTTTATACGCGAAATACTTTTTTAGAACTAATATCCATATGTACCTGATATTTTTTCAAAGTGTGCCAAACCTTTAGATTTGATTAAAAGATCACTCGATCAACTTATGTACTAAAATTGTCTATGGCGAAGATATCAATAAAAAAATAATCATTATTGAAATATGTCGTTAATAGGCCGTGCCTGTTTCCGGGTTGTCATTTGCAAAAAATATTAAGTACTCAATTTTATTTTCCATTTTCATTTATGTCATTATTGGTAATATATTTTATAATGAACTCATATACAGTTAAAAAATAACAGATTACTTTTTTAATAATAGGACATCACTGTTTTACAAAAAATATTCTTTATTTGAAAGTATTTTGATATTAATTTTAAAAATTTAGGTTGTTGCTAGTGGTTGGGTTGTTGAGCCAGTTATTGACAATGATGTTTCCTGTCAAGTTTCTTATCTTGTTCAGGTAAGTTTTTTTTTATGTTTATTTTTTAATATACAATAAGAGCATATAGAGTTATTTAGAGATGTGAGAGGTTATATCCATTTGGATGTTTTTGAATATATACAATTTTGTTAACTTGTTTAAATTGACATGCATGTTTGGTTTATTTTTATATCTTTGTTATCTACTGCTTAGTTTTAATTAATATGACTTAACAGGTTTTAAAGAAAATCTGATCAATGAATAGGCTGTAAATAATAATAAGCATGTCTTACTTTAAATAAATGCAATAAGTACGATACAAAGAGAAAGGTTTTATTGAGACTTTTTCAAAATTGAAGAGCTTGGTGGAAGAACATGCCAAGTGAAATTTTTGAAGAAAAAAAATGCAATTTTTGTGTCAATGAACAGATTATTCCATCCTTTTAAGATAAAATGTTTCCCCTTTGTCATAAACTTAAAGTTAAGTATATTTTTTACTGTTTTTAACAGATTTAAGTGCAAACTAAAAACTTATAAGCTCATTTTCTTGGTTTTCGCCATTTGTCACTTAGCACGTTCTTCCACTAAGCTCTTCAATTAACTTGTGACTAGCTAAATATTTTCCTAACTAGTTCTAGTATTAGTAACCAAGTAAATAAAAAAAATCTTGTCTTTTCAGATGGTTGTGAGTAGTCCTGAAGCTAGCACAACTATGGAAGAAATTAGTAACTTGCAGTCGCAGTGCATTAATAATTTGAGCCTGTATTTGTCAGCTAAACCACCAAGTTTCTTGCCAGTTCAACATTAATTGTATGCTGACAATTTGCCTTGTGCAATTATAACCTGAAGCTTCTCAATGGACACTGAACAAATGTTCTATTAAGACTTATTTTACTAAAATGAATAACTTTTTTTTTGTCTGTCTTACAATTGTTAATGTTTTGAAATTTCACTAGGGTTTATTTATGGCTAGCAGTCACATTGTCTTTCTGATTTTAACTGGCAAAATGATGTTTTTAGCATAAAATCCCCATTTTACATCGAGGGAGATTTTTTGTTTGTTTTTATATGAATGAAATATTGTGAACAATGTCGTTTTTTCACAATATAAATTGCTAGTAGATGAGCTTTTTTTAAAATTCATAATGAAATATGTAAAATTGTATGATATTAAGAAACATTATTAGTTAAGTTATAATAAAGATTAGAGAACATATACGTTCGTAACTTAAAATATTCAGATACTTATTCTTTGAGAAATAAAGTTATTTGCTGATAAAATCATGGTTAAAGGATTCCACAATAATACTGAAATATTTATACAGTTAAACTATACTGCATTAACTAAAGACTTTCACAATCATATTTATTGTGATAGTTGTGTATATTTTTCAGAATGTTAAAATTTTAACCGAAAGTGTTAATTTTTACTTAAATTTACTTAAAACATCCAAATCCATGAGTATTTTTGAATGGAGATATTGTTATTATTAGTTAAAGTTTTTCATTGTAAACAAAACATATATTTCAAAGTAGTAATGTTTTAGTAAGTTATTTGAGCAATTAATTTGGAAATAATTTCTTTTTAAAATTTAGCTTTAAATAATTGGATGGTATATGCCAAATTGGATTATTTATAGATATACATACTTATATACATAGCCATTATATAAAGTACAATGACATTAGGTATGGCATATTAATCAAAGTGCATGAAACTAAATAGGAATCTAGATGCTTGATATTAGTTGTAATTTTTTCTAAAAAAAATCAGATTTGTTTAGTTTTTAGATGAAATTCAAGTTGTTACCAGTTTAAGTTGTTATATGAATATTTCCTTGAGCTTAAAATAGCTACTTAATTCTGTAAATAAACATTCCAATGTTGTATAATTAGTATAAGTAATATTTGTAACACAAATTTTAGCTGTGATTATGCTATAAACATAAAATGTTTGTTTAAAACTAAGTAATTTAAAAGTAGGGCAAATGATCAAAAGTTTTTGTTCCTTATTCAAATGATACAGTTTAGCAGATAAAAATTCTATATATTCAGTGCTGTTGGTCAAATGCAGAATAAACCAAACAGTGTGATAAAAATGTAATTTGTGCTATTAGATTACACTCAAAAAAATGTTTTAGAAAAAATTTAAATAATCAAATTTAACTGAGATTGAATGTACTTGAAAATGCTGCATGCATAGCTTTATTTATGTTTATTTAAACAAAAAAACAAACACTAGTAATGAATGCAGCATAATTTATTATTTTTTTCAAGAGGACTTAAATTTAAGAAAATGCTTAATTTTAAACATGAATTTTCCGTTGATGCATTGTAAACATGCCTTATATGAAACTAAGTTTATGATGTAAACTTTTGAAAAATAAATTTATTGAATACTTTATTATCTTAACTTTTTTTAGGGAAAACATCCTGATGTCTTATTTTAATACATTAGACTACTATTGTTTTTTTTAAGGTTCACAAATAATTTTTCTACTCTAGTTTTGTGTACGTTTTTGGCAGTATAAAAAAATTACATGCCATTCTGATTCTTATAAAATAGGATTTATATTAGTTCAAAAATTTGTATAACTGAGAAACAGGAACAAAAAGTTGAAATTAAAACACTTTAAACAATTTTTATGTGCTTTTAGAATGCCTAATTTTTCCTTACTACCATTCTATTCTAATATGTCCCTTATGATATTACTGTACATTTCATCACTAAGGGCGAATGAGCCCGATGGACTGTGGGTCTCCAAACCAAAATGCCTCTGTGTTAATCGAATAGAAAATATATTTTCTAAGACACATATTTTCTCCTTCTCTGGCTGTAGTGAATATTTTTACAAACGGTTTTTTTACGTGATAAATGTAGCTGAGACTTACAGATCTCTATAATCCCCTTTTTTAAAATTAACTCGATTTTTTTTTAAATGTTCAATCAATAATTTTACACAATCTCAATACCGAATCTCAATCCAATCAAAAATGTTCGGAACATTTTGAAAAGTAACATTGATAAAAGGCCTATCAATTTCGAAGAACTACATCTTACCATCAAATTTATGCCCCGAATCAGTCGAATCCATGCCTCGCCGCTTAAATGCAATAATTTAAATTAAGGCAAAAGGAGGACCAACAATAGAGAATTTGCACAAGTCTTAAATATTGTTTTAAAGTAGCTACAATTGTAGATTGAGGTCTCTGGAGTCCAAATATATCCCCCACAAAAATTTCCCCCAATTATTTCTGTAGTTATTCATGTTTGAAAAACGCCGGAAACGCGCTTCTGCAGAAAACGGGCGTGTCGGCTGGTGACGTCATAACCTCCTTTCTTTTTCGCCGTAGCTTGATTTTCGAATGTTTTCTTTGCGTATGGGGATTAGGGGGAGAGTCTTCGTTTTAAACAGGAATGTTAAATAGTTAATTGCAGTAGTGCATGTTCCATTTATATTTAAAAGATACAGTTAGGGCCAAGAAAACATTTTGCGGATTTATACCTTTCATTTCAAATGATTGCATTCTTTGAAATATGTTCCTTTTTGATAAATGAAAAGTTGGAGTCGGATTTCGCAGAATAATGTATAAAATTTAACTGTTATTTAGTTGTGTTAATACATGCTTGTATGATATCAGTTTTTAGTTATTTTAAACAAACCACCAAAAATTATTTTTCATAGATTTGACATAATTATTAAAATAGTAGCAAATACGGCTGGTCAAATTTATATTAAAAAATTTATCTGTCATTTTTACCTGAAAAGAAAACCTTTAAACACTTTTTGTCAATTTTTTTTTTAAATAAACATAATTAAAAGTAGGACATTAATTTAGCTTTAGCCCTAAATGTTTCTGTATGTATTGAAACGCTTTAAATTCAAACCCTGAAAAAGGAACCTTATACAACTTTTGCAGTTAAAAAATGGTATTTTTAGTTTAAATGTTTATATTAAACCGTACTTGAGTGGGTATGAAAGTAAATAGCTCAAAAGTTACTTGGTATTTTTTTTTTATTTGTTTATTTATTTTTGAACACTTATGGTAGACTATTCTTATTCTGTTCAGAAGTCTCTTAACTTAATTCCTTTTATTACTTTTTTTTCGCATTCCATTTGCATTATAATATGAATCCTTTTGCCACATAAAAACACTATCCTGGGGGAAGGAGGGTATCTGTTGTTAGTTTAAAGGTTAATTTTAAATAATATTTTGCAAATTTGAAATGGTGTTGCTGGAAAAATTAAATAAACTGCATAAATAAATTATTAATATGCATTAAATAAACTACATTGTTAAATTTCACTTAGTAAATCTTAATCTAATAAGAAATGCACTGGCAGAACATGCATTTGAGCAAAAAGCTTATTAACTTGTTTCAGAGCCCACGTTTATTTTAAGATCTAAGGTTTTGCTATTTAGTTTGTCAAAATATAATTTTTTGCTATTCAATTCATAACCCCAATAATTCCTTTATCTATATTCATTTTGGAAATTATTTTTTAAAAAAAAAGCTGTCAGAAATATTATTAGAATAAACTTTTAATTAGCGATATTTAATTTTAATTGAATTCTTTAAAGTAATTAAGTTTATATATTGTGATATTTTTCCATCATATTTTTAAACGTCGTTTTTCTCTAATTTGACAGAATATTGTTACATAATAACTTGCGATTACATTCGTTTACATACATCGCCACCCACAATAAGCTTATTCTTAATTTATGGATACTTTTATATCTGCAGATAATACAAGACTTATTATTTCAATATTATTACTTTGCACAAATTTGAAATGTTGAAAAACACCTTGTAAAAGAACAAACGAGTGGGCTCTTCCAGTGTTTTTCGCTACGTTCACACGGTAGCCGTTTTCTCCAAAGGATGTTAGTACGTCATGACACGTGACTTCCGTTTTATCACGAAACCGAAACTGCGCCCTTTTTAACGTCAAATAAAAGCTAAACTAAACATCTGAAAATTTTAAAAATGCACTTTTTGTAGGCTTTATGACATCCTTTATTGATTTAGACCAAGAAAAAAAATGTGCAAAGTTAACTGCAATTTATGATATTGATTGTATCACACAATAAGCTACATTTTAGAATAAAATACTTTAATTTAAATATATATTGAATTTGTAGAAAAATAACCTTTTATGTTAGTGTATCGTAGGCACTGCGATTCGGTGAGTGGATACTTTTTACCAGGAGTAGTTGAATCAAAATCTGCATTGTCATTACCTCCCAGATATTCCTTACTCAAAAAATCAACCGAAGCCAGTATTAAAAATAAACTTATATAATTTTAATTGTCTACCGTATCTATTCATACATCCCAATTTATAAAAACACCCGGATTTGTCCTTGCGTAACAAAGCACTATCTTATCTATTAACAGCACTTCATTTTAAGCAAATAAAGTAAAAGCGAGATACAAACAGCATAGTTAACCATTTCTTGCACGTGCGCTTGTTGAAGATGGACATCACCACTGCTCTTCTGTTGGGGGCATTTGTTGCAATTGTCGTATTTTGGTTGGAAAAGAATCGGAAATCCAAGAAGCCTCCTGGACCCATAGGACTGCCTATCCTAGGCTACATTCCTTTTCTGTCAAAGAAACCTTACATAGAGCTGAATGAATTAGCAAAGAAATACGGATCGGTATTTTCGTAAGTCTTTTTATGCGTGTGAGGTATTTTCATGCATCATTTATGCGTATGAGGTATTTTCATGCATCATTTATGCGTATGAGGTATTTTCATGCATCATTTATGCGTATGAGGTATTTTCATGCATCATTTATGCGTATGAGGTATTTTCATGCATCATTTATGCGTATGAGGTATTTTCATGCATCATTTATGCGTATGAGGTATTTTCATGCATCATTTATGCGTATGAGGTATTTTCATAATTCTTTATATATATATTTATTTTATTATTTTGCCAAAGTTTATCGGTAGCAATGTCCATAGAAAATTTTGTGAGAGAACGAATATTTTTTTGTGTGCTTTCGTTTAAGAATTGCCTAATAGCGGTGTGTCAAAACTCTTTTAAAAAGTTAAATTTAATTCATGTAAAATTGAATGAGAAAGTTTTCGGGACTGTGCGCTTAACAGTTAATAAAGAACGTATTTAATATTTAAAAAAAATGAAATTATTCACAAAGCATAATTTTACACAAAATATAACTAGTACTTAAAAGTCTCAGTATCTCATGGTATATTTCCAGCTAGTTATTCCTAAGTCGCAACATGGGATCAAATAATCAATTGTGACAATTAATTACTACTGACACGCTAATGTTATACCTTCACGATTTCGTAAGATTTTTTGAGTCAGAATGTACGAAGAAAAATGTGACATTTGGAGTTGTTTTTTCATACCTTCTGATTTAAGATAAATCTAATTTCATAAAATAATTTAAAATTCAACGAGCAAGTTAGTTTTTTTTAATTATTTTTTTGAAAGGATGGTAACTTAGATACACAATTTTATTACCGAGAAATAATTCACAAAAGTTAGTTTATTACTTTTCAACATTTTTTTTTGTTAAGGCAGGCACAACTGCTAGTAGGCATCTTATACGGCTAATAGAAAGTGGTGAAATAATATAATAAATACTAACTTGATTTCCTAATTTACCACTGTTTGCGTATTGTGCTATTTTGCTTTACCATACAATTAGGTATAACGGCCAGTTGAGTACTTATAGAAAAGGATTAATTAGGTGATTTCTTTTGCCTAAAAATTGTCCGAAAATACATCGTTAATAAAATAACCAATGTGTATCTTCTATGATTTTTGAATTTTCCAATTGATTAAAAATCATTTACAAACTATTGAGTCTTATCCTGTCAATTTTCCCATTCTTTTTATATTTCATTAAAACATTCTATATTTTGTATTTTAGAAATTTAAAAAACTTATGATGAATAATTTTAAATTTGACAGCATACGTTTGGGATCCCAGAATGCCATAGTCCTTAATGATTTCCAATCTACGAAAGAAGCATTCTCACAGGATGCCTTTATAGGTAGACCACCCGAGAATCCTTTCGATTTAACGAAAGAAAATCTTGGTACGTTATAGAAAATGTTTTTATTAATGCGATGGTTATTTCTGAATTTTTAAAATAAAGAATTCGCTTTACAACTATTAAACTTCACAATTCTTACATATTAGGCATGTTTCATGTCGTAAGTGGCAACAGTTCCAGTGGTATTGTTTTCACTCTTGGTTCTCCTGGAATTACATTTGTTTTGAACAATACTTTGATTTTTCTTACTTTACTGAAAAGAATGTTGTGTACAAATTTTTTTTTTCAGTAAAACTAACGCTTTTATCTGTTCTTGAATCATGTTAAATTGCTGTTCCACAATTTCGCTTGATTTCTCCGCATAAGATAAATGTCATCTAAGCCGTAGTTTTCCAACAGCATTGACGTTTTTGTAATGCTTTGCATACGCGAAATTTAATAGAATTAAAGCTGATAAAGTCTAATTAATAGCAGGAGTAAAAACAAGTTGTAAGTAAGGGACCCTAAAATAGCAACGCAGCAGACGAAAAAACGCTAATTTTGAAGTTGAAATCGAAACAACCAATGAAATCGTAAGATATGCAAAAATGAGAACAGCAGAGTTACATAATCTGAAACAATCTCATTTTAATATATATCACCCTAAACTATTTTCTAATTTAGTTTTAAAGGGATAATTATGATTTTATTTTAAAATATTCCGATTTATAATTAAAAAGGGTTATAAGTTTTTTAAAAAAATAATCGGCATGGGAACGTTTTAGATGATGTAGCACTCTTATTTTCATTTTTATCAGTACTGCATTTCATTAGTTGCTTCGGTTTCACTCTCAAAATGATCGATATAGATGTCAAGAATTTTTTCTTTCTATGCAAGCTTTCTTTAACAAATGTTTCGAACAACTATCAGCACAGCAAGAAGTTGACAATTAAATAATTTAATAAGTAAAATATTCTAAGAAAACTCATTTTCGAATGCCAAAACATAAGTAATTCCAGGCAACAAATGAAAACTAACCGTTGGAGCTGTTGCCATGCACGACGTGAAACAACCCCATTGTTGGACTAATAGAAACAAGTTTAATATGTTCCGAGTTTCATAACTAAATAATTTAAAAAATTTAGTTTGGCACTTTTATGATTATTGTGATAATGTACAAAAAATAAAATCGTTAATGACAAATAAATTCAATTTTTTTAAAATTCTTCTTTTTAAACTAAAGTGACACATTTTGATTTTGAGTGAAATTTCCATTTTCATACATACGATTTTATTAAATCAAACTTTTTTTACGAAAATATTAAAAAATATATTATGCAAGTGCAAACTAAGTTATTAAGTCAAACAAAGTTATTCTTTTTTTTAAAAATAAAAATATTTTTCATTTTTAAAAATAATAACTATTCAATAATAATTGAAAATTCTTTTTAAACATATTTTTACCAGAAACTGGCGCATTTAATGGTCTTCCGTGGAAAGAACAAAGAAAATTTTCTTTGCAGTTGTTGAAGGATTTAGGATTTGGGAAGTCAAGAATGGAAGACATGATTAGAGTAAGCCTAATTTCTTCATTAAAGATGAAAAAAAGTGGAAAATTCAAAAATAAATAAATTTTATTATACCTCATACTAAGTAAATTGCAGGAATTAATCCTATGAGTAATGAACATAAGGGTGTTCTACATCTCGGGGCTAATTTTTCCGAACGGCTAGGAAATCGGCAAATATGTATGGTTATTTTCACTGCATGAATTTTAAATTGAGTTTATTTTAATTGAAATATATATTTAAAAATTTAGAATTTGGTTTATTTTTGAAGAGATTACCTTAAAAACATTTACAAATGAAAAAAGTACATTATGAATAAAATTTATTAATTTTGCAATTTTAAAATTTTAAATTATTGTAAGAAAGACTGATGCAATAAATACGAAAACAACCTGGGTCTAACGCTTAGCAGTTACTGATTTACATTATTTCAAAGTGACTAAATATTTTTATAGGAACGTTCATTTTTGTCTCCAAATTTAACTATGGTATATTAACACTATCACAAAATTTTCCTGTTTTTTTTTATCTAATTTAAATTGTACGATATTATTATTTTTGAAATAGTATATCTATAGATACAATATAAGAGCTTAGTTTTATTCAAGTTTTTTATATTCATTTTTAGATTTAAATACATAGCAGATTAAATAGTATTAAATTATGTAGGCATGCAAATTTCATCCATATATTTTTTTCCGAAGTACAACTCATACGCTTATTTTACTAACGATAAATATGTTCTTCAAAATAAGAGCTGTTTCCTCTAAAATATGATCTCGAAATCCATTGTAACTGTCAGGTAAATAAAAGTTAATCTGAGAACAAAGAGTAATGTTTTATCAAAAACAAAAGTCGATATAATAAAAACTTGGGGTGGAAGGGAGAGAGGTTCTGGCAAATAGATCTAGCTTGTAGAACAAATTGTAGTGCTGCCATCTATTGCCGTCGGATAAAACTAAAAACCAACCTGAACAAATATGAAATTTTGTACGTCGTTATTTCGTGCGCATTCGTGTGAATACTACAACTAGGCAACTACAATACAGTTATTACGAAGAGAATTGCAAGTAATATTTTCCACGTTCTACGATTCTATATAAATTTTGAACCTAAAATTCTGCGTAGTACATGTGACTTGTGAGATAATTACTTTCAACTCAGAGGGGTTTTTTGGTCAACGCTTGCTTTATGGAGTTACTAGTGTGACCTCTTGTTCTTTTGATATAATGGTATTTGTATACAGCACCAATTCTGGATACTTGTTCTTTGACTTCTCTACTTAGCAGTTGCGAAGTGTAACCAGTTCGTTTGGTCTTTGCTACAAATTTACAGGCCCAATCAGTAGAAAGTACTTATTATAACTAACATACTTTTACAAGACTGAAACAGCTATGACATAATGGCCAGTCTCGATTTGGCGATTTATATTACGTTGCCGAGCAACGAAAATGACACAATGTGGTAAACATTCCACTTTATATTTTATACAACTCGATAGGTATAGCTACCCTACGTTAAATTTTGAAGCTCGCCAAAAGTAACCAATAAACAGACCAGCCTTTATATCTTAGCTGTACCATAAGATCATCAGTGTACTGATCAATATAATTTTTTATTTGACTCACTCGTCATGTTAGGAGGAAATATGTGACCTCTTGGAACACCTAGAGAAATCCTCCGGCAAGCCCACGGTCCTTCAACCAGTGCTGGCTCCCAGCATGTCCAACAATATCAGTGTTTTGGTGTTCGGAAAGCGGCTCCGGTACGGCGATCCGGTACGCAACATGCTGGACCGTTGTCTGAACGAGAGTGCAGCGGCCGCTGGTCAGGTGGTGTGGCAGATATTCTTTCCGTGGCTAGCTAAGACCCTGAAGTTCATTGGTTGCGGACAAGAGGGAAAGATAGACAAGATTCAACAGGAATTTAAGAACTATACGTTGTGAGTTTACGGTTAAGGGGACATGTGAATTTCCTAAAACAAAAGTACACAAGTCCTTAAGAGTTCATGTAGCGTAACAGATCTCTATACTATTCCAATGGGGAAACTTTGGCTCCTGTTTTTAAATAAAGCATGCGACATTTACTCACGAAAACTGGTCAAAAAATACTGGAGAAAGTTATTTTCTCATTAAAATAATTAATAAGTATAGTTTTAAAGATATTAATTAGTTATAATTAAAAAAAAAATGTTTAGATATGTACATGCCGTTAGTGCCGCCATCTGTAGTTTGTGAATAATTACTAAATTTTTTAGTTTTAATTATAACCAATTAATATCTTTAAAATTATACTCATTAACTATTTTAATGGCAAAATAACTTTCTTCTGTATTTTTTTTGGTAAGTTTTCGTGAGTACATGTTGTATACTTTATTAAAAAACAGGGGCCAAAATTTCCCCATTGGAATGGTATAGACATCTGTTACGCTACAAGACCCTTAATGTTAATCTATTGGAAAATTGGATAGAGGTTTTCATGAGTAGATTCCACAAATTTTAACGTATTGTTTCCAAACTTGTTGGTATACTTAGGTTAATAAGGATTAATAAGCCCCAAGTATGTGGGTAGCAAAATCCTTGATATTGTTTTTGAAAACTTTTTTAATCTTGTGTAAATCCTTATCTTTTTTTTGCCAGCTTATAAAAGAAAAAGTCTGATTTACTTAAAGACAATTTAAACAAACACAAATGTGGGGTTTATCATAACCTAAGTATTTCAACAAGTTTGGAAACATTCACACACAATAGGTAGAAAATTGTGTATGCTGTTCATGAAAAACTTTATATCCTATTTCTCCATAGTTTAACATCAGTGGAGCTAGTTTTGTTTTTAGAAATTCATGTCACCTTAACCCCTTTTGATGTTACGAATATTAAATATAAAGCTTTCATCTTAGCTTTCATCTTAAGTCTTTTCAGCAATGCAAATTATTTATAATTGTTAGAAAATGGTTAATTGTAATTAAAAAACGTAATAAGTTAGGTTATTTCTTGCAAATTATTCAAGAACTTTAATGTAGATTTCCAATAATATACTTCAATCTATTTGATCCATTTGAATGGCATTTAAAAAAGATTAACATATCTTAAAAAGAATTTTTAAAAAATAATTTTTTAATTTTTTTCAATTTGCTTCAGAAAAGAAATTGAGGAGCATGAAAGAACTCTTGATGAAAATAACGTTCGAGATTACATCGATGGTTATTTACTACAAATTAAGAAAAGAAACGATCCAGCGTTTTGCAGTAAGTTAAAAAAAATGTGTGTGATGCTTTCTTTTACCTGTCATTTTAATTAACATACGATTAAAAAAATAATTTAAAGTTGCAAATAAACATTATATTTTTAATTCACCTTTCTGAAATGGGAATTTTATAGTTTAATAACTTTCGATCCTCACTCAGAAATACATCGTAATGAACAGTTTCTGATTTTGTTTATTGAATTAGTTCGTGATACTTGTACGTTCACTGCTAATTTTCAACAGTGGTTTGAGGATTGTTTATATTCGACTCGCGAGCTTTCTGAATTCAGAAGTACGTTATATTTTTATCGATTTAAATTACGCTTGTTAACGGAGAATTCAAACGGGGTGGAGCATGTTTTGTTTGTGGGGCAGAAGACAATGTTTGACGTAGATGTGATGTCACCATAAAGGTGACAGTTCTGATTTGAACGTATTTGCTGCCATTTGGTTTGAGGGGTACAAGATAGCATTTGACGTAGCTGTGACATCAAAATAGGCGTGGTCGTTTAAAAGGTCCATTATTTCGAGAACTATGTTTTTCATTTGTATATCACTTTAACTGAACTCACGTGTTTAAGTTTGTGTTGCCTGGTGACAGTCGCACTCGCATTATGTCCCATAAACACCATCTACATAAATCTATAGTTAGTGATAATTCCTAAATAGTGGGTTGTCGGTATCCAAGTTTCGATAACGCTGCTTAAGTAACCGAAGTTTTAGTTTACTTTGAGTGACCACTTTGGAGGAGCGTGGTTTGTTTGTGAGATAGAAGACAATGTTTGCTGTAGCTGTATTTGCTGCTCTATATTCTGTTCGATTACAACGCAAGCTTGGCTTCCTCGACCCCCACGTTTTGTTTTCCAAGAAACGACGCGTGCGTCACTGTTCTAAACCTACCTTGTTTGAGGCTCTGCTGTGAGGTTAATCGCAACTCCAACCAAGTAGGGTTAGGAAAATACAAAAAAAAGCTCCCCTCACGCCGTTTCGTGAAAACCAAACGTAGGGTAGGGATAGCAGACTTGCATGGTAATCTTACAGACTATAGTGAGACGTTAATCTAACCCCTCTATACTTTCTCAGAGGGCGTACTGCAGGATATGGTGGGCACTTTCTTCGGAGCTGGCAGCGAGACCGTCCGTCTGACCACCGACTGGCTCATCCTGACCATCGCGGCCTACCCAGACATCCAGGCGAAGGTCCACGAAGAGATCGACCGAGTGGTGGGACGAGATCGACTCCCGTCGTCGGACGACAGACCCAAAATGCCCTACTGCGAAGCCGTCATCATGGAAGTGATGAGATACATCACCATCATTCCCATCAACATTCTCAGATAGTAGGTCGTTTTTAATTTATCTCTAAAAGCTAGACATACGCGTAGCATAGAGTCAAGAAGAAGATGGAGATTCTTGGCGAGAAAAAGTGAAGCTGCCAAGCTACCCTTTTAGGAGGTCTCAATACCACTAACTACACGAGGCTTGAGCATTAGACCATAGTGCGACGAATGATAAAAGCACTTAACATGCGAGCTTAACGAGATTTAACTTATCCTTAGGGTATTATTCTGAAGTTGGCTAGGGTTAGGTCATTTTGCATTCAGACGAATCTGGCAGCAAGACAGAATACGAACTCAAAATTATCAGTACCATCGAGGAATTTTTCTTAGAGCGATTGATATGGAAAAGATTTTGACATTAGGCGATACGAATTGATTATATAAGATGGTAGTAATTTCCTTCACAGGTAAGAAAAATACGTTGTAGTTAAAGTTTTTATTAGATAGTATCAGAAATCTCCAAGTCTAAGCAGTAAGCCTACGCAAACTCCACTGTAGATTAGTGTCAAATACTTCACCGAGTGCGTTTGTTTGGGCTTACGACAAAACGATCGTTGGCTTCACTTGGAAAACCGGTTTTTGTATTGATTTTGGCCAGGCAGCATCTTCATCTTCTTCTTAACTCTATGACAGAAGGGATACGATATACAAATATTTACCAAACACGACGCTCCAAGACGTTACCGAAACCATTTTTACTCGTCATTTATTGGTTTTGTGTGTACACGTGACATCTGAGCTTCACTCACCACTGTTTGCATGTCACGAGTGCACACAAAACCAATTACTGACAAGTGAAAATGCTTTCGGTAACGTCGTGAAGGACGAATGACGATGTTTAGCGAAAGTTGACAAGTCCTGTCCACCTGTCCCTGATCATGTCCCTCCGTATATGCCCAGATTAAGAAATCAATCTCTCAGACTGTCCCTATTTGGATTCTTGGATTCCTGACTCTTTTCGGTTAAAAGACAAGCAATGTATTCCTCGACGATTGTGCCATATAGTTGGTTGTGCCTTTAGGAATACCTGAAATTGGTCATTAATCAACCCAAGTTCGGACATACCTAATGCTATAGGTATTGTCAATAATGTAATTAATAAATGATGTAATGATGTGGCATAAAAAAGCATTTCGATGCTATGTGCATTTACATTTAATATATATTTAAAAGTGATGAACATCTTAGTCTAGACGTGTTAGAGACAAGCTATTGACTGGTATTTTATGTTTTTTTTATAATTAAGGTTTACGTTTTATTTATTATATGTATTAAAACAATTTAAGTAATTTTTAAGCAAGATGCGGCCTATATCTTATTCAACTTAAAATGCACTCTTTCATCAACAGTGTCAAATATGTGCAACTGGTTAAACAAATAGTCGATAATTTCAAACAGTATAATTGTTTTCAAATTTATTTTATTGACTTTTAGAGTAATAACTTTTTTGTTGTTTTATAGCACTTTGTGGGATACCGAATTGAATGGGTATTTCATTCCAAAAAATTCCTACGTGTTGTCAAATTTGTGGTCGATTCATCACAATCCTGATTTTTGGGGAGACGACGTAGAAGAGTTTCGTCCGGAGAGATTCCTGACTGCCGATCAGAAAGAGACTATCAAGCGAGAGCACTTTGTTCCATTTTCTATAGGTAAGATGCATCACTCAACTTCATGGTTAACTAGAGTGACCAGACATTTTCAACATCAATGCAGTGCAATGTTAAAGAAGCAAAACAAAAAGAATATTCCACGGCATCACGTTTATTTCATTGTATTATTGTCGTTTCAGTCTTTTAATCGACTCATGTCTTGGTAATATGGTGCAAAACATTTAGACAGATCAAACAATAAAAATTTAAACTAAATACTTAAAGCTTTGTAGGTTACAATGTAATAAAACTATTTCCTGCCATTTATAAGGATGAGGGACTACTGATTGATTAAAAGTATATTAGTCAAAACTGTCTAGATTTATTCAGGTTTGGTTAGGAGTTGTCGGCAAAGAAAATGTTCTGCTTGCTGTTCTAATAGAGAAATGTTAATCATCACGCAAAAAATTAAGGACATTTTGCAATATAATTCCAAAAAAATGACATTTTACATATTTTAGGACTCTTTGAAACAGGCAAGACAAATGTCTAAAAAGCAGTACTAAACTGCGAAATACGGTACGTCTGGTCACCCTATGGTTAACCAAATCCTCTTTTCAGTATGATATCAAAAAGAAAAAAAGGATGCAATCACAATAACTTTAAACTGTTTCCCAACATCTTTAAAAGCGTTTCCACTAATTTCTATATAATTCCATTATATTTAATTTTTAAAATTAAATACAATTGAGTTTTCAAGTTTTCAATAATTAAGTATTAATTTAAGTTTTCTAGGTACTGTAGAGTAATGTAATTAATAAGTGATTCAATAATGCTGCATAAAACATCATTTTAATGTCATGGGAATTCGAGTTGAATGTATTCAAAAGTTACGTAAAAAACATAGTATAGACGTGTTGGAGACACGCTATTGCTGGTATTTTATGTTTTTTTTATCATTAAAGTTTCCGTTTTTTGCATTCCTTTTTTAAGAAAATTTTCTGTAAGATATACGGCCTGTTAAAATCTGATCCCTCACACGTTTGATCTTTACGTAAAATAAACATGGTATCAAGCATATTTGGTTTTGGAGTGATCATAACCCAAATTTAACGAATGAGTAACTTAAAAAAAAATGTTTTAAGTTTCAGTCAACTCCTATCTTATTTTAATATAGCGTATTTAGTATTTTCAGTTTATACTATAATATATCTGTTTTGTATGCGTTTTCAGGCAAAAGATCATGTCCAGGTGAGATGTATGCTCGAATGGAATGCTTCGAGTACTTCGTTTCCATTCTGCAAAAATTCAGCATCGCTCTGCCCCCAGGAAAGACGGCAGACTTCGACGGCACATTGGGTATAGGCCTCGGCCCCAAACCACAAAAACTTTGTTTTAACAAGAGATACTAAAAAAAGAAACATTTTCGGAAAAATTTCATATGTTATGTGAATGTGTGTCATCATCCCATACCGTTACTTGTCGAATATCACCTTGTAATAAAAAATACTTTATTATGTATTTATTTTTTTAATCATTTAATTTTTATTGTAATGAATTTTTGATAATTGAAGCCGCAACTGAAGAAGATATTTTAAATATCAAGTTTTACAGAAGACCAATACTATAATTTGAATAATTTTTAAACATGCGACAGGACTATTATCTACGGAAATAGCATCGAATTGTGGTGCTGCCACCTATTGACAGTGAATGAAACTGTAAACCATCCTGAACAAATGCGAAAGTTTACAAGTTTTCAATTCCTTCATACAAAATTATTATAATTGATTACTATAATTTGAATAATTTTTAAACATGCGACAGGACTATTATCTACAGAAAATGAGCATTCCTGAATTGTGGTGCTGTCACCTATTGAAATGGGGTGAAACTATAAACCATCCTGAACAAATGCAAAAGTTTACATGTTTTTAATTCCTTCATACAAAATTATTAGAATTGATTACTATAATTTGAATAATTTTTAAACATGCGACAGGACTATTATCTGCAGAAATAGCATCGAATTGTGGTGCTGCCACCTATTGACAGTGGATGAAACTGTAAACCATCCTGAACAAATGCGAAAGTTTACAAGTTTTCAATTCCTTCATACAAAATTATTATAATTGATTTGAACGCATAAGTCTATGTTGCATCATTAGTTGAGTAATTACTTTATACGATGTACTTTTATACCAAGGGGCCCCAATTCATAATTCTACAATTGACGCTCTATAGCGTTAAGAAAATATTTTTAATGCAAAGTTGTTGTTTTTGCGAGAATTATTATAATTTCAAAAAATGGTTTTTACTTAACTTTTTCAGCCTTTTTTCTTATTCAGGCAAAGAAAGTGAAATACTTGTATGTGAAGTTGATTAGTTTTAGTTTTTAATGTTACTTTTATATTCACTGAAATTCTTATAAGAAAGCAAGTACATTTGCAACAGTAAAGGTCAGAAAGAACCGCTTCCACACAAGACTAATGCGCATTAAAAAAAATCACCTAATGTACCATTTAAATGTAATTTAAACTTTTGAAAGTCAAAATTTGATATTTTCTTTAATTTTTTCACAAATCAAACTAATATCTTTTATCGTTTGCTGAATTTATGTGCAGTTCGAATAATTATTCTATAAAATTGTTGTTTTGGCGCGTTGAAAATGTCATCAACAACGCCGAATTTACGCGAGCTTCTTTTTCTTAAATAAGTATCAACATAAAACTCTAATAAAAAACATTTTCAAAATATTTAGTAATAACAAAAAAATGAAACAACTCCAAATTGCATTAATAAATGAAGAAATGTAAATTAAAGCTAATCAGCTTTTTATTAAAAATAATTTTAACATCTTGTCACTTTCTTGGTAAACAAATAATGCACAATCAAAGAATCACATTGCCCTTGGTATAGTCAAGGTATATGGACGTCATTATAAACTGATTTATTTAACAACAAGAAATTTTTGCTTCAAATATTCATTTTAAATAAATGAATTTTCTCATAGTATTGTACATGTGTCAAGAGTGATTTAAATGAATAAAAAAAAGTTTTCAATGCTATTCGAATGGGAAGACCTTCGTAGAAGGGTAGGCCGGACGTTGGTCGTACGTACAGACGTCTGACCTTTTTGTCTATCCGGACATAGTACAGACGGACAAAAAGTATGAAATATAGGTCTCTGATGTCACACCTTTCTAACATTTTTTTTAAAGATTCGATGGATATAGCCGAATTTGTGGAAAGGATACGGAAGGATAAACGGAACATCACTAGCATGTCAATATCTACTTTTCCAATTTTAGCTTATTTCCTTTTTTTAATTCGAAAGATTCATCCACCTGTCCGTCCGTCTGTATCCCCTTCTAAAATTCGGTCCATCCGTCGGATCGATCTTAAGAATTATTTTTGTTATAATGGTACAAGACATCAAAAACCTATCTCTTATACTTTGTGTCCGTCTTTCTTTACGTTTTTCATTTCTTCGGTCCATCTGTCCTATGACTGCTTGTCTTAACTTAGTTCTAACATTCCGATTTTAAAGAAATGTTGGAAAGGTATGATATCGGAGACTAGTTTTTTTAATGCTTTTTGACAGTCTGCCCGCACGTTTTCCCGTCTATCAGTTTATCTGTCCTTTATAAGAAGGTCTGTTATAATTTAGGTTCTATCCGTTCCAATTAAAAAATAATAAAAACTTTTTTGGTTAGAAAGGTATAACATTAGATACCTAACTTTTATATTTTGTGTCCGTCTAACTGTACTCTTTCCCGTCCGTCTGTCATGTGACGGTCTGTTTAAACTTAGTTATATCAGTTTAATTTCAAAAAATATTTTTAGAAGTAGAAGGGTAAGATATCAGATACTTCCTTTATTACTATTTTTTCGTCTGTCTGTCAATTCGCACTATAAGAATTTCAATTGGAATTTCATTTGGAAAAAATATAATAAACATAAAAAATTTATACACATTAATATTGTAATGAGTATTAAAATAACAGGAAAGTATAGTCAATTCCAGTTCTTTTAGAATTTCACGTTTTTATTTCTTTCGAATTAAAAAAAATTAAAGTAAGCTAATAATATCGTAACATTTAAAGTCGACAAAACCCAGAATAACAAATACGAACAGGTACTTCCCATTCAAAAAGAGCTGACAATTAAATCATTTAACGGCAAATCCATTGTTGTTGTTCATTATTTTCGATACAAATCAAAATCTATTGTCAATGTGCCACTGTATACATTGATGATCTGTGAAAGTTTAGTTACTGCTTTCCTATTGAGATATAAGTCATTAACCTAATACATTAATCGATTAATTATTCCATTGATTGCTTGATCTATCTCGTCACACGATTGACTTACCAATTAGTGCTAATTTATATAATTTTACGTGTTATTATTTTTTTTTTGTCTTCTCCTTTCATCTTTGGTGATAACATCTGAATAGTAAGAAGATGATACAAGATGATAAGACTGTCGAAAGATTTCACTTGAAACTGATCGGAAAATTACGTCAAGTGGCTTCTACCGAAAGGGCTTGTAGGCCAATCCCAACTTAATATGTTCTGAGGTGACGTTTTTATAATTTTAGCTTCCACACTACGTTTATAACGTAAAAAGTGGAAGGTATTATAATCGTTCAGTCCGTCCGTCACTCACTTTCATAGCCCAAACTACAAATGCTACGGACAAGTGTGATACGTCAAAAAATTCAGCGCATCGAAATTAGAATACATTGAAAATTTCAGAAAAGAATTCGAAGTACTTCAATTATTTAAAAAACTGCAAAATTTAATGCTCATTTAAAAAGCATAGGAAACCATTTTTATTAGAATTAAATCACCATTGCCATTCGCAACAATCGCTCGAGAAACTTTAATTCTTTTAGACAATAAATTAAAATAAATTTATTTTTGCGGCATCGATCAGTTTGAAATGACGTCAAATATATTTCACTACGAGGTTCTTTGTATGTTGATATGAAATGTTTTCATTCTATTTAAAACCGAGGAATAGTACATATTTATTCTTTGAATTATAAATTGATTTTTGCAAACGATAAGTAATAATTATTGAATTTTCGAAATAAAATAAATGAAACTAGCCAAATTTAGCATGTAAATGTTTAATATAGAATTAATTCTGTGTTTGACGCCTTTTTACCTGTTAAACACAACTTTTGTGTGGAAGCGGGTTAAGTAACAGATTCTGTTACAAACCTACTTGTTTAGTACTATTTTATTGCGATAAAAAGTTTATTTAATTTTAACTTTAAAGAGTTATCATGTAAAATGCCTTACAAAAACTAATTGACAGTCAATTACTTAATGAAAATACTGTGTTCTAAATACATTATTCTACGTCTGAATACATATCGAATCCTTATAGCTAATTATTTTTCATTGTTTTTAAATATAGCATGATAAATAAGCATGTTTAGGGTCTTGAAGGTTTAACAGAAATGCTAACTGTTAAAATATTTATCTTAAATTATTTCTCGAGCCTCGATTAGTGAATCAGTGTCACGTGGTAACAGAGTACCAATCATAGCCATGATCGAAAGAAGTTCAGGAATGAAAGCTGTAGGGAATTACGTCAGCTGAAACAAACCAATTATCAAGGGAAATGAAATAACTAAAAATGGATATAATAATAAAGAACATACGAAAACTTTTTGCCAAATGTAGGAGTTTTATTTACTAAACTATGAATCTGTATGATTTGCTAACAGGGCAGAGCTTATTAAATACCAGGCTTTTTGCAAACCAAACCGAAGTACAAGTTGTTATAAATGGTGGCTGGAAGAAGGAAATACAATCATTTTTGATTTTAAGTCTGTCAGTAGGAATAACATTTTTGCTCTCTTACTAGATTGATTTTTAATATATAGTCTTACAAAGTACTTTATAGCGATTTTTATTTGTAATTTTGAATTCTGATTTTTTAAAGGAGATGCTTTAACATATTTTTACCTAGTTTTGGCTATTATATTTCCTTCCATACAAACTATGTTCTGTATTCTGCATGTAGTTACGCATTACAAGTATTTTTTGCACTTTAATACATACTAAGTATAGAATATATTTTTTGTTACGAGGTGTTAAGTCCCGGTTTCTATAGTAAAGGCTCCTTATAACTTCGATCAAACTAATCACGTTAGGTCAATGTCTGAGTCAAAGTCAAGCTAAAAACAAAATGGGGTCTCATAATTTTTTTTAATTTGCTGAAATTTTGCGTGTCTACAGCATTTATCGTAATAGAAACTAAAATTTAGAGACACTTAAAATCTGAGTGCTCTAGGCCCGCACTTAACGGGCCTTATGGTAGGCCCTGCCTGTGACACACTACTGGTAGCCCTACTTGTCCTTAATACTAGTATCTATAACTCCCTTAATTGGGATTGGCATATTCGCTACCAGTAGAGGCCGGAATAGCGGTAGCACTTGTTAAATGTACTCACAATAATGATTTAATGGTTCCTGTGATTGTTGTTAATGAAGTAGGAAACGCCGTAGGTGAGGAGAATCTGTCGCACCCTACGTGGTCAAAATGAAGTTTCTGTCACGCTAACTCAATGGGAGAAGAGCCCCTTTTCCTCGTAGCTTGTTATGTCACGTATTCTGGGGAATATGAGATCAGGTTTAAGAGATTGTTGTCTAGACGTTTTATTAGGGATTCACGTAACGTTGCCGGAACAATCGGGCATAAAACACAGTGTCCGGCTGTGAAATCTGTGGACAGAGGAAATTGAAGAGGTCACATGTTTTATATGAGGTGTTTGACAGTGTTTGTATTGGGCGTGCAATTGTTGTCTATGAAGTGACACATTAGAACTTATAGCAAGTTGAAGCTTAGTGTTTTTATCTAGCAATAATGGTAGATTTGAAATTCATAAAGATTTTTGATGTAGACAAATGTTTGTTGAAATTCTCTTTAGGGGAGACCAGGGTTAGTTTTCCACGTTTTATTTATTTTGATCGTATATTTTTTACTTTTATTTATTTTAAAGAAAGTAAAATATCAGGGTCTTCATCACATGGTTATCTACAACTTAGCATTGCTACTTTTCTAAAAAGTAAATACACTTTTTAGCAGAGCGTAGTTAAATGCAAGCCCGTTGAGCTGGAAAACGTGCCCCGTATACGGGGTATGTTTTCCCAGACTGCCAAAAATGCATGGGGCAAATTTTCCAACTATTATTTAAAATAAATGTAACACATTTAAAAATATTTTGTTGTTTTTTCATGTGCATTTTATTGTAAACTAAAATATCCCAAAGGATTTTACCCAGAATATTGGTAAAATTGTAAAAAAATATCCTGTTTACTATAATAAATTGTTATATAAAGGTCATTATCACCTGGATCACTTTGAAATTAAGCAAATTGTGTAACTTCCCCTTTTGTGTAGCTGTAGTTTCATACTCTTTTCTAAGGTTTGTCTAAATTTCTAAAGTATTGATAAAGATTACAAAAAAAATCGTATCGCATGCACTGAAGTTTGTTGAGATTGCTTCTATTTTTTCTTAGCCAGCCAATGTGTTCCAAAGTTTTGGGTGCAACATGACGTATTGATATTTTATCGTGAAATTATTCACGATCTATTGGGAATATTTAAGTTCTTGGATGTTTTTACGCTACTAAATCCATTATTGACAGCTATTAGAGCCACGTATATCGCTTTAGAATGGTACGCTTTCTGTCAGATTTTTTTAAATACCTTGACGCTCCAATGAAGATAAAAAGCAATCTCTAGAAGTAATTATACGAACTTCTGGATTAACCCATTACACAGTTCTGATGTTCTCTTACATAGTCTCGATTAATTTTCCCTAAATGCATAATTGCAGCTACAGATGTCCTCACACTTTATGATCAATTGGACACACCTTTTTACAAGCAGTTTTATGTGGCAGTTCCATTTGCGCTGCGATCTGTAATCATCTTCCTCCAACCGGTTTTATTATCAATCTAATGATTTTCTATTACTTTTTTGCTGCTTAATATAATTTATATCGTAGATTTTGAAGTGTAACCATTTATTATCGTACCTCCACACGCAATGATTAGATGAAGAATTAATCAAGGCTTTCTATTTCCTAGAAAGTATTACCAAATTAACTAGAACCAAAGTAAAAAAACCGTTGTAAATTGAACACGATGACACTTTTTTGTAGCATGTATTTATGGGAACTAATCCATTATCCATACTAAGAGAAATTGAGTTCTTCAGAAACCGATGCTTACACGGAAATCTAATTGAAGTTTCGTGCATATTAACGATAAATATTTGATTAACCACACAGCTTCGTGCATTTTCCCGATAAAATATTTGTTTGACTCTTTAGTATGCGGATTGATAAAAATAGTATATTTATGACTTGTCAGTCGAAGTTCAAGAAACACGTTTTTATTACCTTGTCTATAGCGTAGGATAACTTTCGACTAACTTTTTTTTGTACCACGAATATTTCTCATTTCTCTTCTTTTTGCTCTCTTCGAATATACATAATATGCTAATAAACAGTTTCACTCATAAATGGGATGGTACAAGGGGGGGGGGGGGGGAATTGGACATACAAGTTTTATAATTTTCCAGTATTGTTTTATACCGGCCTAAAAATTTCCAGTATGATTTCATACTGGTTTTAAAATTTCCAGTATGATCTAATACCAGTATCAAAATTTCCAGTATGATCTAATACCAGAATCAAAATTCCTAGTATCGTGTCATACTAGTTTTAAAAATTCCCAGTATGATCTAATACCAGTATCAAAAATTCCAGTATGATCTAATACCAGAATCGAAATTCCCAGTATCGTATCATACTGGTTTTAAAAAATCCCAGTATGATTCATACTGGTTCTGGTATGATTTATACTGGTTCTGGTATGATTTTGATACTGGGATTCGTTTTTTTGCCGATAGGGGCGTTTTTTAATTTCATAGCTCTAGTCAATGGTTTTACGTAATTTAACTAAACTAAAAAGCGAACTTCTCTCAACATAAGTTTCATTTTCCTTAATTATTTTAATCAATCCAACAATATTTAACTAACTGTAGAAATAATGAGTTAAGCTTTATTTCTGATCCCCCGGGAATTACATATAGGTTTATAATCTAATGTATGTTTTAAAAAATTTCTTTAGATTTTAGAAACGTTGGAACTTGTAAGAAGTGTTTCAATGAATACTTTCTGCATTACTTTTTTCAAGTTAAGGAATACAAGTTTTACTTTTTTTAATCTTTGTTTTAATTTTGGTGGTCGCCACTTGATTGCGGTTCTTAATCCTAAAACCCGCATCCACAATAGCCGTCCTCTAGTTTTAATGCGAAGTTGATTGAACCCAAACCAAAATTTTTGTGTTTAAGAGTTTTATTGAGTATTTAAAAAAAACATGAGAATAAAATGTTAGTATAATTTTATTGTTTTTATATCAAAGATATACAAAATTCTTAAATAATAAATAAAAACGCATTTGACATCCTTTTACTTAATACCAATAGCATATAACATTTTCTTTATTACCCAAGTACCGAAATCCATCATGAAAAAGGAAAGGATTGCATTGTGATAAGACATTGTAGAGTTATATAAATTATTAGTTGTTAAATTAGTAATTGAGTAGAGATACATTATGCATATTAAACATAGTATAATAACCTGTTAGCATTAGTTAAAAATTTATTTTTAAATTGATCAATTAAATATTTTATTTGCTATGCATTTGTACAATACCTCACGGTAAAATATTTTTAATGGCTAATGCATTATAATACTTAAACAATAGACATTTTTAATGGCTCTAAAAGAATTAGACACTAACAAAGTGATAATAAATATATTGATCCCAAGTACTCTATGAGTATGCATGTCTAACATACAATGAAACTTCCTTGCTTTCACACAATGTAATGACTTATTGCCTGAGAAAGATTCGGACAAAGTACCCTCGACTCATACAATATCCTCAATAATAAATAGATCCAATGAAAAAAATGAATAATGATTATAAATAGAGTAAATGAGAAAATAAATAATGACAAATAAATTAAATAAAAAATATTGTAAATGGCAGTTGCACGTGTTCATTTAACAAATACAACAACTTCAGCTTGAAAATCACATAAATATATCAAAAAACAACCCCCTCCATAGTATTGTTAATCGAATAAATCTCACAGAAATTTATCCTAAGACGCTTACTACAAATGTACCTAAAAGTTCATCAGCATTTTTATATACACGCATTTTCCAGAAATACTACTTATGATACATAAAAACTTAGTCTAAACTTACGAGCATACACCAGTAACTCTGAATAACGTGAATGTAAAAGACCGTTATGAAAGACTGCATACATAGTAGACATTTATAGAGATATATAACTCTTTATAAATAATTTTAAATAGGAACAAAATATAAAATTCGAAAAGAAAACCTATATTTACTTAAAGAAAATGTATTAGTTATTAAACTTTTTTGTAATTATGAAACTCAAAATGTGTATTATGGGTCTTATATTTAAAAAATACAAGCATTTTATTAGTTAGTTAAGACTATGTTTGGATAGTAAGGGAAAAAGCTAAAGAATAACTTGTTCAGCTTATAGACGCATTGGTCAGAAGTAGTTTAAATTATAGGTAATATTATATCAAATCGTTCGCCAGGAACTAAAGTTGTAACATACTCTACCCAATTACCACACCTACACCATATGACTACATTTCGATGTCTGCCCGATGTCGTAAAAGCATCGGTAGGATATCAGAAGGTAATCATACGCAGTTGCGTACTAGTAGAGTTGACATATAAAAATAAACTTCATTCACTCTAGAAACAGACGTAGAAAAGAGTTCAGGAAGATAATCTTTCAACATTGCTGGAGTGCATGTCTCAGCGTGCCAGTTTCTTGGCTGCCTTCTGGTGAGCCACGAAGTATGCCACTGTGCAGATATAGATGACGAATAATAATGCCGTGGTCACACCCAGGGCCATCAGAGACGTTTTGGAGGCACACTCGCTGAAGAATCCGGTCGATGGCTGGATCACGAAGGTTTCTGTAAGATTTAAGGAGAAAATCGTAAATGGGAATCGTTCAAGCCCAACTAATGCAAAGCAAATAATGGATGTCTGGTACAATCATTGCGATGTTCAGCATGATATAAATTTGTTAAATGAAATGGAAAAACAAAAAAATATGTGAAAAATAAGAACCAATTATTACGATTGGCCAGGATTTTTTTTAGCAATCTAGATTTCGCTAAATCAATGTCGAAAGGGAAAGAGATATCATTGGACATTTGAACCTTGATTAAATTTTCTCAAAGTGATCTTTTCAATTCTTTATGTTTTCAACATAAACACAAAAAAGTTCTTTTCAACTTTAGTCAGAACCTTAAGGTTTGTTTAATAATTCCAATTTAGTAACTTTTCCAACAATTATTATTCTCTAAACTTCAAACTGTTCATGTGCCTCACTTTTTTTCAACAGCTTATAACAAAACCCATGAAAACATACCTTACTTCCTTTCCACCTCGATATCTCTACACAAATACCATTTGAGAACACATAAGCATACTTAGTAAACTTATTGGTAAATCGAACATACCGTTGGCGGAGTAGGGTGTGTGGTGCAACGAAGTGGACACCCCTTCGTCACCAAAGTCCAGAACCAGAATCTCTTTGCTGAGGGTCATCTCATCTTCAGCCATCAGTTCCGGGGTGGACCTTTTCTTGCGACCCCAGGACTCCTCTCGAGCGTGGCTTAGGTAGTCTCCGCACACGGCCTGAAAGAGAACATGTAACACTAAGAAATGAATTCTTGAATTCTATCATTTTACGCATATTTCTGTATGTTAACTTGTAAAGTCACTCTTACAGAAATAAGTTATTAAATCTCTAAATTTTTAAAAATATATTCTTTAACAAATTCCTTTCCTATTTTGTCAAATTGAAGGAATAACTTTCTTTGGTACCTTTAGAAAGCCTCGAACTTTTTTTTAAATCCGAAATAAGGTAATATTAAGTGAAAGAGTGAAGCTTACGCTATGTTTACTCAAAGGGAGAAGCGTCTATTTCACTGAGATACGTCCGATTAATTTTCAAACATTTGAGCATATTTAATGGCATATAATTAAAAAAAGAAACATTATTTAATATTTTTTCTTTGAACCTTTTTTTTTTATCACCGCTCGTTTGATCAGTGTTCTATGTGACGCAACTAATCCTCGATCGCAATTTTTTTTGATAGAATCAACTGCCTCTTAGGAGAGTACTATAATTATGTAACAAAAGCCAATTATATCAAGCCAATATAAAGCACAAAAATAATAACTTACCGGTTCACATTTTCCTACACAGTATTTAACATTGCACTGGAATATGACTCCATAAGATTCTGTAAACCGGAAAGCTTCGTAAGAACTTTCTAATGCTCCTCCTACTTGTAAGAATCGAGGGAAAATCAAAGGATCGACAGGACATCTAAAATTTGAAAAAAATTTAAGTGTAAGTCAACGTGTGTGTCTTTATAATTCAAGAAAAGAAATTAATAACATTTAATTTTCTTGGCTGTTTCATAAAAATATTTTTATTATTGATAAATAAATATGACTTTGTGGGGAAATTTAGCTCTCTTAATAAAATACTTATAATTTACTCACCCTCTATCATCAATTATTTCAAAAGTGCTTCTTCCGTCTTTGGCCATAGCAAAACAACTTCGTGCAAATATTCCGTAGGGTGCTAAAAATGAAATAAAATATTAAACAAATTGCTTGAAACTAATTATGAGACAATTTTTTAAAATTTAAATGGGAAACATTAGTTGGTTGTTATATACAAGTACTTTCTAATTACAGTACACAGTTACACCACACTCTAATATTTTAGGTTTTAGTTTGGTTGTTTGAATTGTCTACGACTTTTTTGTAACAAGAACTAATATGAGATGCTAAAAGTCGATCACGTAAGCCTACAAACATCCATACCAAAAGCAATATTGAAACCTACAAACCTTAGTTTGGAAAAAAATAAATTTGGTTTTGTTCAGGTCAGATTAACGGTGCACTAAAGCTTCACATGGGTTCTAGATGATATGAATCATAATCGTAGAATGTTCGTAGTGACTTAATATCCGTCTCAAAAACGGGTACCTTTAACCTCATCGCACACTAGGACATTTGACTACGAAGTACTATTTAAGAGTCATTTTTTTGAAACTGGGCCTACATACATACTAACTACTAACATATCCTGAAAGTTTCAAGTAAATTGAAGGTATCAACTATCACAAGTTGTCCCCCTTTAAAAAAATGACTCTTAAGTGCATCAAACCCAACGACACGTAGTTTTATTGTTGTATTTTACGGTATATAGGGTAGATTATAAGCAGATGCTACAAGTGTTTCTCATGAAGAGCAAAAACTCACTGTCTTCCGGGATTTCAATGTGGAAGGTGAGCCTGTCGCCGATGCGCACCGTGCTGGCCTCTCGTCCGTCCCGCCCCAGGATTACAATCTGGGGCAACGGGGCCTCTGGGGCTCCGGACACCTCCATCGTTGCAGGATCTCTGTAAGACAAAGGAAATTCAGCATTATGACTTGAATTCATTCTTAATGATGAAAGGTAAACATTATGCTGTGATAAGATATGATAAAACTCTATGCGAATAAAGTAGGAGTCGATGCATAGCTGCAGAAAAAAAAATCTACCTCAAACAAAAGCTTTAACTTCTTCATATTAATTCTGTGAAAGGTAGAACCTTTTTTTTAGGTGGAATATTTTTTGTTTTCGTAGCTGTACATTAGATAATTATACAAGATGCATGTAGAATGTATGTGACGGAATGGCCAAACATGGAACTGACCGTAAAACAACAATTTATTTTTTTCAAATTGTTCCTAAGTCCCTAAAAATGCAATAGTGCATCCCCGCTTGTTTAGTAGTTAGTAAAGCTATATTACAAGATATTTAAATGTTATGCTCTTCGGTACAAATATATTTTGTTTTTCGTTTCTTCATTACATTAGTAGAGTCCAGTGAATGGAGAAATTTGCTTGTGACTCGCATTCTTTGATGTTATCATTTGGTACTCTACGACCCAATAAAATAAACAGTTGATGTTTTAACCTCTATTAATAATAATTGTGCTTTTTAGATATCAACCAAATTCAAGTAGTAAACGATGATGATAAATCTTACCTCACTGGAATCATTCCAAATGATATGTTTCTGGATGTAGTTTCGTAGGTACAGCGGACATTGTACATTTTGTCAGCTTTCGTTAAGACAACGTTGTGGTGTTGCAGTACTACAGTATTTGTGTACACTCCAGCCTTGATAAAAAAATAGCAATTATAAATCTGTACAAATGTTTAGATTATTTTCAAACCAAATATTTATTTTGACTGTTTTCAAAACACTATCAAGAATTGCAATAGAATGATAAAGATATTGTAAATCACCATTTATTCAGTTTACAAAGAGGCTCCCTCTATCATTTGAATCAGAATGCAGATAAGCTGAGTGAAATTACATCTGACAAATTTTGAAGATTTGTTTAAAGACTGCTCTAGTCCTAGATTACTTGACATTGTGATCTTCCTTGGATGGCATAAGCAAAACAACTATTGATCCAAACATCAAAATAGGACCCCTAAGTTGACGTCTCACTTAGCAGGACTTATGTTATGATCTAGAATCTAGATGGTATCGACTCACTGGTTCTGATCAAAACTTCAAAATCGGATCATAGACCGACTTATAACTTTAGGGGCCCTGGGCACAAGCGAATTTGGGGGCTCCCAAACATACCTTTATAAAATATTTGTGCGTATTTTTTCTATATTTCAGTGTTTACCAAAAAAATAGCCAAAGTAATTTGCTTGGAAAGCATATTTAATCCCACAAAAATAAATATTTTTTGTGAATTGATTAATTCTGAGTTTAAACACAACTTCATAGTCAACTTTTGTTCATGAATTTAATATTTTTGCATACTTCATATTAAAAAGTTAAGTTTGGGGGCAATTATATTAAGCATAAATGCTCTTGAAGAAAATTTGGGGGGCCCCCCTAAAGGGGGGGGGGGCCTGGGCACGTGCCCCGTTTGCCCTGCCGGAAATCAGACCCTGAATCGGATCCCTAACGTATCGTCCGATCAGCAGTACTTGTGATCTAGATGGTATTGACTCTGAATCTAGGACTGCAAAAAAGAGACCCACCAGGGACTGTGTGTTGCAGTCCTGTCCCGAGAGAGACATGTCCAGTTGGAAGTTCTGGGAGTTGTGGATGTGGGCGTTGCAGGTCTCACTTCGACCCAGGGCGTACACACGCCCGTGGAAGGGGCGAGAAGTCTCCACGAATACCACGATCTTGGTGTCACTGCAACGGATCTTCACTGCAAAAAATAACAAATGTATTAACACTTGGCAAAGTATTGAAGTACAGAAGAATTCCAATTATTCGTATATCGATTGGGACTGGGCACTATTAATATGATTAAAAGAAATTAGGATTACGGGACTTGTTTGATAGTCAATAATGGAACTTAATTTTTTAACGATGGATCATCATCATAATAATATTCGTGCTGCGATGGTGTGGATGATGGAAGGACCGACATTATACGATTTCGGATAATGATTGCGGTTTAAGATCGGATGATTGGAATTAGGATAGTGGTAATTAGTATCGTTGGAATTATAACGGCGTGTCTTGATTCTGAATATTTAGGAACTTCTGTCAGACCAATTTGCACCAACAAAACGTATCTCTCTCCAGTAACTGATATGAATTTATTGAAACACTTAAGCAGTTCGATTTGAAATTTTGAAAACCGAGATATTATATATAGAGAGAGGGATTTACACTTATCAAAGTATAAAAATTTCCGGTCATTTTGGATACATTTGAAGCAATTTGCCTCAATAAAGCTGTTGTTAGAAATGAAATCAAAGCTCAGAAAAACACCAAAGTAGTTGAAAGGTACATTTTTAAAATGTTATAGATTTTTTTGACGGAAATAAAGAATCATACTTTGTACAGATTAATAAATATTAATAATTTTCTATTTTTTAGTACAGTTAAGATCAGTCATTTATACTCTGGCTCATGTGCTGATTCACCGATAAAACAGGATCTAAAGTCTTAAAATCGTTAATAAGTCTAAAAATTACTATTTATTTAAAAAATAAAAGCTTCAGGCAACTGAAAGACGTTATTTCGATGGCTATTGTACAGGTAAGACCAAATCGTATCAACTGAATTTCGATAATCGCAGATGTGATGTTTTCCTCCGTCTTGAGGTATGAAGGAAAATATCAATGCCTACCATCATAGCAGACTCCATAGGCGTCGCATGACGGATCTCCCTCGTCTTCCATGACTGCAGCTGTCTTCGGTGTAGTGTTCTGCAGCGGCTGCTTCAGTTGCTGTTGTTGCTGTTGCTGTTGTACGTCTGCAGCTTGGTTGAACACACCTTCGGTGGGACCTGAAGAGAAACGAGACATAATTCCCCGAAATGGATGACAAAATTTTACAAGATTTTCTACGTTTTTTACTAAACAGTTTCCTGGAAAATGCCCCAAAACCATTTCGTCAAGAATTTGAGTAAGTTACTTTTTTTAAACTGCTAGTAGTTCCGTTAGTAAATACGAAATTTTATAATTAAAACAAAATTCTGCAATTAAAGATATGGATTGTAGAGACTTTATAATTTTCAAACATTCCATGTTCTGTACAAAACAGAAATAATGCCGTTCCCCACCCCTATCAATTGAAGTATTTTCTACTACTACAAAAGTAGCAATATTTTAAACCTAATTAAAATGCCATTCCAACTCACCTGCTCCGCAAACTGTTTCCAGATAGAACCTGGACTTTTCTCCTCCAATGATAGGCTGGGGACTAGCCGTAGAAGATATATCATCTGGACCCCCGGGGAACGCTGTGTGGTCCAAGTGGTAAAGAACACACAGTGCTTTTCCTGGCCTAGTGTCTGGCTTGAACAGCACGGAACGGCACACGAAGCTCTCTTCGATCGAACACTGCTGGAGACAGTCCTGGCGGTTGTTTACCTAGAAATGTTAAAGGATTGTAAAATAAAATGTAAATCTAGTGTTGGCTTTTTGAAAAGATACCATATTGACTTCCTGCTAAAGTGTACTTACCACAATTTGTTTGTCGGGGTAGTAGTTGTATTGAACGTAACTAGTAATTGCTGCTTGGGAAAGACCAACTTGAAGGTAGTTGTAATGCTTAGGCCCTGGACATACCATTGACGCTATAAAGGGAAGAGATGGTTTATTAAATCGTGTAAATATTTGAGAACTGTAAAATGTATAAAATGCTTCCGAGGTACTTTTTTACTCTTTGAAAATTTATGCTGTTGCCGTCAACGACATAAAAGGAATACATATAATATTGTACACAAGTCCCACAAAAATCGGATATTTTCTTTAGATATCATAACGAAATTGTGATATTCGTAAGATATCGGAAGGTGATCTTAGGATATTGGTACAAAGGAAGGAAGGGTAACTAAATGTTTAGCAAAATGTAAATTTAGTACAACATGACAGCTATATTTTCGTTTGACAAAAATCTATATCAACACCTTTTTCTCGCTTCCGTGAAATTGACGGCGGGAAGTTTCGCTCTCTATTTCTCGCTCCCGTAATATTTCCGGACTGGAGAGTTCAGTAGTAACGCTCCGATAAGATTGAAAATAATTTAAATTCAGCAATTAAAACGCCAATAACATCAATTAATTATTTTTATTTTTAAGCTAAAAATGAATATATCGTGTTCTTAAACATATTTTAATATAATTTTCCGGGATGAAAAAAATGGGCACTTTCACTGTTTTCTTGAAAACTATCCGATCGTTAAAAAGGGCAATACTAAGTCATTTAGCTTCGTAAAAAAACTACAGAGACACCTTTTTCCCATCGAATTCTGTCACTACTCACACTGCATGCAGAAGTTCTCCAGATAGTCGACTCCCTGCGAGTCGACCAAGTGAGTATTGGCTCCAGGCGACCTCCTGTCGAACTCGCTCAGGTGGCACTCATGAGTGACCATGTTGTACTCGACGGAACGGCAGACGAACCTAACTTCGGATAGACAGGCGGACAGACACGACTCTCGGTTCGATGTGAAGATGATGGCGTTGTCTAAACCGCGGAGGATCTTGTTGGGGATCCATTCGAAGGTCCACAGTCTGTCGCACAGGTGATCTGCAATAGAATTTGTGGGCATAAACACGCTGTAAAACGTTTGGTTGTAACGTTACTGGAACGTCGTAGCTCAGTGTTAACAAAAGCGGTTCGTGTACAAAAAGTACCGGGTTCTATTCTCAGATGAATTAAAAATTTTCCCCGTTTCAAATAGCATTTATTTGCACATTTTAAGAACCGCGTTAAACAGCTTATTACTGAGCCACTGAGACCACTGGAGCCATCTCCGATGAATCCGTTGAGGCCTTCGGGTCAATGGAGATGCTTCGAGCATGATACAAAGTTATAAGATATAACGTTGCTCCTTAAAACAGGTGGCAAAAAGTGTGGTCTCTAGAATGCATAAAATCTTTTTGAAAAAGGTTTATTGCAGAAGTTAACTATAATATGATACTTCTATAATTACTCAATAACAGTTTACATGAACTTTTTCAAGGTACACCTCCTCTGAACTGAGCATTCATGAATAAGAATTAAGTCATTGCAAATGTAAAGGAATAAGGCAAAATTACTCCTTAGAAATAGATAAAAGATGTAATCAAGGATCATTAGTTAAGATCTAAAAATCTAAATGTTTTTAACTGGAGATGAAACATAAAATACTCTTGTAATTTTTTATGGATTTTTAAAAAATGGAGTAGTTTATTTTTTCTTTTGGGTTGTTTACTTTCGAAGACTAACTGAGGCGTGTTTAGTTTGATAAAACTAAAGGAGTCAAACACGATTTTATTGAAAACATCCGGGAAGGATTTTAATTGGTATGCCCACAAATAAACTTAAGTTTTCCACACAAAAAAACGATACAAAATTATTTACTTTATATTGGGAGAGTAAACTAAAGGAGTTTTAAAAACAACTACCCATTTAAATGTAGTTAAAAACAACTACCCATTTAAATGTAGTTCCTTTATCGTTTACTCAGTAAACGGCAAAGAAATTGAGTATAAAAAAAGCTATATGTGCTAGGGATGGGATTTGTAGTGTATAATATAAATAAATTATCTGGGTTGTTTCTTGCTGTTTAAACTCAGTCGAAATAGAAGTGCTTGGTCTTCTTTAGTCAATTTAAGATAAACCAAAGCTGTTTTGGTTTTACCAAGTTCTCGAGCAGTTACACATCCTCATACATAATTGCAATACAAAAACTAAAATACAAACATTTAACGTGTGGAACGAAGGAGAAAAGTAACAATATATTTTTTTACCTGTTTCAATTTGTTTTGTTGTTAAATTGAAATGTTAAAAAAAATACATTGAAAGCTGTAGCAGAACTCTCTGCTTTATTAAAAGCTTTGTTGTTAAAAGAATCGTACCCCATATGGAAGACTTGACAAAAATAATCATTGCTGAGTGTTAAAGGTGCTTCGCGAAGAAAGTAAGTATAGTTCAACTCTGTTACAGACAACCTTGAATGTATATATTATTTCGGTTGCAACGATTAAGGCCCTATATTTTTAATGAATTTTCACACACCTATAATCATGGACAAACGAAGTTTGGTGCAAGATTGCACGGGAATCCTGGACGTTCTTGCTGCCACAACTATTTGAAACTTAAATTAACCAATTTCGTGGTAAAACCATAACTTTGATGCACCGCAAAAGTGGTAAATCAACCCTCGAAATAATGGTCGCAGCATAGAAAGATACAGAATTCCGGTGCAATCTTGCACTACAATTTTTAACTATGTGGATTTGTTTACTCCAGCTATTAAAAAACGCTGAAGCTATGTACATTGTACACCTGCTCAGAACCCGTCCAGGACAAGTTTTCATATGTAGCGTGGCGACAGGTATTGGCGATCTATCGCTAGTTCGCTTGAATTTCAAATATGATTAAATTTGGATCTTTTTTTTTAAAACATGTGATTCCGTCTTCGGTGTTTCGTTTTAAGATACTCTGCTGCTGCCTTTTTTCCATGAATGCAAGAAAATTTCACTAGACAATTGTAAAGAAACCTTTTAAAATATTTTATTATTCCGATTTCCCTTACCGCTGCAATGCTCTAGCAAGGGTATGCGACTTTCAATTTTTTTTATTACGTTTTCTTTAAACTATTTAAATATCGGCAATTTTGCACGGTCACAAGCATAGTACTACAAGAACAAGGGTAAATATCAAATCGCTCTTACAATATAATTACACCGTATTTCGTTTATTTAAAACTATGAGTATATCCCTGTACTATTTAAATCGCTTGCCCCTTTAAAAATTATATTTAAAAAATTATTTTATTATTGTATCTATACTTAAAATGTAATGTAAAAAAACCAGACAGAAATAGTTTTCGAATCAAGAAGCAGAATCAAGCAGAAAAACAAAATGCCCATTTCTCAATTTAGGCGCGTTTGGCGATTCCTACATTTGGCATCAAAACCAAAGCACCCTCCCTGTCCGGTTTCGAAACTTGTAGTACTGGGCAGTGAAATAGCCACGGCGATTAAAAAACTTGGCTAATAGATTATAGCAGTGTTTCCCAACTTTGGGTTGAGTTCCCAACTTGCGTTGGTCTTTATCGGAACACTTCTCTCATTGGCCACCCGTGCATGGTTAGGGAGGCCAAGGTTCAGCATGGACTGTAGTGCCAGAGAGTTAGTTAGATTTATAGACACATGTAAGAATATCGTTAGACACCACAGCTAGACTAATGGGTCGCGACCCACCATTTGGGAAACGCTAGACTATAGTAATAAAATGGCTCTTACCTGAGTTGACGTGCACCTTGGTAAGGTAGTAGGTGTGCTTTCCTCTTTTTGGGGCCACGTTGTTCCTGCCGGCTGTGGTCTCATTCTGCAGGGTGCAGGTGGTCTCCGGCAGTCCGTCGAGCGGTCGCACCGAATAGTCGAAGGCCGCGGCCTCGCACTCCAGGTCGTCGCGGCACCACCGCTGGCACTCGTGCAGGGACACGTTGCGGATGGTGAAGTAGGCGAAACCCCCGTAGCTCAGGCCTGTACTCTTCATGAAGGTCACGTGGCCTGGGGAAACAGAAGGGGATAAGTTGGTCAAACCTTCACTGCATGGTGGATCTAGTTGCAAAACTCACGTTCTCCAAAGTATAACTAAGATGTAGGGTCCGGTCCGTTCATTGGCGACTTTATGTAATGGTTAAACATAATTGGACGAAGTCGCCCATGAACTGGCCGGACCCTAAGACCCGTGCTCTTCATGAAGGTCACGCACAGTGGTCGGAAAAGGCTGAAAAGCGGTCAAAATTCATTTATTTTTTTGTGGTTTGACAAAAATGTATAAAAATTCGGTTTTGTAGGTTTTTGACCCATCTGAGTCGATATAGGACACAATCAAGTTTGTAAAACCTATGTATTTTAAGTTACAGTTAATTCAAAAAAATAGTATGTGAAGATGTAATGTGAAAATTGCGTATAAAGAATAACGTTTTAATCAACATGTATTGGGCAAGTGCATATGCGTATGCTTAGGTCATGGTAATACGTATAATCAGTCACAAAAAGCCAAAACACTAACAAAATCTTTAAAAAAATGAAACGTCAAGCTAAAAATATGTACACTATTTTCAATATTTTCTGCTCTCAATTTAGCTTATAAAATTAATTGAAACCAAAGTTTTTTTAATGTGAATATTTTTTTTACTAATTTTTGAACGCATGAATTATATAATATTAAACATTGAAGTTTGTGGAATAATTATAAAATATTTAACATTGAAGTTTGTGGAATAATTATTTAATATTAAACTTTTAAAGGTTGTGGAATAATATCAAATTTAATATCAAAATATCGTACAAAAATATGAATACACAGAACATATACTTTCAAATTAACCGTCAACAGTTTTTTAAGACCATATTAATTAACAGCATTTTATTATTGAAGATGTTAAGGCCAAATATGGTATTAATATTCATCTAAAGACTTTTTAATGAAATTTCGTTTAATTTTAATACGGCTTAGGAAATAAATAATTTATTAATAATATCGTATTTGATTTAAAAGTTCTATGTACTGATATTAGATTTAAAAGTATATTATCACATAAGAAATACAAAGAATACATGTATTTTAGGAGCTAAATAAAAGTCACTTTGATAGAACAGATTCATAAAAAGGATTTTAATCTTAAAATTGTTTTGAAGCACTAAAAAATTTTGCTTTGAAAACATATAATAAATTTGTTTAACATCCTTTAAGATTACAATATTAATATAATAGTTTTTTTTTAGTCTTCGTGTAGCTCTAATTTTTTGTTGGTTTTAGGCTTTGCGCAAAAGTTGTAAGGGTCCGATGAAATAGTAAGAAAGTGAAACACATCTTCATTTGTACTTTTTCTTGAGTGTTCTCGTCTGTACCACCGAAAGTCTTTGTTTTTGGCCTCTTGGGCTTCTTTGGTCAAACTTCCTATGGGTAACATATATGATGAAATCACTTTCCCCCCATGAAACAATACCTTGTGAACAGAGTTTGGCATGTAACTCAACCCCCTCTTCCCAAGAGCCAATGGGCATCTTTTGAATACATTCTTATTGTAAACAAGTCAAACCTTTTCTCTCCTACAAAGATAATACAAGTATTTAAGTTATATATTTATAATCAAACACTTTGTAAGTAAAGTGGTCGAAACACCTGTCGGTTTTGTTACTTTGTTTCTAGATTAACAGCTGCCGTGGAGCAACGCGCGGCAGCGTTGTGCTTTTCGACGATTTTTGAACAGCTAGATTTTGACACTTCTGTTTGTAATTATGGTTTCCGTACGTTTTCCGCAGCTGAAATTTAGATTTATCTTTTATATAAGATTTGGAAAACTAGTTAATTTTAATGAGGCTTTGGAGCACAGTGGAGCAAGAAAGTTGCACTCTTTCAAATATTTTAAAACATATTATTTTTGAAACTAAAATCAAAAACTAATTTAAAATTATTTTGTATTTTTTAATCATCTAAAATAAAATAAAACCTTTTATAAAACTCAAAAACATGCAAAAAAAATTGTGTAATAAAATTATAAATCGTGTATTTTGAATTCAATTGTATCGCCTCAAAACGGGCTATTTTTCATTTGTTGACTTTTCGTAACTATAAATACATCAAAAAATTATTTTTAATGATTTATATTTGGTAATCTTACTATTCAATTATCTATTAATTTAAATATCTATTCATTTTGCATTTTGCGAACACTTCGAAATTTGGCATTTTGGCCGCTCCCAGACCACTGTGTCACGTGGCCTGCGGAAACAGAGTGGATGAGTAAGTTAATGATGGGTCTAGTTGAAGGGTTTAGTTGTAATTCTCTACTGTATACATTCTCCAAAGTATAACTATAACGCAAGCTCCTAGTGAACCATAGTGAGGGCGCCACCATTTGGTCATCTACATGGTTCCTTATTGGTGTCTGGTTCAGACTTAACACAACAAACTTTAGTCCATCCAATTTATTATTTTCTTTTTACTTAACTTACTTTAAATGTTTTAGGCTTAATTGTTGTAAACTAGTGTTGTATTAGTGCTGTGCTTTGATTAACTAAATATATTTTTAACGTTTTCCCGAGATTTTGCTTTTGATATGCAACCTGGCCTTTACATAACTAAGATGAATGGTCCGGTCCGTTCATTGGCAACGTTACGTAATGGTAAATATTATTGAACGAAGTCATACCAATGAACTGGACGGACCCTATACATTAGTTATACTTTGAAACGGGAGTTTTGCAATACTATAATGAACGACTGGAAAGGCCGCGCCTACAGTTACGTCAACCATTGTCTTAAACCAAATTGATTACTGTCTTTACAATTTGATTCTAGTTTTATAAGCTGAATTGTTGAAACAATGAAAATTTCTCTGATCAAACTATTTTTCTTCACAAAGGTAGGGTAAATTCTTCAGAAAAATTTAACTTGAGTTACCTGCGCCAATTCGTTATGTCCTGACTGTACTTTATTATAAGTCCCATTTAAAAGACCGTTGTTTAACTTTTCATTGTTCGTTTAAAGGAAAATAGATGGTAGTGGGGGTTTTATTAAGGCAATATTCACTTTCAAAAATTTAATACTAAAATGGTAAATCATATTCATTCAACAAAATTTCATTTTTGGGCAGTGTAATTTAGTTATTATAAATAACAAGTAGGTTTGTAACAGAATCTGTCACTTTACCCGCTTCCACACAACAGTTGTATTTAACAGGTAAAAAGGCGCCAAACACAGCATTAATTCTATATTAAACATTTACATGCGAAATTTGGCTAGTTTCTTTTATTTTATTTCGAAAATTCAATAATTATTACTTATCGTTTGCAAATATTAATTTGTATTTCAAAGAATAAATATGTAATATTCCTCGCTTTTAAATAGAATGAAAATATTTCATATCAACATACAAAGAATCTCGTAGTGAAATATATTTGATGTCATTTCAAACTGATCGATTAGGCAAAAATAAATTTATTTTAATTTATTGTCTAAAAGAATTAAAAATTCTCGAGCGATTGTTGCGAATGACAATGGGGATTTAATTCTAATAAAAATGGCTTCCTATGCTTTTTAAATGAGCATTAAATTGTGCAGATTTTAAATAATGGAAGTACTTCGAATTCGAATTCTTCTCTGAAATTTTCAATGTATTCTAATTTCGATGCGCTGAATTTTTTGACGTATCACACTTGTCCGTAGCATTGGTAGTTTGGAGTGTGAAAGTGGGTGACGGACACACAGACAGCCAGACGTACTGAACGATTATAATACCTTCCACTTTTTACGTTATAAACGTAGTGTGGAAGCTAAAATGGAGGAAAAGGGAAAATAAATTCCCTATTAAGTACATTTTATGCTCCAACAATTTTTACTTAAATACACTATTATTAATTGCACATAGATTTAAAATAGGCAACTGCAAATAATTAAAATAAAATCTAAATTCAGTGCAATAAGGGTTAACTTGGTTCTTTTCGTAACCCGATCCACTCCATGGCGCCGGTCTTTGTTGTTGTCTTTAATTGTGCATTGTCCTTTATTCTGTAAGACGAAGACGCATGGCTGTTGGTCAACTTCCCAGCCCAGGTTGATGCATTGATTGCCGTGTTATTTCTGGGAGCGTGAATTAATCTCCATTACAGACGTACGCCATTCAAGGAGAAAAAGATTGGGTTTTGGTCCGAAAGATGGTAAATGTCATAAAGTTTTGATCGATTGGGAATACAAAATCAAAACAAATCATTGAAGGACCATCGTTCAAGGGTTCAAGATCTATAATATTTGTAAAATGTTTTTTTTTTCAAACAAGAAAAATTAACAGTGTAAAGAAAATGAAACAAAATAGGTAAAAATAAGTTGTTTTCTTTAGAATTGACTTTTAATACCTCGTTTTATGAACAAATAGATGATGAGCCTTATTAAAGAGTAAATTGAAATAAAATTCCAAAATATATATTTTACGTACCATTCAAATAAAAAAAATTAAAGGCAATATCTTAAAAAAATGAAAAGGGAATTTAAAACCAAGTTTAAAACATGTCCAATCATTTTCGTTCTTATATTTTTAATCGGTTATTACCTGTTTTTATTTTGTCATTAACTCAGGTTTTTTTTCTTTTTTTGCGAAGCTCTATACCGTGGTCTTTCATTTAGGAAGCAAAGTAAAAATAACCTATATAGTCCTCGATTTATTTCCGATATGATTATTGAAAGAATGAATTAAATTGCTACGTGTTTGAGTAAATACCCATAATGTGAAAACCACTTAAAAAATATATCATTACTTGTGGTATTTAATTCCCAAACGTTTAGGAGTTTAAAAATAAGGTCTTTAAATTCAGATGATATTTTATTTATGCTGGAAAATTTCCAAGAATTCAAAAGTTATCATATAAAAGTTAGATAACTCTTACTTAATTTTCAACTGCAGTTCATTAGTTTATAAAGAAAACAAAGAGAAATAAACGAGAAACGTAGACAATGAAATTAGGTATAATTTTGTTCTCTAGATAAACATCGCTTAAATCAATTAAGTTTCCATGAAGAGGATTGTAAATTGAAAAATAAGTGTACAATTATCCCTCTAGAAAAGTGTGCTTCATTTCTTTTCATTAATTAAATACTACTACCATTCTTTGTTCTCTTAATATCATTTAATATTTAATAGCACAGTTTGTTAACTTAGCTATTTGAAATTTTATGTTTGGGAAAGTATGCAAAATCGTGCATATATAAGGAAGTTTGAAGGAAGTCTAATAATCGGACAGTATAGTTTCAAAATAAATAAATTAGTTCTCGAAATGAGACGCTGCATTTGTAGATGTCAAAGTTTCGCATTTCTATAGTACAATTTGATGATCAATCTGTTATTCGAAAAGCCTATTCGAAAAAATTTTCTTGTTTAACCAAAATTTAGACTTTAATGTGCTAAAACCGTACAGTTCAATCAAAAATTTCCACCTTTCTTTGCCATATTTTTCCAAATAAACAATGAAAAGGGTTAAAAGTTGAGTTACGTGTAATATCTGACTGCAAAATAATGTTTCTAGATTCTTTAAACAATCTTAGAAAAGGATTATCAAATTCGACGATATTTTCTTCGTTTGGAGGGAGAAATTGTTTTTAACTGGGAATTGTTCTAACCGAGCATTTCGACAAAATTATAAATTACTTTCTTAAGTTATTTAAGTATAAAAAACAGATGTAAAGAAATACGTCTTTTGGTGAATTCATTAAATATGTCTACTAGCTCGTTACTTTTAGCATTTCGTTAAAATTAGGTAATGTTTTATGTAAAATCTAGATGTCTTTTTTTAATCAATTTTATGTGCAATAAGTTACACAAAAATAGACTATCGCATACACTTCTTCACATCGCGCGAAATCCCACGATGTCAATATCTACTTTACATTTTTTTTTAAATTCTCTCGAATTGAATAAAGGAAAGTAGGCTAAAAAAAACGTCTTTTAATGTGTTATGGCGGTTTACGTTATAAGAAAACCTTATGAGAGAATTTCTTAAAATTACGCTTTGCATCTTGGCACTATTCAGATAAACTCGATTAAAATTTGTGGGGTGCCAGGCGTGAAGGTAAAGAAAAGCAGAGTTTATCAATTCGTTCTTTATTAAACGACTCAAACACCGTGAGCCGAACCAAAGTATGTGTAATCATAGAATTACAAGAATCACTTGAAACATCTAAAGTTACAAACGAACTTTCACGAACACTCCAGTTAACATATTGCTTTTTATAATCACGTTTAATATTTCGCTTGCTTGGTAATTTGCAAAATCGTTAATAATGACCGAATTTACCACAATTCCAACATTTAATATTAGACATATCTGATTTAACTATTTGATTAATTTATTTACATAATTTGGTTTAACAAACTTGGGAGGACTTTCACTAGCATAACTAGAGGAACTTTGCGGCTCACTAGAGTTCGGAAACAAACATTGTTGGTTCTGGAATCTAGCTTCTTCAGCTAATTAAAGCTTGTGAAACTTTCTCAGGCGTAAACTGTTTATCATCTGACTGGTAAACTTGTTGCACTATGAGTTCAAATCTTTGAGGCAGATTAGAAATCATCTTGTACGCCAAATGTTTCTGGTCGATAACACGGTCAACACTCTTAAGTTGTAGAACTAAACTTTCTAAACCGTGATAAATAAAAATTGAAACCGTCTCACTTTCACGCATAGCAGCACCGAAGAATTCAGTCAGAAGACGTCCAACCAAAGCTTTGCAAAAAGGCTAAAAATTTTCCTTCAACCTTTTCCATACAGTAACTGGGTCCTTCAAGCTCACAATCAAAGACTTGACTGTAGGTTCCAGAGCTCTGTATATTATTAAAATAGCTTTATCGCTCCTCCTGCGTAAGCATTAATATCGCTTACAGGTGCGGTCTCCGCCGGGATAGTCTCTTGACCAGACACGATTCCGTACAGGCCTCTGCCACGAAACAACATTTCAGCATCAACTTTCCAATCGTGGTAATTTGACACACCACGTAGCTTCGGAAAATCCAAAATCCAATCTTGCCTCTTCCATGCTTATTTAAATTCAAAACTTAAAAATTTGACGGATGCGTTAAATCTGGGCCCATAACCATGTGGGGCGCCAGGCGTGAAGATAAAGGAAAAGAAAAGCAGAGTTTATCAAATCGTTCTTTATTAAACGACTCAAACACCGTAAGCCGAACCAAAGCAATATAAGACAAAATACACAAATACAGATAACGATCACAGTTATATACGATTCAGTCAATGCGTAACTTCACTTCAGTTCTCAAAATTATAATAAACAAGTCCGGTCGGTCAAAATAGCTCTTGCTTTATTACGAAAAAAAGAATAAAGTTACGCCTATTTGATTATATTAGATATTCCAACAGGATTTTGGATTGCTATCATTGCGATTGGAGTTGTATAATGTACATCCCGTTTATTAAAATTTCAAATTACATGATTTTAAACATTTGCATGATGCATATTTGATTGTATAAACTTCCTGATTTCTGTTTAGGCCGGTAAAGTTAAATTGGGTTCGTTACACTACAATGGATTCTTAGGAAACGGTCTTGCAAATGCTTTAAGATATTGCTTTTTATTACATTTTTATTTAAAAAAAAGATAATCCATTAATTTTAATAAGTTTTTATGAACTGTAATTGAAAAAAAAACAGGTTTTGTTAAGAAACGATATTATTAAAAGTTGGATTATGGTAAAATAAAAGTTATATAAATTCATTTAAATAAATTAATGTATTTTTTAAATAACAGCTTACACATTTACAGCAGCTGTCACAACAGCTTTTACATTTTGTTATTCTTGCTCCGTAAAATGTTCTATTAGCCTTAGCATGTAAATATCGCAGATATTCATAAACTAGTTTTCGTATAGCGAAAACTAAAAAATTAACGAACAAAGATGTTTCAATATTGAATATTAAATCAAATTTCAAATGTAACTGACCTACTAAAAAAGGACCAATACAATGTACATATTTCAATTCTTGAACTTCTACTCATCTGTTTAAGCATAAAATAGGGTTTAATTGCGTTAGTTTAATTTAAACAGTAACCTAACAAAATCCTTAATACCTTTCGTGTATGTTAACTGAGACGAACACTGACAAACTAAGTCCACAAAAAATAATAAATCGACAAACTTGACTTTTATTCTCCACAAGAATATTTACCGCTGGATATACAACAAGATTTACATACATTATACATCTTAATCTTTATACCTTGTAGTTAAAACTGTCTACTGATCTGAAACATGTTTAACCATTTCTTACTATAGTTATATTTCTTACTTATGCTATTTGTAAGAGGATTCGCATCAAATTTCACCAGATTAATAGCAAGCAATTTGAATTTCACCGGTATAACCTCACGAAATGCTTAAATCGGTCAGTTATAATCCCGCCTCCTCCCACATATAAATATGCATCTTAGAAAAAAGCCTGATATCATCCATTATAAAATTCTACATAGTCCCTTTTGGTAAGTAGAGTTATATTTCTTACTTCTGTTATTTGCAAGAGGATTCGTATCAAATTTCACCAGATTAATAGCAATTGGAATTTTACCGGGGTAACGCACGAAGTCCGTTATAATTCTGCCTCCTCCCACATATAACTATGTATCCTAGAAAAACGCCCGATATCATCCATTATGATAGTCACAAAGGCCCTTTTGGTAATGAAATGGCCTGCATGGGAAAGTAACACCCCTGCTGTTTTTAATAGCTAAACAAAAGGTTGAACTTGTTTTTCGTGATGACACTTTAGATGGATGAAGTTGCTATTATAACCCTTATAGGCTATTTCCGAAACACAGAGAAAACAATGCTCACTTATCTCAAAAGATGAACGCTATAAGAAAAAACTTGCTACATGCATATTTTAAAGTCACTTACATAAAGCAATTCGACATTGCACGTTAGTATTTACATTCCAGAAAGAATTGTATCAAATTTATAATGACCTCAAGCAAGTTTAAAAGTGTTTATTTAAAATGCCTTTGGTAACAAAATATATTACTTTAAACTACACATTTTAAATATATATATTCTTTTAAATTTTATTTTAATGAACTGATTTTGGTGATCATTGGTCATTTTAACGTGAATAGTATTTCTCATTAATCTATATACATAAAAGGCTACTTCCGTTTGTTTGTTTGTATAAGACACGAGATCTAAAGAACCACGCAACAGATCGTCACGAAATTTGGCACAAAAATTCATCTCATCTCCGGAACAAACATAGGCTAAGAATTTTTCGAATCAGACCATTCCTTCTATCGGTTTCGAACGTTTTTTCTGAAAAAACTACACCACTTTGGCTCAAATCCGATCATTTTTTTTACTTTCTTGATGCCATCTGCTGAAAAAATTAAATAAAACTTTTAACAAAATAATTAAAATTGAAAATGTTTATTTTATTCTGTTGCCATTACCTTCAGAAACTAAATTCATTATTTGAAAAATAATTGACATGTTTCAAGTGACGTAATTCCGCCACCATTCCCGGATTTTATTGTGGGTTTATTTGATGATTTTTTCATTGATTTTTCTGTTGACTGCGTGTATGCATATTTAAGCAATAAATGCAATAAGCAACAAATAATTAAGCTATTACTGAACTATGATGGTTAATAAAGGCCGTCGCACTAGAGCTGCATATCAAGGTTTTATGTCTTTATTTTTTCGCCAAATACGTTGCCAATCTCGCCAAATTATTAACTAAAACTCGCCAAATGGGTAATTTTTTTAATAAAATATTTATAAGCTGGTTGGTTGTTCGAAGGTCATTGTGTTAGAGCTGTATAAGGGGTGTGTTTGTAGCTATATCTATTTTCTCGCCAAATTATTTCCCAAAACGCGCCAAATGAGCTTAAAAGGTTTTATATTTATGAGGGAATTGTGATGACATTTATGAGGGCATTTTATAGCGTATTTTTCATTTTGGAATTTTAAGGCAAAGAAACGGGATTTTATACTTTATAACGAGGGGGAACAATAGCATAAGTTTATCATCTTATAACAGGTTATATTATGGTACACATATTTGGATCGATTTGACACAATTTTTGTCCTGAACGCATTTTTTTCAGCCATTTTAATCTATTATTGATAATGCCTAAAAGAAAACCCAAACATATTGGTCAAGTCCAATCTAAGAAGAAAAAAGCAAAGGCTTTACGGTTAAATGAGACGACTACAGAGCGAGAGCGGCGACTGCTACAGCTTCGGCGACAGCTTACTATATCCAAGTTGGGTAATTGAATGAAAAATTACTGGGTAATCTTCATATCTTATGTAACTAAAATGAAAAAAATAGTTAAATTGACTGTTAAATTATTTTTCCACCTCTACCCGTGCAACGTCGGGTATAACAGCTAGTACATAATTATATGTCAATTTATTGTAGAAAAAATAATCTAAAACTATTTTCTAAACGATCTTTTTTCCAATAAAATATTGCAGATTCAAAAACCTTATATGTATTTAATACGGCATTTTCTAACATTAGTATTGTCTTTATGACAAATGTTTGGGTACTTTTAACAAAAAAAACTATTAGCCTAAAAATTTTTAAAAAATAGCAAATATTTCAGTGCATTTTTTTTAATTCATAAAGAAATTTAAATTGCTTGGTTAGAAAATGGAGAAAATTTACACGAAATCTGGAAATACACTTACTTTACTAAATATAAATTTTTTTCATTTATTCTCAAACATATTTTTGCATTTAAACTGAAATATTGGTAGAATAAGTATGGAAGTTTTAAGTGTAAAATGCACTCATAATTTAAGAACACATTTAAATGAAAAAATACTTTCTTCAATAAATTAATTTGTTAACTAATCTTAGTGTTTATGTCATGTCTGTTTTTTGTCCTGTTCTTTAATTGTCGTTGCACATTTCTAAGAAGTAATTTAATTCATCCTTTCAAAAATATTCTTTTTTACAACGCAAATTACAGCAATTATGTCAGGTTTAGTATAGTTATTGTTTCATGCTTACTACTTTCAAGCTGTCTCATAAAACATATCCAGAGCCTGCCTTTTTAAGTCATAAAAAATGCCTTTACTAAAAAAAAGCATGTTGAAAAATACTAGGTGAAAAGTTCGCTCCGTGTGTTAAGCCATAACTTAGCAGCTTTAACTCTTATCCCATACTTTTATTGTCATGACAAATACTCCTAAACCTTGTTGATTCTTCGGTGGCAACCTAAAGAAGCACCACACGTGGTGAATTTAAATCAGTCACGAACACTTTAGGTGAAAGTCAATCAAGAAAAAAAAGAACATTCCGGTTTAAATCCTCGAGGAAGCTAACAGACTACATTTCGAGTTAAACTCGACTGCTGTCGATAGACTCATATAAAGACTTAGTGCAGTTTACCTCCGATCAGACAGATTTTATCACCAGATGCGCTTCGACGTTCACCTTCTAAATCGAAAGATTTGCCCAAGGAATATCAATGAGTGAACGGTGATTCGACCTTCGGCGAACGATGTCTCCAGGCTGGAAGTAAAACTCCAGTGGTTCACCAGGACTTCTGAGCCCACACATTCGTATCCTTTTGGCCGACGTTGCTCTACTTCCTTAAAGAAGTTTCGATACTCGCCCTCTGACTTATTAGACATGTCAAAATTGTTTACCATCCTCGTGACTGGACACGGTATTGGAAATTCTTCTGCGGAGGAGGATTGATATTTTTTTGGAATGCCGTCGGAATAAGTAATATCGTCTGTTCTTCATTGTCTGGTAGAAAATGAGTTGTAGTTGGTGATCGCGTAAGTGTGTCGGGGAACAGTGGGTTGCCGCAGTAAAATGAATATAAGAATTTGAATGCGATAAAAATCAAGAGTAAAAGAAACTATTCTTTTGTTTTTCTCTTCCAAAGAATTGAGGGTGTTCGGCCGATTTTTATTTTAACACCATGAAATCTACCAATACTGACCTAAAAATCTAAATAGAAAAATGGGACTGAAGTTATACTTATTTTCTAAAATTATAGTGTTAAAATAATGAAATAATCATAAAAATACATTGTAGTGGTAACCCAAAATTATTTTTCTATCTATGATGAAAATTCTGAGTACATGATTAAAGTTTATAGAATGCTTACATACGGTATATGTATGTGATACGGTAGTTTTATAAAAAAAATAGCCTCGTGCTTTCGATAATAATAATTTGGAAACTTCCAAAAAATATTTTATGCACCTATTATTATTGAATTATCACTTGGCATTAATTTTGACTTACTTGCAATTAAACACAAACTTTAGAGATATTTCCTTTAAAATAACAAATCTTCTTAAAATGGCTGAACTATTATTATAACAAAATATACTAATTATTATAAACAAAATTATTTATATGAGATAGGTTAGTAGTTTTTTAAAGCTCCAAAATGTACAGTAAAAAAATAAAAGTGGTCCTGTACAATTTTTACAGTTGAAGATATCCTTTTTAAAAAAGTGATAAAACTATTTTTTAAACAATAGACAGCGAATAATAGATAGCGCAAAACGCTTAAACAAATTATTTTTCTTCAAAATGCAATTGCATTGCATTCATATTTTTTGAAAAAGCTCTTCTACTACATGCTCTTAGGATTTCCCTGTTTGATACACGATAAATTTAAATTTTGACTACTTTCCGAAGAGACAAAAATTCCTGCTCATGAATTGTTAGTTTTTCGCAAGTAGATAATAATCTGGGAAATTATAGTTTAAATCAGTTTTTAGTTTATCACAGGTAAGTTAATAGTCTGAGAAAATATAGTTTGAATAAGAAAAGCTTAAAACACATCACGTTTTTGCAACAATACGAAACAACGTACAATTTTCAGGTATGTGGGCGTAAAAGTGATGCGTGCGTTAAAGAGGTATGGTCCTTTTCACCTTCGTTCACTCTGAGAAATCACGGTCAAAAAGAAATGCTCCAGTTATTAACATGAAGAACTAAACAGACACGGAAGTCTCCAAAACAAAGGCATGGTGTTTTTTTTTATTATTATAACTCTTGTTCTGGAGTTATGTTCCGGCGGTCTCACGAAAACGAAAAGGGTAAAAACATTGGCGGAACGAATGGTCCTTCTTTTGGCACAAAAGTATGACAAGGGTATGTACACGGAAAAGTGCAAAGCCGCTAACGGCTTGTGATAGATTACACAAGTGGTTGAGATGGATTCGACAATGAGATAATGCACAAAGGGCAGGATGTAGGCGTGCACTCACGGGAGAGCTGTTGAAGGGGTGATGAGTTAGCGGATTGTATAATATGAGAGATGCATGCAAATTTTAAAATTTTAAACTATTCTTATATTTCTCAAATTATATTCACTCAAATATGACAAAATTCTACACAAAAATTTTACAATGACATAATGCACAAAGGGCAAGATGTGGGCGTGCACTCACGGGAAAGCTGTTGTAGGGGTGATGAGTTAGCGGCTTATATAGTGTGAAAGATGATTGCAAATTTAAAACTATTTTTATATATTTCAAGTTTGTTCACAAAATTTGACAAACATTTGTTATTGACTTATAATTCAATAAGGCAGTGCTCAAGCGAAAGCTGTTGAAGGGGTGATGAGTTAGCGGCTTGTATTATCGTGTGAAAGATGCATGCAAATTTTAAAGTTTTAAACTATTTTATGTATTTTAAATTATATTCACAAAAATGTGACAAAATTCAACAGTGAGATAATGCACAAAGGTCATTTACTCACGGGATGGCTGTTGAAGGGTTGATGAGGTAGCGGCTTGTACCGCGTGAAAGATGCATGCAAATTTTAAATTTTTTAAGACTATTTTTATATATTTCAAGTTATATTAAAAAATTTGACAAAATTCAACCCAAAAATTCGACAATGAGATAATGCACTAAGGGAAGGATGTGGGCGTGCACTCACGGAAAAGCTGTTGAAGGGTCGATGAGTTAGCTGTTTGTGTTGTGTAAAAAAGCCATGCAACTTTTAAATTTTTAACTATTTTTTAAGATACTAGGTTGTTCGGCCTGCTCGCTATCGCTCGCCAACCCCCGGATTCCCATTGGCCGCTTCGTAGCCGGCACGCTGGTGAACGTAACTTTTCCAACCCAACTTAGTAGAGGCCTATGCTTACTTTTTTTTAATATATATAGAGATATTTTTTTTAATGTTAAAATTCAACATTAAAAATTCGACAATGAGATAATGCACAAAACGAAAATTGTGGACGTTTACTCAAGGGAGAGCTGTTGAAGGGGTGATGAGTTAATGGCTTGTAAAATGTGAAAAGATGCATGCAAATTTTAAATTTTTAACTATTTTTATATATTTCAAGTTATATCCACAAAGATTTAACAAAATTCAACGCAAAAAAATTATAATTTGTAAATATTCTTATATTCATGAAATTAAGAAAATATTAAAAACTAAATTTCTTGAACTTTATTAAATTGGATATTCTCTCTCACTTATTTTACTCGCAGAATAGTTTTCCTCACACAGAAAACGCCGATTGTGGAACAGCAACTAACGCATTGGAAAAGTCGAGCAAAATTTCTGATTGCTTTGACCGTCGTCAAGTTCAACAGAAAACTTACAAACCGAAAAATGTTATTCTGTGGTTGGCCGGGAATTGTAGCGTGGCTGAAATGATCAACCTTCCGTAGCCCCTTTACAAGAGCTGAACTCGAGAGAGAGAAAAAAAAAGAATGCTGCTATTCCGTATTTTTAAAAAAAAGTTTTTGTCGAATTGTCGTCAACAATTATGTCACAATAACTTGAGTTTATTGTGAGAATGTGACAGTTGACGATAGTCTTTTTACTTAAAAACTGAATCGTTAAAAAATTATTGTGAGAACTTTTTCTTCATGTGCAGAACGAATAGGTTTATTCTTCCTTGGCAAAGAAAATCTTGAATTTTACAACATGCATGAGGTATAATTTTAATGATTAAGGCCTTAAGGTTTATTTCCTTCTAAAAAATATCAAACGTCTCAATTTAGAATTTTTTTTCTCAATTAATAGTTGAAAAGTGTGAGAGAGTCAATCAGTACATAAAAATATGCAAAAACGTTGAAATATTATATAATAATAAAAAATAAAATTACTTCTGAAATATTTTTTAGAAAAAGATTTATACTTTAAAACCATATCAAGCTCCATAAGGATCTTTAATTACCCGTTCAATTGTTTAACATTAGAATAATCATAATAAATCGGTATTAAAGCGATTTCTTTTAAGAATGATCTACAGATAAGACGTTCTTTCAGTCTAAGTAAATTTGAATCGCTAAATGGGTTCAAGTTCATTGGAGAATTTTCCAATACCCATCTTCCTTGCAATATTTTAGTTAACGAAGAAGCCTGTATGGAAATTTTCCTGTTGACTTGATGCTTTTCAACATTTAGCGGTTTATTTGAAATGCATGAAACTTTTGATAAATAGTCACTTGTTCGAGCATATTCTTGCTTATGATCCTCAATACCTATCACTAAATCGGAATTAAAATGGCCTTTTCTTACACAGTGATTTTTTTGTGTGTAAGGTCAAAATCGTTTTTTATTGTTCTTCAGAAAAATTAATCATGTCACGTTAGTCTTGTACTGTGATATAATTAGGTAATGATGACTGATTATTGGTCATTTATAATAGTTATACCGTCTACAGTTTAAAAAAATTTTGGCAATTGGCAATTTTGGCCCTTTAAATTGGTTTTTTTATTGGCAACCCGGAAGAAATTGGAGTTCAAGGATGGAATCAATGATTTATATTTCAGATGACATTACTATTAAATATAAAAAATTAAATATTGTCAACAATTAAGATAATATCCGATTGATATTTTAATATTTATTAATAAAATATTATAATCTAAAATTACGGTAATATGTTTTATATTTTCTTTTTGTTATAGAAAACATTTTCAATCATGTATAATTGCAATTCATAAATGACAGATGTGTATTAAAAAAAATCTTGATTTATACCTTAACTAATCGGTTTTGACAATAAGCCATTTCATAAGCAATTACTTTAATTTTAAATACTAACACGTTTTTCGTTTTATTAATATATATTTTTTAGTTATGCCTCCCTTGACATTTAATAGGTTTTTTTTTAATGATATATTTTATTTTTATTCACACTACTTGCAAACACATGAAATAATAAAGAGAAAATTACATTATAAATTAATTAGCGCCTTTAGTTATTGAAAACAACAGGTAGGTTTGTAACATAATCTGTCACTTAACCCGCTTCCACACAACAGTTGTGTTTAACAGGTAAAAAGACGCCAAACACAGCATTAATTCTATATTAAACATTTACATGCTGAATTTGGCTAGTTTCATTTATTTTATTTCGAAAATTCAATAATTATTACTTATCGTTTGCAAAAATTAATTTATATTTCAAAGAATAAATATGTAATATTCCTCGCTTTTAAATATAATGAAAACATTTCATATCAACATACAAAGAATCTCGTAGTGAAATATAATTGACGTCATTTCTTACTGATCGATGTCGCAAAAAATAAATTTATTTTAAGTTATTGTCTAAAAGAATTAAAAGTTTCTCGAGCGATTGTTGCGAAGGGCAATGGTGATTTAATTCTAATAAAAATGGCTTCCTATTCTTTTTAAATGAGCATTAAAGTTTGCAGTTTTTTTAAATTAATACTTCGAATTCTTTTCTGAAATTTTCAATGTATTCTAATTTCGATGGGCTGAATTTTTTGACGTGTCACACTTGTCCTTAGCATTTGTAGTTTAGGCTATGAGAGTGGGTGACGGACGGAAAGATAGACAGACGGACGTACTGAACGATTATAATACTTCTACTTTTTCCGTTATAAACGTAGTGTGGAAGCTAATAAGTAATAGTCACTATATTCCTTAATACATGCAATTACCTTAGTTTTAGAACTGTACAAAAATTATACCTTATTAACTGTAAATTTCTTTTAACATTTATTTCAAACACATGCTTGCACCCTTTTTTTATGCCGTATTCTTAGCAAGCCATGTAAAAAAATAATATAACTAAAATTTAGAATTAAATGTAATAGATTAATATATTTCTGATGCCATACTTAATGAAGTATTCAAAGGGAAAAAATATATCGATAAAAATGTTATGTAATCATAAAATATTTTTCAAAAATACCAGTTTTACGAATGTCCAGTTAATTCTAGAAACTTGATCCTGTTTTTTTAACAATGAATTGGGAAAATATTATTAGAACTTTTAATTGTGTATTAATAAACCAATCTGTAAGCATTACAAGAGTAACGAAAAATTTCTTTCTTTCCTTTTTTTGAATAAACTGATTTTTGCAAATACTACACACGAAATTACCTACGCATTAGGGGTGTGAAACACCACACGACTTTCAAAATCTTATTATGGCATCCGACATATACTAGGAGCTCGCATACCAAAGTTCGTAGCCCTTTTAGTTTGAGCTGTAGAATGGTTTCAGACAGACAGTCGGAACAATGTTCAAAGACCCCTTTTTAGAATCAGCACCCTTCAAAATGTGTAGAAGACACTAAATCTCCATTTCGGATTTTCGACCCCATCACATTACTTTCATTACCATTACCGGAAAGTTCCTCTATGTACGCCCAGTTTTAGAATCACTATAATTTAAAGAGTAATGGATCTAATCTCAAACTGATTCGTGAAAGTAATCACACTTAATTACATGAAATTCATCTGAATCATGCATTGTTCCCAGGTTCATCCTTTAACTTTATCTCACAACTATTTTCATTTTCTCTACACTTACTGGATTAAATCTAAATTAAAATGTAAGTGGTTGTTTACTCGAAAAAATAGTTATTACGCTGTTTCTTATCTTAATGTTAGTTCGAATACATTATTGAACTCTTAACCTTTTTAAAAAACCATAAAAAGAGGAATTTCATAGTTAAATTAAGTAACGGAATCGGCAGGTAATGCCGTAACCGTGACTATTCTCTTCCTCATACTTAACTTTCCATTCTTTTTATTGTATTTTTTTTATAGCAAACAACTATAAATTATCACGAAAAGTCATCTGCGCTCGAACAAGCACGTTCATAGATTCTTTTTGGTGAACTTGTTCTGGGTGGATGAAAAACAAAACGAAAACCAACCGAATTAAAGGCGAAAAATGAAAAGAACTCCGCTTCTGCATGTGTTTGACAAGGCTGCAAATGATGTTTTTTTCTTTTAGAAAAAGGATTTGTTAAGGTGTTGTGAAGATGTTTAATTCTTTTGTTTTAATTTTTAAGCCAAGCTAAAGTTTTAAAATATTATTTTTCTTCTTTGCTGTTTTCAATACATAACTAAAATATGCATCATTGTCTAAACGTAAATTCTATTGAAGTTTTTAAAAAAATACAGTCGAATAAATATAAAAGAATTTAAGAAACAAGGAAATTTTCAATGCTCTTTTGTAATAACAGAAAAATTACATACACCTTTTACGAGAACTGTAATAAAAGTTGCGATTAACTTCTTTTCGAACCCTATGCTCAAAACATTTAATTCTAGCCAAGATAATAGTTCAGATCTCTTTTGTGGATTGTACGAACAGTGGAACGTGTGTTGTAAAAAAGGATGTTGTCTCATGGAAGAAAACTCTCATTTGGTATGCCAGAAAAATTCCGTATAATTTAATGTGAAAATATGTATAATATAATAAGAAATTTTGTATAATTTAATGAAAAAATCTGTATAATTTAATGAAATATCTGTATAATTTAATGAAAAAATCTGTATAATACAATGAGAAAATCTGTATAATATAATGATAAAATCTGTATAAAATAAAGAGAAATTCTGTATAATGTAATGAGGAAGAAAATCTGTTTAATTTATTTATTATCTGTTCAAATAAAAAAAAAATACTTTTTCTGAAAATTGTACGAAGTTTTTCTGGCACTCGAGTTGAGTTTTTTCCCCGTAAAATTAACCTATCTTTTTTTACAGTGTAGCAATAGTTTATTGTAAAAGTTGATTAATTTGTATTTGATAAACTTAAAATTAAAAAAAATTAACATGTTTCTCTGTAAATTATACTAATTTTTTCTGGTATTCGAGCTGACAGTTTTTTTCCCACAAAAAGCTGTAAAGTACACTGTAAAAAATCAACAGATATTTTACAGTGTACTTTACAGCTTTATCAAACAAGCTAACAAGAAGAAGAAAACCGAATGAAAGTTCAGGCGGGTGTGCGGTCGGTTGCCCGCTGGGCTGCTTTGGCCAGTTAACGGGGAATGCGTTTGACAAGAAGCAAAATAGAAGATGTTTTCCAAAAAAATAAAAAAAAATCTATCCAAGTTCCGCTAGAAGAATCCTTGTTCCATATCAATAATAAAATAGAATAATAAAAAAAGGGCAGAAAACTAATTTAATATTGACAAGGTGATAATTTTCCACAAAACGGATAAGTAAGAAAAGTTTCTTTATTATGGGAGAGGAAGTTATGAAGATATTTCAAAGAAAGTTTTTATTTTTCTTATGTTTTAATTACTGCTAGATAATATTTCTACGAAAGGATTTTATTTTTTCATTCATTATTGTCTTAATTAGATTAGTGTTGCTAAAAATGTGTTATCTTTATCTGTAACTGCACATTTTTTGGCTATTCCATTATTTATAACATTGCACAGGGAATAATGATGTAATTGGCAAAATTGTTTTTTAGAGCATAGCTTAATAAAAAAAAACCTTAAATTTTAAGTTATATCGTTTGATTCAATTTTTAAATTAGTTAAGACAGAAGTTGTTAGCTGGAAAGCAAATAAGTTATTTTTCTCTTTCCTGATAATTAAATTTTTGATACAAGAGAGAAAATTGGGTTCCATAAAAGGAAGATCCCATAAATTAAGGAATATTTTTTTTCACATTGTTGTTAAATTATTTTTATTAATAACCATCACTCAGGGAATTAGATAAATTAAAGCGACTAATTCTATTAAAAATGTAAATACTTATGAAATAAATTTTATTAAACCTATGGGAAGAACTTTAATAGTAGTAAGGCAAAAGTCTAGGTATTTAATTGATCTTTTTTAAAATAACAGGTGTTACAAAATATTTCTTAAGTATTTATTAAAACCCTCATCTAAAGTAAAAGGTATCTCTTATAACATTGTTTTTCACTAAGATAATATATTCTATTTTACCTTCGTTGGATCCTTTCATTACGATTCCTTTAAATCCTATTTCCAATATGTCTCCTGACAATTTTTTTTCTATAAATCTTATATTGCTACAAACATGTGCTATAATAATTTACTATAAATAATAGGCATAAAGTCCAGTAAATTTGTCCTTGTCACACATAGCATTTAATAAATGAACTGTAACTGTTCACCCACCCGATAAAATAATCCCCCCCCCCCCACAAAATCTTGAACGGAATTTTCTAAATAAGTCATGCATAGGGATATCTAAAAGTATTCTATATTTTGGATGTGTAACACTACCTGGGTGGCAATATCAATCGCAGAAATTCAGTTATTCAGCGGTATCATTTGGAATCCATCAAAATACAATTGGTTCAGCGATGCACAGATAAGTACTTTGGCCTCGTATATAGCGGTGAAAAAACGATGATTTCACTTTTTTTTTACCGTCTTCCATAAATTGTTTTGATGGATAAAAAAATGCGTAACTTTGTTACAACTATAAAATGAAACAAATAAATGTGTGTTTATGTCATTATTGTTACATAAAAAAGAAAAACGTTAACGAGCCCTATTGAAGATATAAAAATAGCCTTATATATAATTTATTTCTTTTGGTAGTAGCTCAAAGCATTCAAATACTATGTCTATCGTATAATGAGTCAAGAAAAGTTTTCCGAGATACATATAATTTAATTTGAAAAATAAATATTAAACAATTCCAAAGAAATTAAAGAAATAATAATAAAAACATACTTTTTCAACTAAATAAAATTTATTTTTGAAACTTTTATAAATAACCAAAAATACAATAACTAAAAAAATAACTGCTCTCCTCATAGGAGTTATACAATTATCTAAATTACATTTTGAAAAACTATTAACTTTTAGAATGTATAATATATACTCATTTATTTATTTTTAAATTTTAGACTATTTTAAAATAGGTTTATGTGTTTAAACGTGATGTTTTTGAACTTTTGAACTTTTGGTTTTAAAGCTCCAATTGTTTATAGAACTTTTTCAAAAAATATGTACTACTTATTTTAATTTCAAAATTAAATTCAATTTCTCTCGATTTCAAAATTCAATTTCTCTCTCGATTTCAAAATTCAATTTCTCTCTCAATTTCAAAATTCAATTTCTCCCTCGATTTCAAAATTCAATTTCTCTCTCGATTTCAAAATTCAATTTCTCTCTCGATTTCAAAATTCAATTTAAAAGAATTATTCTACAGTCTATATAAATTAATGTAAACATTAGATATTTCCTTTTGATGTTGATCAACACTTAAACTATATTGTTAGCGTCATTTAAACGAAAATTGTTTTTTCAAAAAGTTCCAAATCCTTCTCTATAGCATCCAAATACAATACTTAGTTTTACAAGGAGAATTTTATCTATGCCAAAAGAAAACGAAAATGCACTGTGAAAGTTTTTATACCATGAAATTCTAGAATAAAACTATATATTTTTTACTTAAGTTTTTATTTCATTTACGTCGCGGAAACACCCATGAAATCTGTAGAACAATAAAATATGTAATCTTCAAAAGAACTCGAGGAAATTATAAGCAGTGATGTTGCATGCTAATAATACCGTAAAAACAATCAGCTACCTTAGGCACCACCATTACAATCTTTTTTTATAAACAGTTCAAATTTCAGAGCGCACTCGTCACCTAAGCATACCCTTACGCTTTTTTACTACAATTTTTTCTTCACACTAACTATACGTTCTCAAAGTGCTTTGCGGATGAATTGCATAGTTGAAAAAAGGCCACTGTCTCATCTTAACAACATAGTATATGGGCCTGTTTTCTATTAAGGAACAGAAATAGAATTCTCTTTTTTGATGGGTATCGTATTATGTTCTCTGGTTGTCCCCAGCAGCTAAATAGAAACATTCCGGTCCAGCGATCTTCTGTTTAGGTGGCAGCTTCGTTTGGCGTTTGTAACATGAAGAGGGTTCTTTATTTCATTATCGCCTTTCGTTGTTTGGAATGTGTCAGGATTAAGGATTACTTCCGTTAAATTTCGCCAATGTGTATTGCGTCCTTGAACTTGCCTGATTTTATGCATCAGGTTGCCTAACTTTGCCTAATTATATGCATGCTTAGTTTATTATACATGCAAATCCCCCAAAAAAACTTACATTCCACGGCTACGGCTGTCAGTAGAGTGATGCAAATTGCTCATGCTTATTATGCATGCAAATCCAAAAAAACTTACATTCTACAGCTACGGCTGCCAGTAGAGTGATGCAAATTGCTCATGCTTATTATGCATGCAAATCCAAAAAAACTTACATTCCACAGCTACGGCTGCCAGTAGAGTGATGCAAATTGCTCTCCACATAGGAGTCATGATTTTCAGTTTTAAGGAGTGTGTGTGGGTTTTTTTACCAAAATAATGAAGGCACTTAGACCAACATGGCATCACATTGATTTTCTTAACAGCCAATTTTGTAAGTTTAAACTATAATGTTGTTATTTCTTAGTTCAGTTTGACTTCAAGAATAAAAATACAATGAGCTCGTTAGCATTAGCTTTTATTCAACCATACTGTTATTTTACGTAAAAAATAACATGAATACTGCTTTGCATTTGCTAATTTTATGCATCAGGTATCAAGTATATGTTTTTTCGTTTCACTTTCAACGCGTGTGTTTTTTACCAAAATAATGAAGGCACTTAGAACAACATTGCATGCATTACCTGGATTCTCTAAACTACCAATTTTATTAGTTTAAACTTTAATGTTGTTATTTCCGAGTTCAGTGCACTTCAAGTATTAAAATACAATGGCATAGTTAGTATTAGTAGTTAGTCAACCATACTCCTGTTTTAAGAAAAATAGCAAAAATACTGCTTTACATGATCAATGAATATTTGTAGATGTTGATCAGTTAATATTTGTACACGTTTAAAACTTACTGCCAAGTCTGATTTGAAAAAAATATCCCTTGAGTGTCTATTTGGCTTGGGTTCTCTCGTCAAAATTAAATCTCGGTTTCATTATAATCTGTGCATCAAAATGTGTAACTCTCAAATCTGAGGAATATGCCGAGTCAGCAAAAGACTTGATCTACTAAATGTTAGTTACTTGAGCCACTCCATTTAAAAGAAAAAAGGAAAATTTGAATATATATAAACCTAAATGTGTAAAATAAAGTTCAAGTTCTTAAAAATGGACGTTTAATTTAAATTTGATAGTTTATTTTAAGAAATTTAAATACATAATGCAATAATGCTTGCCTTACTATGCATGCAAATCCAAAAAAAACTTACATTCTACAGCTACGGCTGCCAGTAGAGCGATGCAAATTGCTCTCCACATAGGAGTCATGATTTTCGTATTAAAAAAGAACTCTGGATAGATGCAGCTTGAATCTGAAAATAAAAACAAATAATTAAAATTTTAAGAAATAAAATTCACGATAAAGCTCTTGATAGAAATTACGTAATCATACAAAGTGATTAAGTTTTAATAAACATAACTTATAAAAGTTTTATCCGATTTTACATTGTTATTAATGCGTCACGAAATAATGAATTATATAATTTTAGACATAGCATGTATTGAGCAAACGACAAATAAATAATACGCATCGTAATTAAATGATATACATCAAAGCAATGAATAGACATATAAAATATATCTCGATTATTTGATAAAAACATTCACCGATTTAGTAATGGGAAACTAACAAAGGTTTATTAAATTGTGCCGTTTTGTTTTACTTTGTTGAATCCCGGAAGGTTGTTTGTGTTGGAATAAAGAATTATAGAAACCTCACTTTGTTTTTCATAGCTATCAGTTGATAATTTGGATTATTTAGATAAATTGGAATAATATCCTTTATTTAAGGTAACAATCATATCAATTCATAAACAAATCAAATTAATGATATATGTTGTAAAGTAAACATCCTTAAATGGTAATAGAAACGGTCAAAGGAATGAAGAAGCCAATATTAGGATTCTTACTGTAATCATCTCGAAGCCATATCCCTATTTCAACTATATATAACCACGCTGTTATTACCAATTTTCAAAACAATTGAGAAAACTTAAACAAGAAATAAGATAACAATTTTGTACAACAACCAACAACTAAGCTAAACATTTATAGCAAGGCAGTAATTACCCATTTTCAATATTATTCAGACAACAAAAACGAAAAATAAGAAAATAAATTTATAAAACACTTCTAAAATAACTACTTTACAAAAATATAACACGATTATTTATATACATCAATCTTCACTACATAAATTACATTCGAACAACCATGCAACTTGTATACATACTTATTACTCTACTCATCTAATCTATTGAAATTTAAATTGATATTGGCTTAACAGAAGCTCCAATTGTGTGTGAGGTCTTTTGATTCAAATTTATTCCTTTCATCCCATAATCAGGCGATTCAATTACACCACGAGCAGCGGCCCATTAGAAACAATTTGCTTCTGTTCTGTCCAATCACCGAGTTCACACTTCCTTTAAGAACAGATCAACAGGTATTGCAGTAACATTTGGTCTCCGCGAGGGGATTGTATTTGTGAAAAATGATGAGAAAGTAAGTATACAGATGATGAAGAAAATACCGATGTGGTAGCCTCTTACCTATTTTTAGAAGTTAGGAGTTACGGCGAATTGTGTTTTTGTTTCGTTTCCGGTATCTATTTTCTTAAAGTTATTGCTGTATTGTATACTTGTTAAGAAATTGTTCAGGAATGGGAAAAACCCAATGTTACAAACAGGTAAAACAGAGTAATAATAGAAGAGTAATAATGTGTACATAAGTAAAAGTACATTTATTTTCTTTAAGTTATTGCTAAAGTGTTTATTTGCAGTAAAATAAACGAGTTGCTAGTTTAAACAAACTATTTTGTAATTTAACTTTTAATGAGTTATATTGCAATAGGCTCGTTCCAGGTGACGTAAATCCTTCCAGCTTTCATTCCTACATTTATTTTGTTCATTGCTCTGTTCACATGTAACATTGATTCAGAAATAGAGACTGAAGAAAGAATTTATTTTCGTTCAGCGTTTGTGTTGCTCCTTAAGACATGAAACATGCCCATATTGCATTATACAATTAAAACATAACATTCTCTCTAAAACTCAAATGTGCAATCATTGCCGAAAAATCCAATATTTTTTATGTTTAAAATGAAATCTTTCGAAACGTTTTTCTATTTTTTATTATGTAAATTAATTGGGTTTTTTTAATCATTTTTTATATACGTTGAAGTTTGACGCTTGGTACACATGCTGAAAAAGCAAAGTTATATTATAATGAGTCTTTTCTACACATATCCTCGGTCAAATGACATAACCACGAACGTGCAAACCGCAAAGATAAGATGAATAACTGGGTACTACTAATCCCAAAATTTTTAAACACCACCAATCCATTGAATTTTCACATTGGTGGTCTTGTCATGCGATCAACGATATGTAATTCTGAAGGCCGATTTTCAAAACAAAGCAAGAACTTAAAACAATCATTATCTTTAAAGAACACCATGTTACCATTCCGCCAAACAAAATGCCGCGGGAAAATGCAGCTTTCCACGATCCTCCGTTCCTGACGCCTTAATTCAATAGATAGATTGATGAGTCGAAGAAGGTAATTGAAGGACCGCACTCCTCCCCCCTGCATCACTTTGATTAATGGAACAACCCGAATTGGCTGATCACGAACCAAGTTCTAGGCACCTGGAAAGCGTGGCCGTCTTTAATACTGATTACGAGGCCCAGGCTATGCATGCATGACGTTAATTTCTTGAGATTTTATGGCTGGTCTTTTGACATTCAAATTAAGTCTTGTTAAAGTAATCTAATATAAGACGGGGGTTTTGTACATAATTAAACTTTAGGGTCATCTTTGTAAACCATTATCAGATGATCCTGAACTTGTGGTCAAAGACCACCTAGTTGATTTTTTACAAACAAAATGAGTAATTGATATGAGCCCAAATGAAATTTCAGAGATTATTATTCTGACTAATTTGTTATTTTAATTAAGCAGAAATTTGAATTTTTGGAGCTTATGCTTCGATAATGATACGAAAGTCATATAAAATAAGCCAAACTTATGTAGTTCAATGGTCCGATGTACCAAACGAATCACGTTTTAATTTTATTCATCCAGTTAAATTTTTTCTTACACCAGAATTTTTATAACAACATTAAAATATACAACTTATTAAATCAAAAATGTAATTAGCTAACTTAATGAGAAAAATAACTAATTTCCATAAGTTCAATATACTTTGATATCCGATTCAACTTTGTGAGTGAGGAATTCAAGCATGCCATTAACAATAATTGACTTAAAAATGAGTGCTAATTGCATCATAGTTATTGAGCTACACACTGAGCATAGCGCACAGCGCATTTTGAAAGGTTTGATGAACTTTTAAGCTTTTGATGAATCTTAATAAACTTCATAAATTAGCTGCTGGATATGGATAAAGAATTTAGAAACTATCTTAGATAAAGTTCTGCCTCAGAGAACTGAGAAAGATAACTTATGTCCATTGCTTTAATTTCATTGGAATGAATAAAAAATGTAATTGATCTCATTTCTTAAGTATTCAAAGAAACTGCAGTTTGTTTGAAGTTGCCTTACAGATTAAAAAAAAATAGTATTCGGTAATATAATTTTAAAGAGATTCTTAAGTTTGGGCCTTTTAATAGCATTATCTTTTATATTCACATTAAAAATGGCTTAAGATATCAGAAGATTGACAAATTATTTTTAAATCATATCGAAATACTGTATTTTATATTTACTGAATAAATTATTATAACTAACAAATTTAAGGACATTTTAAAGAGACAAAGGTAAGTAATTTTTAAAAGTAATTTTGACCCCCAAGGTTTTACTCACAAAATTTGTAAAACTCTTTTAAGAAACCAGTAAATTATTAAACCATGTAACCTTTTGGGCTTATTAAATTCATAAATTTATTTCGATTTCCAACTGAGACTAAGTATAAACCTATTTTCGCACTTCAACAATTCATTAGAAACTGTTGGTCCATCGAAGACTAATCCATCTAACAGACCACGGAGGTATGAAAATGTAATTCTTCTTTTGTTGTCGAAAGCTTGTAAATCCGCCGAGGAAATACGGCTTAACAGATCTATTAACCAACCAAATAAGGTCAACTCATAGACAAGGAGACCAGAAGAAGATTTCGTTTTAACGAGCTGATTTCGTGGCCAACGGATTCCAGGACGATCTACAATACATATATATATATCGTGCCTGAGGGCCATTAAGGTCCTCGGGGGTCGAACATCTGAACTCTCCGAAAACAAACTTGGAACAACTTTGGTAAAAACTAGGAAGTTAGAGGAAGGTGGAAGGCGTGATTTGAGGTGGATCCATGTGTTAGTCTCCAAATCGCAGAAGTAGGCCCAAACAAACCGACTCATTTAGAGTTTTTTCTTTTTAGAATAGGTAATAAAAACCAAGTTTTATAGTACTGCTGTTTCAAGATCTAATAAAAGATCAGAATGAAAATGTTTAAGTATTCCCTGCACGTGCAAAATTAAGTTTTATTTTGTATGTTTGCCTCCAAGCTTGCCATATACCACTTCGGTTAGCGGAAAAGATAGTAAATTTAAAACTATTTCTGAAGTTTATTCAATATAAATTGATAATGATAACTATAAATAATGAATTATTTTTAAAAATAGAACCAAATCTTTCGCCTAAAGGGTTGGGCCTTCTTTTGAAGCGATCAATAGCTTCATACATCAACCCAGTTTTTTTCAAGAGGTTTTACTTGACCAAAGGTCCACTCTCTTCTTACCTCCACGAGCAAAAGATCATCAAGGAATAAAACCCGTCCAAGAAGTTCATGGTGTGCACGCTAAACCTGGAAAGGTTACTACCTTTTTTAAGGTTTATTTTTAGTAGGGACCGTAAGTAAATTTCGGCTCCATTGTGTGCGAATTGTTGAAAAATCGTTAAGACTGAACGGAAACTCAGCCATCACCCACGCCGGGAAGTGTAATGACATGATCCTTCGATCGGACATTGAAGAGATGTTCGATGAAATGTCGTAAACATGGTCTTCGAGGGAACAATTGGATTTCCAAAGCTATACTTTGTAGGCATTAATGTAGGATAGCAAGAAAGCTATAGTTATAAGGCCGCCATTATACTCCTAAAAATTCCATTTGTCACGAGAGGAAGTAGATGCGGGTCTGTAATATTCCAAAAACGCATTTAGTTATCTGCAATATGGAGGTGTTCAGAAGGAATTCTTAGCATAAAGTTGTTAGATAAGTAATACATCCTTTAAAGGGTTTTCAGGAAATGATGCATCGTATCTACCTCTAATCTACAAAAGCTTCAAAAGACAATTGGAGGTATTTGAAGTATCCGGGATGAAAAAGTAACCAGAAGCAAGGATATTGTACTGAAGAAACGCCAATTTCACCTTACAATAGTATGAGGTAACAAGTTGCCAATTATGAGTCTCAATCATTTTTTAAATTTTGACCATCACTTAAGAGTTATTTTTTGGTAGTTATTTTCAAATTGTTACTAACGTTAAAAAAATGACACCATATCATTTGTTTGTATATGCTTCTAAGAAGCTATTGAGGTAATGAGTTCAGAGGAGAATCATGTTCATTTTTGTTGTACATTCTTGGAACAGGAAATATGATAATATTAATAGCATTTTAATATCAGCCAGGAAATCGAGCTTCAAGCTCTAGAGTGAAAGAAAATTAGCAATAGGATTTCATTAAAGTAAAGATTAAAAAAATTGTTAGTTATAAATATTGAATGTGCATCGAAATTTTTTGAATAATCTAAAATTCTAATACATTCAAAAACTACCTTCATAACGTACTTGAATTTGGTAATTAATGTTTATAAACATAAATTTATAATATGATTGGATTTAGAACGAAATAGGTAAACAGAAATCACGCATACATGCATTTCAAGTAGAATGAGAGCTATCAAAATTCTTGATGGTTAACGATACCGACAATTTTCGCTTTGCCCAAAGCACCAAACTTCAATGAAACATTGAAGAACCAGCACAATGGCATAGGGCCCGTGAACTTATCTGTTGGTCGATTAACAAGACTGCCTTATCCCATTCCCATTAGATTTGCATCAAACATCGAATTGCTTAATTGACCGTCCTTCACCATCCATCAAAAAGAATACAACAATAGATCGCACCCAAACTACAGAGAATGGCCATTAGGGTCGCATGGCATAAATTGAGCATGACTAAAAAATTATCTCCGTTTCACACAACATAGCTTATAAACTTAAAGACGTTTTATGTGTTTTTGATAATTTAAATGGTAAATATACATTCACAAATGGTTCACAATGGTATATATACATTCACATTTTTGTGTTGTCTCTCAAATAATTCAAAATGTTTAGGTATTTTTTAATACATTTATGAAAATATGCAAATTGGTAAGTAAAAATAGTACCAAATCCTTTGTTTATTAACCTTACCACTTTTTCCTCGAAATTCGAAAATAAAACATGTATGCGATATTAATGTGCATAAATAATAATGAAGAAACATTTATAAATATTAGGAATATAATCTTGTTTGTTTAGGGCTTGAAAAAAACTTTACCAGAATTAAATTTCAAAGTGGAAACATTGAACTTCCTTAAAATATTTTACTATTTTCTACAGCAACAAATCACTATTAATATGAACTATAATTTTTTTTGACGAAATCAAAAATTTTGATCGATAAAAATGTTCCAGTAGTTTACCGTAATAAATATTCATTTATTCGGTAAACTACTAGAATATGATTTACTAATTTTCTATGTTATTCTAAATGATAAAATAATCGAAATATCAACGTTTATTTATTCAGAGTTATTCAACGAAATTAATTCCAAGCTCAACTCGTATTTTCAGATAATTTTTTACTCTAGTTTATTATTTGCGAAAGTAACTCAATTCTTTCAAAATAACAAATACTAAATAAACACATTTTATTTTTAATTTTACATTTAACAAATTATTAGCCCTACATATACTCGAAAAAAATAATACCAACTTTCCATAAAATCGTAAACTTTCGAGAAGTCATATTTCACACATATTAAAAATTTACTAAATTTTAAAGGACATTTTTTAAAAAAAGTATTTGAAGAACAATGCAAAACTAAAAATTATTAAACTATTTCAATTTCTAACTAACCCACTTATGCCCAATATAAAGATATAGGATGCTTGTTTTTTTTTAAAGTTTAAGATGGTCTAAATATACAACATGTACATATATCGACTCAAACAATTTATGTCCGATAAATTAAGTAACACGAAAAATTAATTTTAAATACTAAAGGTAACGTTTTTATTCGGTAAGAAAGGTGTGAATGCTATTCCAATAAGGCAATAATGGGCTAAATTGATGCCAGACACTTTTATCAATGTCGAATTACCAATTAGTAGTAATTTAACCAAAAACAGTTTGAAATTAACATTCCTAATCAGCTGCTTACCAGCGAATTCTTAAACATTTTTACAAACCTTAAATATCAAGTTCCCAATAAAAAAAATCCTAATATTATATAACTCTAACATATGCATACATAATAAAGGTAACTATGTCAGACATTAAAATTTATCTAGACTCATTAGCGTGTCTAATTCCCATGGTCTGAACCGCGTCTAATCTTCCCTCGGACCTATTTCCAGCAGCACCCCACTGAAACACATCATATTTTTTGACCGCATTTACGCTCTACTTCATACTTATTAAAATATGTAAATGCGTCTAGAGGTTTATATGACCATTAAAAATTTTTTGGAGAGAATTCGATAACGATGATAGTTTTGACATATTAAAATGTAATTACCTTAGTGATAGTCGTTAACGTTTTTTATGCATGTTAATGAACTTCCAGTTTAAAAATAGTTTATTTTGAATCTTCCGGTAGTTTAATTGCTTTAGTTATATAATTCGTATTTTATTTATGGTCTTTGTTAATATTTCAAATTTAAATTCCACTATTGAAGATAATATGACGATTGTAGTAAAAATAGTTTCATACATCTAAACGATATACAATTACGTAATAATTTTAAATTAGAAAAAGTTTTAAAGATTATATATAATACTTTTGCAGTGTTTAAAATAGTTATGACATATTAAAATGCAATTACCTTAGTGATAGTCGTTAACGTTTTTTATGCATGTTAATAAACTTCGAGTTAAAAATAGTTTATTTTGAATCTTCCGGTAGTTTAATTGCTTTAGTTATATAATTCGTATTTTATTTATGGTCTTTGTTAATATTTCAAATTTAAATTCCACTATTGAAGATAATATGACGATTGTAGTAAAAATAGTTTCATACATCTAAACGATATACAATTACGTAATAATTTTAAATTAGAAAAAGTTTTAAAGATTACATAATACTTTTGCCGTGTTTAAAATACAAAAAATACAACCTTGTTAAGTATTTACTCCTTTAAAACATAACTATGTTGCATAATTTATAAATAGAAAAATTTATAAATGATATTTACGAAAAGCTTACAATAAGATCAAAGCATTCTACCTATACAATGGGTTTGTTTCACGTGGGATCTGGCAACATCTCTGCTGTCTTGCTTTCATTTTTCTGGAATTACTTTTGTTGATATTCGAAATTGAGTTTTCTAAGAATAAGTTATTTTAGTTGTTATTTTTCAAAATTACTTCTTGCTGTGCTGTTGGTTGTTTTAATCATTTATCAAGGAAAACTTGCATTGAAAGAAGTTGGAATTAAAAAAAAAATAACAACTAAAATATTCTTAGAAACTCAATTTGGAATACCAACGCAAAAGTAATTCGAGAAAAATGAAAACAAGACCGCGGAGCTGTTGCCAGATCCCTCGTGGAACAAGCCCATTACTACATGTTGTTAGTTGTTATAATACTAATAAATTTTTTTAAGGTTTCAATATTTATAAAATATGATAGAATATTGTATAAATGTGTGGAATGGACTATTATGGTTATTTCTTATACCATTGTATGTTTTGTCATCTAATATTTATGAACACAATTTTGGAAATTCTACGTTGTAGAATGTTCTAGGAATGTAAATATCAGGTCACTTGAATTATATATCTGCTTTGAACTGAGCATTGAACTCTGAAACAAAATTTTAATTTATTACTACTTTGATCATCAAATTCCCAAAATACTGGTTCGGAGTGTACAGAATATGGAATTTTGTAAGATGGAACAACAAATATGGAAACAAATGTCTCTGAATGGCGGAAGAATATCCATTATGTTCTATCTCTGCCGAAATCGTGTGGTTTTGAGGTTTGTTTCGAATTGTACCAGATGCTTTAGAACGATAAGCATCTGGTAAATGTTTATAATCAACGTCCATCTTCTCATGATAGAGTAAGCCATCAAAAACACCTTTTTATCTAGACTGAAAAAAACTAGTTGTTTCTTCGTTTATCTCCAAATTCTATTCATCTGTAAATAAAACGTTCATTCTCTTTTTTGAGATTTTTCCAATTCGCATACGCCATTATTTTTGATTTTATCATCACGTGGGTCTTTACTTAGACACATTTTCACATTTTGTAACAGTTTAAATAGAAAAGGTTGTTAAAATAGCGGTTATTTGAATGCGTAGAGTGTAGCTTATGTATAAATGCATCGTTTATTTTGCTTATTTTTTTTTAACTTTTAAATATTTTTTCTTTACAACTTAAAAAATAACTGCATAAAATGAAACAACAATAGAAAAAATATTTTTTTTGATTATATTTTCTATAAATATATACAGCTAATAAAATAAATATATATAAATTTATTATACAGAAAAGCTGCGTAATATTTGTGTTTCGATCCAGAATAATCTACCTATTTTTAGAATTAATGATATAAAATTTCGTGAAAGTGTGTTGGTCTATAAAAAATCAATTTAGGTTCATAGATATACCATCGTAAGAACTCGTTGAAATAACAATAATTTTAATTTCTGAAAATAGAGCTCTAAATTTAGAATAAATTTAAACCATTTATTTCATATTTAGAGCTGCTTTATTTTATTTACTGCTTCAGACTGATTAAGTTTTAATAAACTAGAAAAAATATTTTAGTTTTTCCACGATTTTCAAACAAAAATTGAATATACAAGTAGTATTCCCATTTAAACATTTTTTGCTTCTATAAATTTTTTTTCAATGACTTGATATTTTTTTAATTATTTAGAACAACCAAGTTTACGAATACTTAATATGGCTCAGAGGTATAATTTTCTGTCCTTATGGTAGTTAGCTATAGAACGAATTTCAAAAATTGACTCCCATACACTTGCAGCTCGAATAACACTATGGATAACTGATTTAACGCAAACAATTTGCATGGAAATTGTAAAAACTTTGTATTTGTATAATCTTACACACTGGTGCAGTTTGGCATGGAAAAAAATTATCTATGCCCACAAACTAAAAGAAAAAACAACAATATTTCAAATTAAATCCCACAAAGACCCATAGTCTAAATACTCGAATTAGCTCACTATGAAAAGAACATCAGTCAGCGAACAATAGAAGCATTTATCTTGTTTAACGCATATGAAAACTGCGGAAGAAGCATTTAGAATATAAACAATTCGAAATGGGTATTTGTTTCTATGTTGCTTCTACGCTCCGCTGGTTCTCGAAAACCACAAAAATAGTTAGCTCAAAGCCAAGACCAATCCTTCGATTACCACATCACGCTTGAGCATCGTTTACTACGAGCCGCTCACGCATTGCTGAGCTACTTTAGATGGGTCAAATATCCATATTGCAAATCCTAGGCTACTTACACAGTTCCGAGAGCGGAGTATTCTTGTAAAAGGTTACATTGTAAATAAACATTTACTGTTCAAACCGTTTGAGATGGAGATCTAGATCAAAAGTGCATAACACATAAACGGAAAAGGGGTTTTTAAATTCCTCATTAATTTTTATTTAAATTTGTCAGATATATGATTTAGGTGGTTGACAAAAGATGTTTTAATTATGATTTAAATATCATGAATAAATTTTTTTTAGTCTACTTTTCTTTTTTTTAATTCGAAAGAATTAAAAAAATTAAAAAGTAGGTATTGACATGTGGTCGATTTCGGTCTGTCTGTCCGTCTGTCTGTCTGTACCCCCCTTCCAAAATCAGTTCTATCAATCGGATCATAAAAATTCTTTTTTTGTTAAAAAACTATGACCTCAGAGTGCCAACTTTCATACGTTTTGTCCGCCTGTCTGTACGTCCGGACGGACATAAATCTACTATCTGTCGGCGAATTTCCCATTGAATTAGCATTGAAATTCAATTTTCAGTCATTTAAATCACTGTTGCCAAATCAACAATGGCGTGAGAAACTTTATTTATTTAAAAATATTTGAAACAAAATAATTTGTTCACGAATCAGTTTGGAATGACGTCATAAAATGTAACACAATGTGATTCTTTGATAGTTCGATAATTTTTTACCAAGAAAGCGACAAGGCATATTTTTTGCATACAATTATGCTTATTTCTTATTTTTTAATGTATTTGAGTAGTTTGTAGTTATACTTTTGTTATTAATAAATATTTAATTATTTTTCGAACTACAGTCCCTGGACAAATTATTAGACGCACTGCAAGATTTTATGTAAAATAGTGTTGCCAAAAACACAGTGTTGCCATATGTTAAAAATAAATACAAATATGTAGTCTACGGCAATTCTTTTAAATAAAAATCAATAATATTGTAGTTTAAATATACCATTATTGCATAAAAACTCTTAAGAAACATAAAATTACTAAAAAAAATGCAGTGCGTCTAATAATTTCTCCAGGGACTGTACAAATAAATCAAGCAGACGATAAATAATATTAAGTTAATTTGCGAAAGAATATTAAGGGAAATAGTTGATTTTGGCTTTTAGAAGTTTAAATTATAGCTGGATCCTGTGTTTAGCGATTTTTTTCTAAAATCTAGTGTAGAAACGGTTGTTGATGATATTTACTGTTATGAACCTAGTTGTTTCCCGATTTGAATTTCAGTAAGTATTTAAGTAACAGGAAAGTAGGCTATATTAGTTTTTTTTTAAGAACTTCTTGTTATATACAAAAATGGCATTTGGAGGATTTATAAATTCCAAGCGATGTTCTTAAAACATATACATCCATTTTAACTACACTATCAGAAATAAGTTAATAATAATATATATTTTTACTGATAAAAATTAATTTAGGAGAATTTGGTACATTTTATATTAAAGCCATAATAACGGAACAAGACGCCATGGAAAAATTGAACAGTTTTTATGAATTATTTTTTTAAAGAAAACTTCTGCCTCAAGTTCCATTTAAATTTAGTTGAAGGTATTTAAGTGTTATCCGATCTTGTTTGATTTTTAAACTCCTGGGTCTATACAATTTAAGTATCTTTAACCCTTTTAATTTAATAAATTTATTATGTCATCTGAGAATTCATTACTTAAAAAAACATAAATCTTTTACAAATAAATTGCTTCCTTCCTTTCTAATTAGAATATAGTAAAAGCGGTTCAATTTAACAAAGAGTATGTATTGAAAATAAGTTGCTGAATATCTATTGAACTCAAATATATAAAATTTAAAAAGTATCTACATCCAAAACTTAATTTTTTAAAGTATAATAACCAACAAATAGTATACCAATAGCTTGCGATCATTATATTAGGATTAAAAATCGTAAACACGATTGTGATATTTAAAGTTCATGAATGTTAAATGCATTGAAATTCTGAAATTAATGTAATTTAAATATTTATTATTGTTTACATTTGTAGGTTATAATAAAATTTGAAAATTTACTATTAAAAATATCGTATATTGTTGCATCATATTTTTTAACAAAATCTGACATAATAAAAATATGTATAACATCTTGTATTGCAATGCTTTTCAATAACCTTCATTACAAATGAATGTTATACTTTTGCAAGGAATAATTTGAAATAAAAAAGAACATTGAAGTTTGATTGAAAAAGGAATGATTGCTTTTCATATATATTGCTTTTCACGTTTTTCATTTATAAATATTGTTTTATGATACCTATTTCAAATTAAAGCCTTTTTCTAATACATTGTCTCGAAAAAGTATACAACCTTTATGTAAATATAATTTAATGTGCATTTAAAATAACAATATGTATTTTAAATAAAAATATACAACCTTTGTGTAAATATAATTTAATGTATATTTAAAATGACAATATGTTCTTTTAAACATTTTAAACTGGATTTCAGAAGTCTAAAAGGCTTTGATGCAATGATGTTTTATGTAGCCATGCGATATAATCACAGTTATCTCAATATATTCAAAGCAAGTCAGCAATTTAGAATTTGAACTATGATAAGTTCAATAGCATGAATAGTTAAAATGGAATTGCATAAAATTTACATCAGCAATAACATTTTGTATCAGACGGAAGTGGGAACTATCTAATGGGCTTCACAGGCCTGTGTGTAGAATTTAATAAATATTTCAAACTTCATATATATGAAGTAAAACAAATCTATTGTAAAAATTCAAGTCGGATATTTCAAACAAATTTAAAATACTTTCATTCGAAGCTATCAAACTTTAAAAAAGTAACTTAACTTTTTAATTTATGTACGTTTCAAATATCATTAAATCTCGCTTTCAATTTGATGCCCCAAACTCGTATTTGACCATATTATTTTAAGTATAGGCTTCTTAACGATTACGTCAAAATAACGTAGTTCCATCTATATTGTGAGACACAGATTTCGAATCCTTATCTCTAAGCGGCCTGGAAATGACCAAAAATGTACGACTGCTTTCTTTGCATAAATTTAATATTTTTTAAAATAACACATTAGTACAAAATTCATAATTAGGTTTATTTTCGAAGATAATGATCTTAAAATCCTTTTCAACTAAAAAAAATGAAATATAAATGAAAATTCATTATAAAATGTTAAAATTCGTGGAAATTGCGGAATATTATTCGAAGTTCATTATTTATAAAATGTTAAAATTCATTGTAATTGTAGAATATTAATGAAAATTCATTTTTTATAAAATGTTAAAATTCATTGTAATTGTAGAATATTAATGAAAATTCATTTTTTATAAAATGTTAGAATTAGTTGTTATTACAAAAAAACTGTTGTATCAATTGCGGAAAAAGCCGGGTCTAACGCTCAGAAGGTTTTAATACTACAACACCTGGTATTTCCCGCATATCCCGTATCAATGTCAGGGTCAACAACCCACCTGTTGACAAATCACCTCTGGTATACCCCCCAAATTAATCGATAGCAATCTTCCGGAGACAATGCGACGGGCTATTTGGGGAATGTCCGAAAAGCGTGACTAAAGAGGCAGAACCTAGTTTGCCCAAGACCTTGATGAGTATTTTATAGTCACACAAAGTGAGAATGCACGCTTGCTCGTCATTTATTTTTAATTGCCATCAAGGAGACAATGTTACCTCTCCACTTGAGGTTCGCTTCTGGTTCTGGTGAACGTAATGGCTCTGATTCTCAACCAGACGTCTGGAGGAGATCTCACCATCAAAGGATGGTCGTTAGTTGCAGCCAGTGGACCATGCACAGCGGGCAATCTACCGGAGTTGGTTTTCAGGAGATGAAAAACGCCAGGTTTTTTTTATTATTCGAGTCGGGGTCAAAATTATTCGCCTATTTTGGGAATGGTTAGATTTTTTTTTTTACGTTTTGAAATAATTAAAAATTATTTACCATGATTTTTGATTAAAAATGATTTGAAATAATTTACAATTTGAAATAACTTACAATTTTAATAATTTACAATTTGAAATAATTTACAATTTGAAATAATTTACAATTTGAAATCATTTACAATTTGAAATAATTATTTTTTTCTAACAAATAAATACCCATTCCTCGTGCAGACTTTTTTTTCTACGGGGCTGCTTTATTGGCGGCTAAGCCATGGCAGACTCAGCATATTTCCCAGAACTGAGAGGCATTTTTTTTTGTGGCACCATCTAGGCGACTATCGCTACCAATTTTGACTCTCAGATTACAATGAATTTGAGCTCTCTGTGTACGTTAAAGTATACCGAGATTTAATTTTGCCGAAAGAACCCATGCCAAATGGGTACTCAAAGGATCTTTTACATGCCACATAATTAAATTGACAGACTAAAAAATATCAAATTGATCGACGTATGTATGTGTGCCATTTAATCTGCTATGGGGTAATAAGCTTGTGTTATTGTTCTCGTCCATTATAAAGTATTACATCCCGTAACTTATATTAACTTAAAATTCCAAAATCCAACATTCCCATAAAACAAAAACAGTCTTTAATATGAACTTACCGTGTCATCGTAATTTTCCCTCTTAAGTCCCTGTTAAAACATAATTGCATAAAAATGTTATTTCAAATCAAAATCTTAATTTTATTTTTTAAAAATCCGATTTTGCGCCTTTGGCCCGTTATATATGATAATAATTTGGCTAGATTGGTGACAAATTTGTTAATAAAATGAATATCACCACAAAAGGCACATAATATTTGCTGTATTGAGTGATGACTTCCAAACGACCAACCTGTATAAAAATCATTTTTAAAAAAAACTTTTCGCATGTTTGGCGAGTGTGGACAAGCTTGTCTAAGTATTTAGCGAAAAAAATTATATCGCCAAGTAAAAATCTTATCTATATATATAATACTCTTATACGGCACCCAAATTTCCTTATATTTCTAACTCTGGAATGGCAACAATCGAAATGAACCAAAATACTACTAATTTCAAAATGGTCGACTGAAAACAACAAAAAAGTGTTTCTTCAGGAATGGCTTGAAAAAGGGAAAAATAACTATAAATATTATGCACAAAACCATAGTTCGATACAGCAGAAAAACATTGAATACATTTTTTTTAAACACTACGAAATTAGTGGATTACGAAGAATTGGCAATTTCAGGAATAGCTGTAAAAAGTCCAAAAATGAAAAATAACCATAAATATTATGTGCAAAACGTTGTTCGATATGGCAGTAAAATAGAAAATACTTTTTTTTACTAAAAACACTACGAAATTAGTAGATTGCAAAGGATTGAAATTTTACAAGTAGCGGCGAAGCGTTGTCATATTTTTCACAATTCGCCCAAAATGCGATAGTTGGCGATTGCGTCTAAAATTTGTCGCCAAGGGTTGCCATAAAATTGATTTTTCGGGGTTACCAGATTTGGCAAAAAATTGCCGGACATGCTTCGGTTAACCAAAAGAATCGTGCCCGGATTTGGCGACCATTAGAAACTCTCGCCAAGTCAAAATGACAACAAACTCCGGCAATTGCCGAGATGGTTGCCATCTCGAATGAAATTTCAAAAATGAAAATGAAATGAATATTTTCTTTTTAATTTTTGAAAAATTTAAAAGAAAATAAACTTTTACGTAACAGGAAAAATTCATTACATTGCAGACCAGATTTATAGAAAACGTGGAACGTTAAAATGACGAAGAATTTATTTTAAAAAAAGTAAATAGTTATTTAAAATCGTTAAGCATATAATTGATAGAAGATTGGTGTAAAAAACTTCAAAATAAATTATATAAATTTAAGATTTAAATGGATTAACATTTAGAAATTGGCAATGCAATTGCTAATTTCGGCCAAAGGTTGCCATAACATCAATTTTCGGGGCTACCAGATTTGACGTAAATTTGCCGGGCACGATTCTTTAGGTTAACCCATGCTTCTTTAGGTTTACCTTATAATTTCGATTGACTGAACTACCACACACTATTGTTAATAAAAAACACAGGCGTATAACTTTATAAACATTAATTTATTATTTTATTTTAAAAGGATTTCAAAGGCTAGACTAAAATATTTCAATGAACGGTGAGCGAGCGAAGCGAACCTGGATCGCAAAGCAATCCAAAGGGAACTGCACAAGCAGTTCCCGGGGGTTGGCGAGCGATAGCGAGCAGGGTGCGTGCCACCTAGTTTATGAGATAAAAGAAAAGACATTTCTCACACTTGGTGTATATATTTTAGCGAGATCGGGCATTTGGCGAGAAAACTTCGATCATCACAAAAGGCATCCATTATACAGCTGTATAGTACTTCCGAAATAGTGTATAAAACAAAAAAAAAATGTCTCTCATTTGGTGACTTTGGTAGCTTAGAGATACATTTAGCAAGAAAATTCGGATAGCTTTAAGTTCAAGTCTAAATCTACAATATGAGGGGGAAAACACGATTCCATCATTTGAAATGATTTTGACCATAATTTGGCGAGCTTGGTTACATTTTTAATAAAAAATAGAGATTGTCAAAATGCTTTTTATAGCGCGATTTCTTCCAAACAACCATAAAAATAACACATTACAATAATTTGTCTACTTTGCTGCGGCGACATAGATTAAGTGATGTGAAAATCTATATCGCTAGAAAGGTAAGTCAATTTAAAATCTCAATAATAATGTAGACAAACCACATTTCGCTGATTTGACTTGTTGTTTGGCGATAATTTACTGCTTTTGGCTACTTAGCGAGAAAGAAAGATAATCAAATATAATTATTATTATTCCGCAATATTGTTCTATAGCGCCATGACTTTTCAACAACCAATCAGCATAAAAATCATTAAAAAAACATGTTTTGCTCATTTGGCGACCGTCGCCAATAGCCCCCGTGTAGCTCTAGTGCGACGATAATTCAAACTAAAACTAAACCTCATTTGTCGAGCCTGACCACGTATTTGGCGAGATAATGAAGATTGCAACAAATGGTCCTTTATACAGCTCTATAAAGCGATGACTTACGAATAACTAACAAAAAATCATTAAAAGTACATTTCGGTCATTTGGCGTGGTTTTAGTAATAATTTGACTTTCTTAGTAACTTGACGATGAAATAGAGAAAGCCACAAACAGAGCCATCATAAAACTTTAGCGCGATGACTTTCAAACACCTAACCAACTTCATTATCCTCATTATATTCTTATCATTAAAAAAATAAAGATTTTTTTAAAAAAAACTAAAATTTATTTCTGAATATTTTATCCTATCATTACAATAATCACTCTAAGGTTTCCTAGTCTCTCAATTATTGACTAATGTAATTCCTTTGTTCAATAAGTAGAGAGTTAAAAATTTAATAACAATGTACATTAATCGCATGACTCTCTGAGCTCGTATTAAAACAAGTTACTTATATTATTTTTTTAAATCCTATAATATTTTGAAATCACATTAAAACTTCAATTAATCATTTGTAGATACTCGCATGATTTGCCGCTGTTATGTGTAGAACTAAAAAGGATTAATGGAGAAATTTCCCAACGCACACACATTAACCATTCAGAAGAAATCCAGCAATAACAATTGTAAGGAACAGTTCCAGCTTTACGTTCTAGTGGAATTTTAAACCTTCTGAAATGTCTATATGTCTTGGCTTATAATCTAAACTAAATTGCAATTTTAATACTATACATAAAATAAAAAGAATTTTTGAAAAATTACAAAATAATTTTAAAGTTGCATAAATGATAGAAATTTGAAGTCGAAATTGAAATAGAAGATTTATTCTACGTATTTAATATTATATATTTACTATTGTTTAAAAGTGAATTAAAGATACATTTTAATGTACTTAGAGAGTATCAAATGAGAAGATTAAAAAAAACTTTTAACTAATTTGAAATTCAAATTTTTTTCGATCGAATTATTAACGATATCCGATATCTTTATTTTATGTTTTGTTTGTCGGTTTAAAATGGAAAATGTCGTTGCTTAAACAAAATTGCAACTAACAAGATCATTATGCACGAAGTCCATTTCGACGCTGTTTATCGAAATTACAGGTGTAAAAAAAAATTTAGAAATAAAGTTCAGATACCGTTAACTAAAACAACACAAAAAGTTTTAAACATAAATTTAACTAAATTACTGTCGCTGGGATATTATGTGAGAAGCGATAAAAAAAAAAGACAGGATCGTTGGACTCCTGAGAATTAAAAAAAAACCAGAACATTTGGATTCTATAGATCCTTTCTTTTATATGGTATTTCTTTAAATAGAAAATAAAAGCACTTGAGCAAACAGCATATCAGAGAAAACATTCTTCTACGCTCGTACACCCTGCGTCCCTCCCTCAATTATTTCCCAATACTTTTACCGCATATTTTTCATTTATGCCGCCACCATATTCGATTTTAGAGGTTTGTGATCGCTTATGCAGAACGTGTTTATTCATTGAAGCGTTGATTTGTTTAACCGCGTGGAGCGCTTCTCTTACTTTTTTATATACCTGGAAGAAGGGAGGCAAATAAAAGATTAGTGGCTTTTAGAAAACATCTTGGGAACTGAAAACGCGGAGGAGGAAGGAAATAATGTTCATCAAGGAAGTGAAGTGGTGGCATTGAGATAAAAGGGTTCAAATGATGATGGTGGGACATCATCGCTGCTTGAGTATGTCTCGTGAGAGCGTCATTTCTAACTGCTGGATAAGTTGTTCTTTAAATGAATCACTTGTTTCAGCAATACCATCATAAACAGATTGATGGCTATCAGAAAAATCGGGTTTCTGCTATCAGATGCTATTAAGACCAAGGATGATTATTTTAAACTAACTTAAAGAGTTTTGTAACTGTGTAAATTAAGTATGGCTCATCGGAAGATGATGGTGTCATTCTTCCGACTGGATTTGTTGTTTCCAAGATGAATAACTTATTTGTCATTAACTTTGATAAATTCATGGAAATTGATGAAAAATGAATTTATTATAGATTTTAACGAGGAAATTTTAAATTTTCGGATCTGCCTTCCTTTTTTCAATTAGTAGTGATTGAGGAATTTTCTTATGAATTTCTCTTCTAATAAAAAGAAAATTTGATTTTGAAAGTTATTTGTCTTGAAAATTATCAAATTATCAATAAAAGGTTAATGGGCATGTTTCAGGTATTTAGTGGCAACAGAAATGCAGAAAGAAAATAATTTTTCTCGAATTGGTGAATCAATATCACGAGGGAACAGAGCACCAATAGGAGCATCGATCAAATGAATGCCAGGAATGAAAGCTGAAAGGACTAAAACGAGCCAATTCCTTTTAAATACTTGGCTTTTTTTTTATTACTCTACTTTACAATTCAGTTTTGATTTTGAAGTGTTGCATTTTAGTTTCTTTCGTTTAGTTTTTTTTTAAGGTGATAACTATTTTTTTAAACTTTTTCTTTAGAGTACAATTACTACAATTATACTATACTTTTAAAATACTGCGTTAATCAAGTTTTATACGCTATTTACAAACACGCAATTGCGCTGGGTACTTAAGAGTGTAAATTTTGATAAAATTCTAATTAAAAAAATTTTGATATTATAAATTCATTCTAAATAAATGAGATTGTCAATCATAACAATACTTATTTTTTTTTAATAAATTGAGAAACAAATAGAATAAAATATTTTAACTGAATATAAGTATTTATAATTATAAAACCTTTTTCCATTAAAAAAATATTTTTCATATAAATTTTTATGTGTTATGAAGAAATAATATTTATTCTTCAAAAATTGTCCAACTTATATATAAAATAAGAAATTAGATAGCACAGAAATATATGATGGGAAATTGCCATTTTTCAGGATCTTTTCATCATCAATGTTATTTTTTTTTAAATGTGCTTTTTCAAAAAAATAAGTAACTTTAATATTCCAGAAAAAATTTGAAATATAAAATTTAAACTAAAAAGTAATTATTTAGTTTTATCTTGTACCATCGAACGGGGTAACTTTGACCCAAGCATAAAACCCTACAACTAACTTCCTTTTTAAATAATTTTTAATCAAAGCAGAGTTGCCACTTATTGAAAAAGGCAAGCGCATATTTAAAGAGTGTATTTAAAGAGAAGTTATGAGTTTGAAAAAAATAAAAATTTCAAACATCATTTACCTTCTTTTTTAAAATAAAAGAACACAATTTTTTCTTTTTAAACAAAGATAAGGTTTAAAATATATAAAACTAAAAATATCTCTTATTTAGGATTAATGATTTTCCGCGTTAAATTATTCGCGGTTTTTTTCAAACACTATCAATATAATTCCTAAGTTAACATTTATTTACAATTTAATTCTATCGGAGCTGAGAGAATTTATAAAAAGAACGATAGTTTCGAATACCGATGGGTTTAATCTTAAACTACTGATTTTTTAAACAAAAAAATATATATTAGATACTCACAAAATAATATACATTTTTAATTCTTTAATGAAATACATATCCGTGTTAAAATTCAAAACTTAAAAAAATTTTTATCTAAGTTTATTTTATTATTTTTATATCGTCTAATCGTTACAAACGTATAATTTTATATACGTAAATTAAAATTTAAAACTATGTTTTTTTCTAATCAAGAATTAACTTACTTTATCAATAAAATTTTTGGGAAAAAAAGATAAATATTTGATGTATTTAATTAAAGTTTCTTCAACAATTTTACACTTAGAATAATTCCATACTGATGAGGACAATAAAACAAAAACTTAATACGAATATATAAATGGTTATTTTTCAAACCCTGTAATAACAGGTTAATAATTAAGTAAAGTAAAAGAAATCATTAATGCACAATTTACTAGTTAAAAAAATAATTCCCATAGAATTCAATAACTAAAAATCATTTACTATTGAACTATAGCAATCATCGGAAAAACACCGGCAAAAAAGAAATTCCGAAGGGGAGAAATTCGAATCCAGGTAACTTACCGGCGCGGCAAATCCAAAGGGGGGAGGAAGAACTTGAAGGACGAACGGAAGAAGGTTTCGTCTGCTCTGAATGAAGGCTGGTAGGATAGTGTCTTCCGCCTTTCTTGCTTGGTAATGACCTAGGGTGGTCAAGGTTACTCGATATCTCTCCCCCCCCCCCCCCTACACGCTCCACTCACCGAGCGAATCTTCTCTCTTTTCTAACGGCCTCTCCTTCCGTGATATGCATTTGGATGTTTATTGCTCCCCTTTTTTTTTAACATAAAAAAATAAGATAGGGTCAGGAGAATGGTGGAATTTTATATCAGAAATCCGAAATAAACTTTTGGGAAGCATGAGTGGGCAGTAAACAAGGTGTGTATTTTTTTACAAGGTGACTAGGGATGTTGGAGTTTGTGGGATAATGTTCATCGGCATAACTTTACTGTTAAATTGAGTTCATTGAAATGTTTTAACAAGAAATTCGCTCATAATAACATTTCATATTATTTGCTTTTTGTATGTAAGAAATTAAGTTTGGAAAGCATGAGTAGGCAGTAAACAAGGTGTGTATTATTTTTATAAGGTGACTAGGGATGTTGGAGTTTGTGGGATAATGTTCATCGGCATAACTTTACTGTTAAATTGAGTTCATTGAAATGTTTTAACAAGAAATTCGCTCATAATAACATTTCATATTATTTGCTTTTTGTATGTAAGAAATTAAGTTTGGAAAGCATGAGTAGGCAGTAAACAAGGTGTGTATTATTTTTATAAGGTGAGTAGGGATGTTGGAGTTTGCGGGATAATGTTCATCGGCATAACTTTACTGTTAAATTGAGTTCATTGAAATGTTTTAACAAGAAATTGGCTCATGTCAACATTTAATATTATTTTCTTTTTGTATGTAAGAAATAAACTTTGGAAAGCATGTGTAGGCAGTAAACAAGGTGTGTATTTTATTATAAGGTGACTAGTGTTGGAGTTTCGGGGATACTGTTCATCGATATAACTGTTCTGTCGATTTTAGCTCATTAAAATGTTAGTTTCTGGGATAATGTTCATCAGCATAACTGTTCTGTCGATGCATAATGTTCATCGGCATATCTGTACTGTCTATTTTAGTTCATTAAAAAGTTAGTTTCTGGGATAACGTCCATCGGCATAACTTTTCTGTTAAATTGAGTGCATTGAAATGTTTTAACAAGAAATTCGCACATAATAACATTTCATATTATTTGCTTTTTGTATGTAAGAAATTAACTTTGGAAAGCATGAGTAGGCTGTAAACAAGGTGTGTATTTTTTTTATAAGGTGACTAGGGATGTTGGAGTTTGTGGGATATATGTTCATCGGATAACTTTACTGTTAAATGAGTTCATTGAAATGTGTTTTAACAAGATTTTGCTCATGTTTACACATTTAAATTATTATTTCTTTTGTATGTAAGAAATAAACTTTGGAAAGCATGTGTAGGCAGTAAACAAGGTGTGTATTTTTTTATAAGGTGACTATAGTGTTGGAGTTTCTGGGATAATGTTCATCGATATAACTGTTCTGTCGATTTTAGCTTATTAAAATGTTAGTTTCTGGGATAATGTTCATCGGCATAACTGTTCTGTCAATGCATAATGTTCATCGGCATATCTGTACTGTCGATTTTAGTTCATTAAAAAGTTAGTTTCTGGGATAACATCCATTGGCCATAACTTTTCTGTTAAATTGAGTGCATTGAAATGTTTTAACAAGAAATTCGCACATAATAACATTTAATATTATTTGCTTTTTGTATGTAAGAAATAAACTTTGTAAAGCATGAGTAGATATTAAACAAGGTGCGTGATTTTTTTATAAGGTGACTAGGGATGTTGGAGTTTCTGGGATGATAATGTTCATCGGCATAACTGTACTGCCGATTTCAGTTCATTAAAAAGTTTGTTCCTGGAATGATGTGCATCGGCATAACTGCTATGTCGATTTTAGTTCGTTAAAAAGTGACTTTCCGGGATAATGTTCTTCGGTATAACTGATCTTTTGAATTCAGTTTATTGAAATTTTTTAGCCAAGAAATTCGCTTGTACTATCATTTAATATTATTTGCTCTTTTGTATATAAGAAATAAACTTTGTAAAACATGCGTAGGCAGTAAACAAGGTGTGTATTTTTTTATAAGGTGACTAGGGATGTTGGAGTTTCTGGAATAATGTTCATCAGCATAAATGTTCTTTTAACATTAGTTCATTGAAATGTTTTAGCCAAGAAATTCGTTCATTTGAATATTCAATATTATCTTCTTTTTTTGAACATCAGGAATGAACTTTGGAAAGCATGAATAGGCGATAAACGACTATAGCAAGTGTTTTTTTAATCAAGAGGCAGCCATGTTTTTGTTAAGTGGGTGGTAACTCTATCTTGTGTTATAATTGTAATTGTTTTCAAATAGAAAATTGCTAAAAGGATTTTATGCTTGGATCAAAGTTACCATTTAAGGACCAAGTCACTCCCTTGACTGTACCTCCTTAACCTATAAAAAATACAATTTTTAAATTCAAGCTGATGATAATACTTTATTTATTAAGCTTCATTTTTTCATAACAAGGTAGTGAGCTTATAAAACAATATCACATTCTATTTTAGTTAGTATGGTTGCGGACTAAATTCTTAAGGTTGAAAACTAAATTAAAGGCATAATTCATTTAACAATGAAAATTCGAAATAAACGTTAAGGACTGTATCTATAATAATAAAAGAAAGAGTCTGTCTGTGTGTCTGTTTGTCATCGGATCGTAAAAGACCTACTTATACTGCCCTCAGAAATTCGAAATTTTTTTTAAGATAGATTCCCTTTAATATTAACGTGTGCACCTGAGGCTTAGTTTTTTCATATTTGTTCCATTTTTAGAGAAAATTTAAATTTTCTGAAAAAAATGCACCACTTTCGCTCAAATCCGATCATTTTTTCTCTTTCCTGATGCCATCAGCTGAAAAAATTAAATAAAACTTTTAACGAAACATTAAAATTCAATGTTTATTTTATTCTTGCAGGCCATGCGAGTGGTTTAACATTAGCTAGCAGTTGCGCCTGAAGGTGCGTTCGATTCCGCTCGCCTGGTGTATCTTTCTGTGACAGTAAATCTTCTTTCTGTCTTACTGACGAAGCTTAAGCGGGCTTGCAGCAACAAGCCGAATAAATGTACCTACCTCTTTGCATTTTCGAAACTAAATTTATATTTGAAATATCATGTTTCAAGTTACGTAATCCACCAGTCTTCATTCCTGGATTTTATTGTGGGTTTATTTGATGATTTTTCATTGATTTTTCAGTTAACTACATGTATGCATATTCAAGCAATAAATGTATAGTTAAGCTATTACTGGAACTATGATGGTTAATAAAGGCCATCGCACTAGATCTATTAGTGTTTATGCCTTTATTTTTTCGCCAAATACGTTGCCAAACTCGCCAAATTATTAACTAAAATTCGCCAAATAGGCAATTTCTTTTATAAATAATTTATAAGCTGGTCGGTTGTTCGAAGGTCATTGTGTTAGAGCTGTATAATGGGTGTGGGTAGTTATATATATTTTCTCGCCACATTATTTCCCAAAACGCGCCAAATGAGCTAAAAGGTTTTATGTATTTATGAGGGAATTGTGATGACATTTATGAGTGCATTTTATAGCGTATATTTCATTTTGGAATTTTAAGGCAATGAAACGGGATTTTATAATTTATAACGAGCGGAAACAATAATAAGTTTATGATCCTATAACAGGGTATATGGTACACATATTTGGAATTTATTTGATATTTTTTTTTATTCCGTGCGAAGAACGGGTATAAATTTGCTAGTTATATATATTTATTTTATTTACAGCATTAGTTTTCAGAATCTAAAATTTTCCTTCAGATTTGAAATATATAATGTATATTAGATAGTAAATAAAATCAATATCGACAATCTTAATATTCATAAGTATAAAATCTTTTTCTCTTTATCCCCACCTACTAAATACTATTATGACAAATTCTTTCAGTGTTTCTGTATAAAATAGTTGATTTCGTGAAATTAGCATATCTTGGCAAGTTCAAAAACAAGCACAGGTTACGTCTTCGGAATAACGCATTAAACTTGTTAATAAGCTTCAAAGTTTCAGCTGTTTTTTTTCCCATAATAAAACTATTTTTACCTCTGTATTGTGTGTTCGTATTTCTAAATTGATTCATTTTCAAATTTAAGCGTTAGTTTTAAAAATTTTTAAAACGAAGCAGTCTTTTTTTTCGTTTAAACATTGTATAAGAAGATACTTTTTTAAATATTACGCAAAATAAAAAAAGCATATGAATTTCAGGTAAAATACTATAAAAATTAGTATTCTAAATATTAAAATATTATAAAGAGGTTTGTTTGGCATAATTTTGAGACAAAACCATTCGCTTATATCTAACTAATAACTTGTTAAAACTAGTTGAAATTATGTTTACACAACTTCTTTGCTGCCTAAATTAATGGTATTAATTTGTAGATTTAATTTTTATTAATATGTTCCTACAAATAGTATGAAAGGAAATAACAGTTTTTGCCTTTTATCCTTACACTATACTAAAAAAAAGAATAAATATATTTTCTTCTATACTTTACAGTAAGCGTATTCAATTAAGCATACTTAATATTTGGTTTGATTAATATAGTTATTTAATATTTTCAGTAATAATTAATATGTATAGCTCTTACACATAATATTTCAAAAATAAATTTTATTTAAAATAAATTGTTTGTATTTTTTGTTTTCTTCTTCTTTTTACATATACTTCCTAAGCAAAAACTGCTTTTTTAACTATATATATACGTCGTAAAAAATGTAAGATCTGTAAATTTTCTGATGCATAAATACATTGACATAGAAAACGTTGACGTTTTTGATATAGAAAATTATTTGGGGTTTCACAAAAAAATATCAAAAGTTCTATTTAACTAGTAAGTATAAATAAAATAAAAGGTAGTTTCTAAAAGATTTCTAACTCTCACTGATATATTGATTAATTGAAAAAATACAAAAACCTAATCAAGGAAATACTTTAACAAAAATTCCCACTTTTTAAAATTCTGAATAAGACTAAATACTTAAAGAGTTAATAAAATATAAAAAAAACCTCTAAAGTATTCACGATTTAAATTAACCGGTAAAAAAACATTTTGAAAATTAACAAAACCAGCAATAAACTGGTTTGTTTAATACAACAGTTTTGCTTAAATCACTAATGTTGGAAACCAGAGCAAGCAGCATTGAACTATCGTGTCACTCATTTAAGTTCAAGATCGATCATGTTCAAAAAAATGTGTCTAATGTTTTGCCAGGGTAAGTATTAAAGAAAATAGAAATTAAAAAAAATCTGTTTGCAATTTGAATGTTTGTTTTTACACAATTATGCTCAAAAAAGGTGTGAAAATTAATGAAGCGTATGTTTTAAGGTTTTTTTTTATGAAATAAAGGTCATTTATAAAGAAAATGTTTAAAATAATAAAGTTATGTAAACAAAGCTTTATGCATTTTTTATTATTATGTTATTGTTAAGTAATAAACTGTTTTAATTGATTCCTTTAAACATTATTCATTTGGAGTTGATATGAAAAATACTTTAACTTGCTTACAGTAAAACATTCATGGAATTTTGTTACTTTAAATAATTTTTTTAAAAATCAAATTAAGGAAATAAATTCATTTGATAATAAACTATATTATATTTTCTATAGAGAGTCCCCAGTAAATAGGTTGTAATGTTTTTTTTTTTTTGTAGAAAAAATATGAAAACTAAAATTTATCAAGAAAAAGTAAAAAAATCAAAGTAAATTAACAAAGCTTAATGTAATTTTATTATTAATTTGTTATTAGCGAATAAATTGTTTTAATTGACTTTTAATATGAATGTAAAATAAATTGTTTTTTTTTATATGAAAGACACCCTAACGTTCTCAAGGTTTTAAGGACTGATGGAATTGTATTTCTTTAGATAATTTTCTAATGAATTTATAAATTTATCTTATAGCAAAACGCAATAGATTTTCTAAAGCTTTGCAAACAAATTGTTTCATGCATACCATAATACTACAATGCTGAAATTCTACATAAAAAATCAAACTATTTAAAAAAGCACATTATATTTTTTATCTATAGATAATTTATGAAAACAAAATCAAACTATTTATTAATAAGTATTTTGGTGAATATTTTCATCCAAAACAAAGAAAACTTTTAAATGCAAGGTCTTGGCTGAAACCAACTTAAGATAGATATTTAAAATATATAACCAGAAATTTGTTTGAATAAACATCATTAATCTTAATGCGTAGAATTACTCAAGTGAAAAACCGGAATTCGTAGAAGATAACTATTGAGTGCATAATCAGATTACAGAGACTTAATATTAGGGAACCGTATACTTAAGAGAAAGTAATTAAGCATTAAAAATCCTATGCATTTACTTTGGGACTTAATTTGTAGAAGGCAGTCAAATTAAAATCAGTTCTGAGAAGTAGTAAATAACGTACCTCTACTACAATTACAGAAAGATAATGCTTCAATAGTAATTAATTTTTTTATAAAAAGATTTAACAGATAGCTAACTTTCGTGTTTTGAAAAGTTTTGTTTTACCAAACATACCATCATCTAAAAATGTCATAGAAATATAATGGACAAACTTACAACAACACTGTAGGGAAAAACCACTGTTATTTTACAGGAAAATAAGTTATAAATATGGGTGCCACACACAGTATTATTTGCTGTTTTTTTACATCAATTTTGCTTTTTATTAAGCAGTAGCGTCGTAAATTTAACAGTAACTTTTTGTTAATTTTTACATGTACAAGCATTAAGTATTTAAAGTTAACTGTAATTAAGGAATTTAGTAATTTTTCTGTTAATTTTACAGAAATGTAAGAAAAACTACGCAGAATTGATGAGCACGTTTGTCCAAGTGTACTCAGAGACTTCTGTGATTTTTAAGGGAAATACGAATTACTCTCTGGCGTATTATCTTTCAATTACAGTAAAAAGAGTTGTAGACTCCGTTTACAGCAGGCGATGTTAATTATTCACAACATTTTCTTTCCCATTTTTAACAGGGAAATTAAGTTCTTTAAATAATATAAGTTAAATATAACATTTTAACTAACAGGTTTCATGATCTTAAATTTTTTTGAAGAAAAACTCTTATTACTCAGTTATCACTTACTTATTAATTATTTATAAAATTCTAGGATAGAATCTTATTTTAATATTGTAGTTAAGGGGATACGGTACCAAAACATTATTTCTTGAAATAAAAACATAAACTTGTAAATTATAGTGGTTTTATATAATGTTCACTCTAAATAAACATTTTCTAGCAAATAAAAACAAATATTTACACGTAGTTTTCCATTTTTTTAAAGTCAAAATTTTTAAGTTTTTAAAAACGCTACTCATCTTTCAATTTTGAGAATAACTCCACCAAAATTTTATAGTTTGTTTTCAGAACTATTTGTTCAAGAACTATGCATGGATTTTAAATTGTGATCTACAGTTAAAAAGTAACATGCATTTATACTGAAAATCACAAAAAAAATTCAAATTATTGAATTCAACATTTTTTTTAAAAAACAACAATACTTGTAGACCTTATTCCATGCACAATTTTGTGCACTATTTATGTAAGAACACAGGTTAAAAATTTCAAATTTCTAACATAATTAGCAAAAACGCCTTAGGGATTTATTAAACACAAGAATTGAAAAACGCGAAACAGAGAAAACAGGTTGAAAGCAGACGAAATACGTATTCAAACTTATATGAATGACTCCAGAAAATATTTAATAACTTTTTTTCTACGAAAGATATCATTATAAACTTTCAGTAAGTGTTCAGAAAGATATTGTGAATAATAAAAAGTAAAAACTTAAAAATCGATATTTTGACCGATTTTTGGGTACCGTATCCCCTTAAATAAAAATAAAATTATATTATGTGATTGAAATTAAATAAATGTTTTTACAAAATTACTTCTATATTTGTCAAAATATTTAATTAAATTAGTGTTTACATTACTCTTGGCTTGATTCAACTAGGAATTAAACGATACATAGATTAGTAATAAAAGGATGTTTACGTGTAAATTTCAATTTCGTGGATGTTTGCTTTTAAATAAAACACAGGAAAGATAGTAAACATTTAAATTATATTTTTAAATATTGCAATACATTTTTTTCAAATTATACATAAATACTAGTTGCTCTGAAAGCTACTTTGAATATGGTCACTCCTTAAAGTCAATTTAAATATGCCATTAGAATTGTTACAGAACTCGAATATATTGCACTAAAAATATATAGATAGTGCTTATATTACTAAACTAGTGATCACTTTCACATGGACAATTTTGACTTTATAGATATGAGTTTTATACGCTAAAGCTTTTTTAAAATCAAAATGTGTGCCAAGTTGCAGGGAATACTATTAAAGTATTCACATAGCGGATAAGAAAAAGAAATATCAAAATAACGGCAATTTGTTTTTATGAAAATTATATTTTACTAAATAGAATAGACAGATAATTTTTTTTATAAGTAACTGGAAAACATATTTTTTATACAGATTTAAGAATAGGTCGAGTTGAACGTGATTCAAACTATTTGTCTTTTTCGTATAATTAATATAAAGACAGTTCAATAATAAAACTATCATTGACATGTTGTGGTCAAACTTATTAAACGTTAATTAAAACGTTTTTCTTGCATTTGTTTCAATCCATCAATCAATCAGTTCATGAAAACATTAGATAAACTCATTTTAAGAATAGATACTGAAAGAATTGACAAATTAAAGTTCTTCTAATTTTTAAAACTATACAATAAGATCATTTATTGTTAACACATTTTTTAAAACCTCCCCACAAACAATTAACATGTTAATTAGTTTTGAAATTGACCTGGTCAGTCATTTATTTCGATCAAAAATGTAGTTGAACGAGGGTCAATACGATATTAGAGTTCATAAAAAATAACCTTAAACTAGCTCTTTCTTTAAACTTTTAAAAAAAGTTCTTTTAGTAGTTAATTTTAAAGGCATTTTGCATTAAAAGCAATGTTAAAATGAACTCTTAACTACAAATAAGTGATACGGCTTCTTTGCGTTTATAGCAAAAAAAATGTGTATTTTTAGAGCTTAAGGCGTGTTTCTCAGTAACTATTAAACATAATTGTTTTAAAAGCATTACTTTGCAAAACATACTTTTTAGTATATATTTGTATGAAAAGTATGTTTATATAAAGAATATACATGCAGGATTTTGCTAGGATCTTAAGAGGCTATAATTAAAAATGATTATAGTAATTATAATATAAAATGGATGTTTCTAAAAAAAACTATTCAAAATCTTTTATCAGTTTATCTAATTTATTGAGAGAAAATATTATTCAGCAGTTTAGAATTTAAATGACACATAAAAGTCTTAAAGTGGTTAAATTACAATTTTTACATATTCACCCTCTCAATATTTTAAAATCTAAACATATTTTCAATAAAACATTTTTTTAGATACAACGTTTAAATCTACACATTTAAATTTATGAATGAAAACAAAATAATGTATTTAACTTTATTTAGTGCTTTTCTCAATATTTAAAGGAACTTAGAATAATAAGATTAATTAATTAATAATATAATAATTTTAAATGTTGAGAAATTTCTCAATATTTAAAAGCCATATCATGTTATAAAAAAGTGTTAATGAAATAAATCAGTTTTATAGTTATTGATGGTATGACAATTTTGAAATTTTGAAGATTTATCCACCATAAAAAAAACGCCAAAGTTAATTTTTAAATCAAACATTTATTAAATCCGCTCCAAGTAAACAAAAAGGCCATATCATTGTCTTTTGGTGTTACTTGCCATAATAACGAAAAAGTTCACAAGTATTAGTGAATTTTTTGGAATGTTATTTAGAAACAATACACTATTATTTTATCTGAATACTCTTTTAAAAATATTTACTTTATCTTTCAAAATTTCATTTAAGAAAATTTTAAATAAGTTATGATAATGTTTTGTTAAAAGTTGTTTTAAATCAAAATTCGAAGTATTAATGTATACAGTTGTTTTAAGAAAATATTACCTTAACAAACAACATTGTTATTGTTGATTGTTTTTTGATAATAATAAACAACATTATTATTACCCAAACCAGATTTAAGATGCAAAATACTTCGTTGAAAAATTTATATAAAAATAATTATTTTAAGAATAATAAGGAAGACATGGAACAGTAAAGATATTTTCAAACAAGAAATTTTGAAACGAGCTCGAATAGCCTATCTCTTGTTACTTTAATACTTATTGAAATTCTAATAGTGAGAGTAGACAGACAGACGAAAAAGTATAAAATATAGTATCTGATGTATATGGTCTGTAGTATCTGATTTCTTACTTTTTTAACAAAATAATCTTTAAATGGGATTATTAGAACTAAAGTTAAAACAGACCATCATAAGACAGACGGACAGACGCATGGAAAAGCCTACAGAACAAACTCTCGATTAAATATAGGTCTCTTATGTCAAATCTTTCAAACCACAAAACAAAGTTTAATCGAAATTTTAAAACAAATATTATAACAGACCGTCTTATATAGGACAGAAAAACTTTAAAAGCGATAAGATGGACAAACAGTATAAATATTGGTCTCCGATGACCTTTCTAACATTTTTTTTAATCTGATGGTTAGAACAGAATTTGAAAGGGAGGTACAGGCGGACAGACAGACGGTCGAAAATACCCACGCTGTTCAATAAATGCTTTCATTTTTCTTAATTCTTTCTAATCGAAAAAAGGAAAGTAGGTTTTAAAAAAAATTAATGAAATTACATAAATAATTTCAAACTAAAAAGGACGTGTCACAGTCAAGACATTTTGCAATACCCACTCTGTTTAAGAAAAACACTTCAGTAATAAAACTATCATTGACATGCTGTCAAACTTATTAAACAATCACTTAAAACGTTTATTCTTTCATAGGTATCATTTTAGCAATAAATAAAAAATCAGATGAACTAAGGATTTATGACCTGAAACTGAGAGTATTGACAAATTAAAGTCCTAATTTTTTAAAAAAAATATGTGATAAATTTAATTGCCGGCCGGAGTTTGTTGTCATTTCGACTTGGCGAGATTTTCTTATGGTCGCCAAATCCGAGCACGATTCTTTAATAACCGAAGCATGTCCGTCAATGATTTGCCAAATATGGTAACCCCGCCAAATCCATTTTATGGAAACCCGTGACGACAAATTTTTGGCGCAATCGCCAACTATCGCATTTTGGCCGATTATTTTGCAATACCCACTCTGTTTAAGAAAAACACTTCAGTAATAAAACTATCATTGAAATGCTGTCAAACTTATTAAACAATCACTTAAAACGTTTATTCTTTCATGGGTATCATTTTAGCAATAAATGAAAAAATCAGATGAACTAAGGATTTATGACCTGAAACTGAGAGTATTGACAAATTAAAGTCCTAATTTTTAAAAAAATATGTGATAAATTTAATTATTTTTTCCTATTTATGTAATAAAATAAAAATATAATTGAAACTTTAAAACTTGAATGTTAGCTGCATATATTTGAAAATATTTGTCACAATAAAATTCTCGGTTTTAAGTTATATGTTGATGAAAAGTTAACTATATTGAATTAAAACCTAAGAAATCAAAGGAAGTTTACCGTATCAACAGTCACGTGCATTTATTTTGTGCAATATCAGCTTTTGTCAACAAGTTTCTTAATATTTAATACTAACAACTAGGTGGCACGCCCCCTGCTCGCTATCGCTCGCCAACCCCCGGAACTGCTTGCGCAGTTCGCGATCCAAGCTCGCTTCGCTCGCTCACCGTTCATTGAAATATTTTAGTCTAGCCTTTGGTATCCTTTTAAAATAAAATAATAACAAAGTAATGCTTATAAAATTATCCGCCTGTGTTTTTTATTAACAATAGTGTTTGGTAGTTCAGTCAATCGAAATTATAAGGTAAACCTAAAGAAGCATGGGTTAACCTAAAGAATCGTGCCCGGCAATTTTACGTCACATCTGGTAGCCCCGAAAATTGGTATTATGGCAACCTTTGGGCGAAATTAGCAATTGCATTGCCAATTTCTAAATGTTAATACATTTAAATCTTAAATGTATATAATTTATTCTGAGGTTTTTTACACCAATCTTCTATCAATTATATGCTTAACGATTTTAAATAATTATTTACTTTTTTAAAATAAATTCTTCGGCATTTTAACGTTCCACGTTTTCTATAAATCTGGTCTACAATTTAATAAACTTTTCCTGTTACATAAAAGTTTATTTTCTTTTAAATTTTTCAAAATTAAAAAGAAAATAAACATTTCATTTTCATTTTTGAAATTTTATTCGAGATGGCAACCATCTCGGCAATTGCCGGCAGGAGTTTGTTGTCATTTCGACTTGGCGAGATTTTTTAATGGTCGCCGTCCGGCATGAAGCATGTCCGGCAATGATTTGCCAAATCTGGTAACCCCGCCAAATCCATTTTATGGAAACCCGTGACGACAAATTTTTGGCGCAATCGCCAACTATCGCATTTTGGCCGATTATTGTGCCAAATTTGACAACGCTTCGCCACTATTTGTAAAATTTCAATCCTTTGCAATCTACTAATTTTGTAGTGTTTGTAGTAAAAAAAAGGCTATTTTCTATTTTACTGCCGTGTCGAACAACGTTTTGCACATAATATTTATGGTTACTTTTCATTTTTGGCCTTTTTACAACTATTCCTGAAATTTCCAATTCTTCGTAATTTACTAATTTCGTAGTGCTTTTTAAAAAAAAAAATGTATTCAATGTTTTTCTGCCGTATCGAACTATGTTTTGGGCCTAATATTTATAATTATTTTTTCCTTTTTCGCCTTTTTAAAGCCATTCCTGAAAGTACACTTTTTTGTTGTTTTCAGTAGGCCATTTTAAAAATGGGTAATATTTTTGGTCATTTCACTCGACCGTTTTGAAGAAAAGTCGCCAAATACGGACAGGGTCCTTTAGGTAAATCAATTATAATTTAAATTTTTATACATTAAACGTCCCTAATATTATGCATGTTTAAAATTAAACTTACTGATTATATCCTAAAGTTGTTTTTTTGGCCTTGTTGCAGCCATTCCCGAAATTGTCAATCCTTGTGTTATTTCGTAGTGCTTTTCTCCAAAAAATACATTCAAGGTTTTTCTGCCGTATCAAACTATGTTTTTTGCACAATATTTATAGTTATTTTTCCCTTTTTCAAGCCATTCCTGAAGAAACACTTTTTTGTTGTTTTCAGTCGGCCATTTTGAAAGTATTTTTGTTCATTTCGATTGTTGCCATTCCAGAGATAGAAATATAAGGAAATTTGGGTTCCGTATAAGAGTATTATATATATAGATGATACTTTAATGCATATATCACTGTAACATATAAAGTCGCTTAAAGGTTTTTAATTGATGAACTAAAAACTTGGATGACCTCAAATATGTTGAATGATACATTTTACCCATAGAAAACTATTTCGACTATTTAATTGTAACGTTAATGATTGATAAGTTGCTTAAGTAGTTTTAGTTAACTTAAATAAAAGAAAAACGCAAAATGTCGATGAGGAAAGGGTTCACTTCAAGAAAAAATGCCGCACTTTCATAATGAAATTTGTCGTTCAACGGAGATTTTGATGGAGGACAATTTGTCAAATGATGCGTACTTCTAGTAGAAAAATGGGCGATCAGGTAAATATAGTAACTTAGATTAACTTAGATTAAAAATAAAAGTTTTTGTACGTATATCAACGGCTTACTCCATTTTTCTAACAAAAATGGAAAACTTTCGTTAAATTATGAAAAAACAGTCCATTAATTTATTATCTTTTAAGTGAAACCCCCAGTGAACCCCGGATTATTGATGGGAAATGATAGTACAATCAAACGGGCTTTAATCTACTGGTTAAATTAAATTAACCCTACGGAAGTTAAAAGAAAGAAGCTGGAAATTTTAAAGTCACCATTGATAATATAGATATGGGAACAACTGTTCACGTATACCGTACATTATTAACCTCCAAACTATCAAAACTTTGTAGGTTATTCACTTCAATAAAAAAATAATTTACATTTTAAAATGAATTTACAAAAAAGTACTGAGCAAAAAAATTATGAAGCCATTTTCCATATTTTATGTAATAAAAATTCAAATTGAAGTGTTATTCAATTTAGGAAGTTGAATAGAAATCTTCTCTTCCAAACTTTTCCGAGAAATCGCTCTTCACACATCCTTACATCTCTCAAAAGGCAAACAAATAAATCTTCCTCCGATTGCATAAAAGTTCACCTTTTTAATATAATCGGGGTCTATTTTGGTGCGTTTTGTCCATCGGGAATGGGAACGGCTTGACCCGAGTCGCGACATCAATCAAAACTGTAGCGTAGAAAGTTTTCGTGACTCTCACAGACCAGGAATCAGTTCAGCAAACAAATATACGCATCTTTGGGGTCCGGGTGGCCTAAGGGTTAAGATCGCAGACCATTACGCTAACAGTCTGGGCACTGTACCGGGTGCGGGTTCGATTCCCGCCTTCGCCCTGGGTGTAATTTTCTTCGTCCTGGGTGTAATTTCTCTTTCTGTGTCAGCAAAAATTCTGTCTGTGTCTGTCTTACCTGATGAAATTTATAAACGAGTCTCTGATCCTGCACACAAGCTGGAAATATATGTACCAACTAATCGCGCATTTTTTACCAATAACCACAAGTTGATAGCTGATGGCAAATCTTTGGGTAAACTCTAGTAACCACAACACTCAGTTGTACCATTTTCGCTCTCAAATAGTCAGTCTTTCAGTATACTTTCTTATAGATTAGAGTTATTGAGTGCTTGTAACAATGGTCCATGTCAATGTGTTAGTTACTGCAGTTAACCTACCCATGATAGTGTAAAGGGTAAAGATGGGAATCTGAAAGGGGTAATTGATTTTCGTTTGTCCGCTAGGTTTTTGATTAAAATTAAGAAACCAACCCCACATAAGTTAGAGGTTTCAATAGAACCCATTCGTTTTTGCAATCAAAAGCTGAGAGGTATTTCCAATTTTTCTGACGTTAAAAGATAACTTTAAAACTGCTGACGTTTTCCAATTTCAGTTTTAATAAATATAAAACCTTTATTCACTTGTAGAGTGTAAATTTCTATTTTTGGCTTTACAAAAATGTACTTTTAAGGTCAGATTCAAAATTTCATTATACATAATAAATCTGTTTAAACTTAAAATCATTTTTGGATAGACATATCCCTCTGTGGTACAAAATTAAATAATGAATAAACATATCATTGAAAATTAATAAATGAAATTTATTTTTTAAATCAGATATTTAAGATTTCTTTATAAGTAGTTGGTTTTGTGCTTACACACTGGAAGCAATCTAAGGTAAATTTTCTCATGCGCCGTTACATCCGTTTTGAATTGAAACTTCTCTAAAAATTACTGTGGTCAAACAAATTCTAGTTCAAATTATTTAATGGAAATTTACATTTATGCTTGGTATTGATATAAACTGGTATTTGAAGCATTCATACATTGAAGTTTGAAGAAAATCCAATTACCTCAACTTAATAAAACCATCTAATCCAAAACCCTCAATTTTTATTTTATTTTTCCAAATGAAGTTATGCTAAAGATTAAAATCCCTATTATTTTCATTTATGTTTTTACTAGCTGTTATACCCGACGTTGCACGGGTAGAGGTGGAAAAATAATTTAACAGTCAATTTAACTATTTTTTTATCTCATTTTATTTACATAAGATATGAAGATTACCCAGTAATTTTCCATTTAATTACCCAACTTGGATATAGTAACGATTAATATTAATTTCAAAATACCTTTGATAAGAAGCTCAAATTAAAAAGAATACATATTTAAGTAAAAAATAATCATTAAGAATTAAAAATGGAAAAACGGCTAAATCTTAAAAGGGTCTCAAACATTTATTTTAACGCAATTCAAGGGAGTTCTATAATAAATTAAGTAACTTTTTTTGACACTTTGCAGATATAAATACAATATAAGCAGTACAAATTTCTACCATAATTCAATACAAATGCTGAAAAATTAAGAATTCAATGCAAATGTATACAGTACTAAATCAATGCAGATATGTACAATAATTGAATGATCGTTCCAAATATGTGTACCATATAACCTGTTATATGATCATAAACTTATGTTATTGTTCCCGCTCGTTATAAAGTATAAAATCCCGTTTCATTGCCTTAAAATTCCAAAATGAAAAATACGCTATAAAATACACTCATAAATGTCATCACAATTCCCTCATAAATACATAAAAGCTTTTAGCTCATTTGGCGCGTTTTGGGAAATAATTTGGCGAGAAAATAGATATAGCTACAAACACACCCATTTTACAGCTCTAACACAATGACCTTCGAACAACCGACCAGACTATAAATATTTATAAAAGAAATTGCCCATTTGGCGAGATTTAGTTAGTAATTTGGCGAGTTTGGCAACGTCTTTGGCAAAAAAATAAAGACATAAAACACTAATATGCGGCTCTAGTGCGATGGCCTTTATTAACCATCATAGTTCAGTAATAGCTTAACTATACATTTATTGCTTAAATATACATATATGCAGTCAACAGAAAATCAATGAAAAAATCATCAAATAAGCCCACAATAAAATCCGGGAATGGAGACTGGCGGAATTACGTCACTTGAAACAAGTCAATTATTTTTCAAATAATGAATTTAGTTTCTGAAGGTAATGGCAACAGAATAAAATAAACATTTTCAATTTTAAATGTTTTCGTTAAAAGTTTTATTTAATTTTTTCAGCCGATGGCATCAGGAAAGTAAAAAAAGATCGGATTTGAGCCAAAGTGGTGTAGTTTTTTCACAAAATTCGAATAAAAACGTTCGAAAACTATAGAAGGAATGGCCCGATTCTAAAAATTCTTAGCCTATGTTTGTTCCAGAGATGAGATGAATTTTTGTGCCAAATTTCGTGACGATCTGTTGCGTGGCTCTTTTGATCTCGTGTCTTATACAAACAAACAAACACACAAACAAACAAACGGAAGTTGCCTTTTATGTATATAGATGAACATCTCTGTAAATCACATTCCAATGGAATGGTTAGTAGCACCAGCACATAAGTATTACATTTTTTTATTTAGTTAGAATAGTTTATGAGAAATGTCGTCAATATGTTATCGAAAGGTATTTATGAGATTTTTGTGTATTTCATAACATATAAATATATATGTAATTTTAGACTAAACTAAGAATAAATAACTTCTAATAAATAACTTCTTATCAATTAATTAAACTATTAATTTCTAATAATTTCTGAAATATTTGTAATATTGCTATTACCCCTTTATTAAAATGCATACTAATAATTAAACATTAGATGCCATTTTTAACTATTTTTCGTATTATATTTTAATTTCCTAATATTTTAATTAAATATCATATTTACATTTATAAATATATTTTGTTACAAATGTTTAAGGTTAAAACTGGGACCAATAACCTTTACTGAAAACAGAAATTAGATTATAAAGCTAAATTTAACTAACTAAATATGTAACTACAAATTTAACTAACCTTATAATTAAAGTTTAAACTGTAACTAAATTATAATAGTATATAGTGATGTATAAATTTACACCATAAATTTGGTGGAACGTACTTTACTTCATTTCAGAAATTAGTGTTTTCCAACTAACCAAATTACACATGTCACACATCATACATTCAAACAATACTATATCTTTTTTAAATCGTAGCCAATTGAAAACGGCTTGCCATTGGTATTTCATCAATAATAGTTATAAATATAAGATAAATTTTCCAACAAACAAGATATGTGGAAAAGTCTGAAGATAGTCTGAAGACTGCCAAAACCAATCCTAACTTTATAAAAATAATAACCACCTAATACATATTTTTATTATTGATTTTACTTCAAGCAATTAAAGTCGTCAATATTTTGGACAAAAATTTAGTAGTATAGCCGTAGCCAAATTGATTGATCAAGTATGTAAATTAAAATTTCCGAACACTAAGATTATAGTTTATTTGTCATATCAATTTTAACTTAAGGAATATGAAGTCGTTAACGTATCTAGATCAAAATTATATAGTAGTTTAGATGTATAAATCAGATATTGAGTACAAATTGCGTATGATAAATTTTTTATTCTTTTTTTCCTTTTCTTTTAATTTAAGAATTCAAAAAATGAGTCATACTGAATAGGTATTGTCATTCTGAAGATGTCCATACCATACCCCCCCCCCCCCCCCCCTCCTTCCAAAATCGGTTCTATCCACCGGATTTTTTAAAAATATTTTTTTAGTTAGAAAGGGGTATGACTTCAGTGACCTATCTTTAATACTTTTTGCCCGTCTATCTGTACATACGGAGGGACAACTGTCTACCTGTCTGTCGACGAATTATCATTGAAATGTAATTTTTATTTCTATTTTGTATTTAATTCTTCGAAATACAAATATAATTAGCAACCGATAAAGAATAGTAAATTTGCGAAACAAATTATGAAAATAGCTCATTTTGGCTTTTAAAAGTTTAAATTACAACTAAATGGTTGTGTTTGGCTATTTGTTTTCTACACTCTTAAAACAAACGAGCCTTTTTAACTCAGTCTGAGTTAATTTACACTCCTTTCCGTGCCGAAAATGCACTTCCCCTATTAGGAGTGGATTTCACTCTTTTTGCGGAGTGGGTAAAAGAAATAAAGGAAAACAATCTACGTCCTGCACTCTTAAAACGAGCGGTTTTAACTCAGTCTGAGTTAATTTCCACTCCTTTCCGGTGCTGAAAATGCACTTCCCCTATAGGAGTGGATTTCACTCTTTTGTTTTAAGAGTGTAAGGTTTACTAACTGGAATGTAGTAATGGAAATGTAGTAATGTAGGTGACAATTTCTGTTACAAATATACTTGTTTTTCGGCTAGAATTTCAGTGAGTACTTAAATAACAAGATAGTAGGCAATTTTAGTTCTTTTAGAACTTATTTCCTTTCAGCGAGTCAAAATCTGCCTCTTCTTTTGTATCATTGAATTAAATTGGCCTTATGGATTCCCCGCTAAGTCGTTATGTAAATACATAAACACAAAAAAAATCCTCTTTCGGTTACCCAAATCAAACTTGTCTAACTTTATAGCGGATTATCAAAATGAAGTATCCCGGAAGTGTTAGGTCCACATGCTGTGAGAATCTTCCAGCTTAGGAAAGAAAGTTGATTTAAAAGATGGGCCCATTGACAATGAGACTATAAACAAGACTTTCTTGTTGCTTGTTTATACGGAAGAGGAAACACACTGACCACTGGTTTGGATACAACACCAATTGCTCTTGTATCTGTTGTGGCAAATGGCAGTGATTGGGTAGAAAACGAAAAAGTTTGTTACCTTGCAGTTAGTAAACAAAATTCTGAATTTCGTTAAGTGGCTAATTGTAGATGTTCGTCATTGTACAAATTGCTATATAGCACTATTTAATTAATCTAACTTTAGTTCAAATTGTGTGTGGCGAACCGTTCGTATTGTAAATGATAGTCTTCTTGTATAAGATTAATCTGAGGAAAACAATACCCCTTTAAATGCAAAGGAAAAAAGATGCATTCATTTTAATTACTTTAAGCGAGAATGTTAAAAAAAAATTATTGCCTAAATATACAAAACAGTAATAGTAAACTCAAGTATTTTTAGGGAATTGAATTTAACTTTTAGTAAACTAAGAGTTATCCAATGTACAAGCTATAATGTACTACATAGAGCAATATTTAGTACATAGGAACCATCTCACTTGTAGATGTTCGTTGATATTTATTTTTGACCAATATTATGAACCAATATATTCCAATATTATGAAAATTATTAATAAACTTTGCTGTTAATATATCGGCAATATAATTTAATTTTTTTTTATTTTTCATTTATATACATAATAGAACCTAGCAACCAAGCAATTGTTATATATTTTTTTTTTCCGGATTCCTTTTTTTTTTCTTTTGAAGTTTAGTAGTTTTTATCGTTAATGAAATAAAATTATTTATTTCGATATTTATCGCCTATCTCTATATGTATCATGCATGTGCAATTGATGTTTAATATTATTAAAACATATTATTTCATAGCGTCTACCACTCGAACATTAAACATTTAAGAAATCAAATGAATATTAAAGGGTTTGGATCATTGTAAAAAATCCAGCATATAGCGGTGCACAAACACACCAAAGCTGAGTAACCGTGCACTAAAAACGGAGTAAGGTTACACCATAAAAACGAAGTAAAAAAAGTGGCACTAAAGCTGCCTCCAAATTTAGGGTGGAGGGTGGTTGTGGTTACAAAGAGTTTTGTGGAACATTCCTCCTAATTTTGAGTTTAGTAATGTATAACTCTAAATTTGGTATAATATTACACCTAAAAATCATGGCAACGTTACACTAAAGTTTTAAAGTGTTTCAAAAGTTTTTATGAGAAAATTTATATAATTTCATTTTTTCCTAATATTTTTTAATCAATAGTTTTCATACAACTAGGAGTGTGTAACGACTTTTACAATACTTTACAATAATGTATGCATTTAAGGATCATCCCATAAGCTAATGCATTAGTTTTGCACAAAACTTTTGCAAAAAAAAATGTCTTGCATTTATTCATTTTCACCAGGTATGGGAACATTACACAATTTAAAAACAATTGAAAGAAAAAACATCCGTTTTATTTAATTATTAATTGATAAAGTTTAAAATAGTGTCGCCATCTGCTCATATTTTAGCATTTTAAAATTTCAAAATATGTAATTAAAAACTAGATAACATTTTCGTTTCAAATTTGTTTCAGTTCGATGTTACGTTATTCCGTACTGGGCGAATGGCAGCATATTCTGATTTATTCCAAAACTAATCATTAGCTCTAGGATGACAATCCCTCTTAAGGTAATTTCAATAACTTTAAAACCAAAATTTTTTCTGCACGTTCTGTCTAGGCATCCGCCATTTGCGCAGGCACGATTTTTTTAAAACACCTTATTATGACGCCTAAGAGGTACTGGGAACTCGTGCACTTAATTTGAAGTCCTTAGCTCTTTTAGTTCGAGGCTGAAGAGCGGTTTTAGACACAGACGGTGGACTAATGTACATAAAAAAAAAACTTTTTTAGTTTCAACGCCCTCCAAAACGCGTAGAAAACACAAAATCTCCATTTTCGATTTTCGGCCACCTCGCAATACTTTCATTACTTTATAATCTGTATTAGGTAATCGAAAGTAAAAAAAAAGAAACTTATACAAAAAAATTAAATGACATAAAACCAAATAAAATTTTTAGATTTTTAAGCTTTAAAATGAATAAAACATAGATTTGACTAGAGTGAGACGGTCCATCATGACCAAGCACTACGACCACTGGTCTATATAAAAAAACATTTACTTTGCATGTTTCATTTGCAAAGAAAAAAGATAATAATTTGAAAGAATAACTTAATGTTTCTTTATTTATCTAGATCTCAAAGAAGCTTTGCTATTTAAATCCGTGTGTACAAAGAACACTTCTATTTACATTTGTTTGTTTGATTTAGGAATTACAATTTCCTGAAGTTTGTTTTATGTTTGAATCTAAATTAAAAATATTTTGTTTTAGACAGTACCAATTATTTTTTTTTTCAATTTTATTTTTGTTTATTTTCAGATCTTTAGTATTTAAAAACTTGCTTTACTAAACACTTTACCTAAATCCTTTAAAATTAGATAAAAATATTTGTTCAAATTATTTATTTTCCTTATGGATAATTTTCTTTCTTTTCAATAAAAAGAATTTAGTACTTATCTCTGATAGATATTAGTTTATGATTTATAATCTTTATCATACATACAATAGTTCATACACAATATCCAAGTATAATCCTAAAGATCTTTTATAAGTTTATTGTTTGACATTACACTGCATCAAATTATCGACAAAAAATTAGCCAAATGTGAATTTTGTCTTATAATTTAGATTTTAATTTAAAAAAAAAAATTGTTTAACAATTATGTATCAACTAGCCATACTTCGATACATGAACATTGAACAATTATGTAGAAACTAAGTTGTAAATTTTGGAAGCTTATAAATGGAAGCTTTATTTTCACACCAAATAATTTCTCCATCTAACTAAAATAGTAAAAAAAGTGTCAAATGAGCCAAAGGTATTTTTTGGCATATAACTAAGATTTTGATTTGAAATAATATTATTTTAGAATTATGTGTCAACTAGTTAGACTGGGGATTACGAGAAAAATTATAATCACAATAGAAACGTCGATAATAACTACGATAGTTAAAAAATTAATTTTTCACTATACATATTGCAGTCAACTGGCTAAAGTACCAAATAACGCATCAAAGAGGAGGCTAAATGTGGTTTCGGGAGTAAAATTAATGTTTTAACTTCAAATATCTATTCTTGACTAAAAGGTGGAATCTATATTGTGGTTCCTGGCAAAGAACGGATATTAAATTGCTAGTATGTTTTTTTAATTACAAATAATTTATTAATTTTTAAAGATACTAGGGTCTGCGCTAAATTTTAAAGATACTAGGGGCTTGAAAAAAAGGCATCGAGGAATAAGGGAGACACACCTTCCAGAAAAATTTTGGACTTGTAACATCAATATTTCATCCTGTTATGGCTGCTGCACTTTAAAAGAGCTTACGTTTTTTAATATAGAGATATTCTTAACTAATTAAAGTAAGTAATTCTTAAATAAAGTTCTCTATAATGGAATGTCAAAAAGAACTCTTTTGAGCTCTCTTTTTTGCTACAAGTAACGAAAGTAGTAGTTTTATCATCGTGAGGAAATTCGATTGTGTTTTTAACCTTTCCATATTTCTTTTTTAGAAGTGGGACATGTATCAAGGCGTGTTCATTGCGACAACTGGCAAAAAAGCAATCATCTAGCCCCTAAGTGTTACAACATCAAACTCATCCGAATACCGGCCATTTATTCCAGCACTAAGAACCAAGAAAAATCCATTTGCCGCATTTATTCGCTATAATTTACGCCATTGTGCAAGATTGTGTAATAAAAGATAAGCGAAACGGGGAAAAAAAGTAGTAATGCAGGAAGGCCCTGTAATCGGTTTAATAACTTCACCCCCACCTAACCATCGTCGGTCAAGTCTGCTTTTGGAAACAGTAGATAAAAAGAACTCTATATATTTATTGTTGGTCTTCCAAACGTTCGATTTGAAGGGTGACCACTCAGAGAGCGAATTCGTTCTTTGTTTAATGCCTCGTTTTGTTACTTTTTTATCTTTCTTTCGTACACTATCTCCCTCAACTGAACTCGCTTCATTACTTTGACAAAACTGTATAGCTAATATTGTTGTGGAAAATTGGATTGTTGGGCTGGAATACTACATGCTAGATGGGGTTGGATTATGTAGCACCATAGCTTGTTCAATATCAATGCACGACAGTGCAATCGTCAATCGTAATTTTTTATACTCATATCAAAATATGTTTGTTGGTGAAGTTCCCGATTTACAAAATCTTTAACTAAAAATGGATTTGGTGGCTGGTGTTTTGCATGGATTCTTTAACTAGGAAAAAATTATTTGCTTCCCATTCTAGGACCTCCTAAGAACCACAGATTATTGTATGATATTTTTTTCATTTTCATTACAATAGTGCGACATAGATCGAATCGAGAAGTAATTTTAAGATATTAATTAAGATATATGAAGAGCAAAGTGGAAGAACGTGCTAAGTGACAAAAAGTTGAAAACGAGAAAATTTGCTTTAAAATTTCTAGTTTACACTCATCACACTGTTGAAAACGGTACTTGCTAACCGTAAAATACATACTAAACTGAAAGTTTGTGAAAAAGGGGAAACTTTTTATCGTTATAGAAGTTAGTAATATGTTTCATTAACACAAAAATCTCAATTTTTTCAAAAATGTCACTTAGCACGTTCTTCCACTCAGCTTTTCATCTAAGGTTTCCCATCTGCATATAGGTAATAAATGTCATAAATCGGTGGCAATAAGAAATTACCAGAAATATTTCTTTTTGTCTGTGTACAAGTTTTCTTTACAATTCCCATTTTCAAACACAGTTTAATCGAAAACGGTTAAGTATCAAGTACAACCTTGTCAGCCCAACAAGAAGAGCTGCTACGAAAACATCTTACCTCATCCAAGTTCAAGGACGGTGGTTAAGTCACACACTATTTCATTGTTTTCCACAGATGGTCTGTGGCAAGAGAAGAAAGAAAAAAACGGAAGAAGGGCCGCTGGTGCCTTTGTTGGAATGATTTTTACAGAACGAAATAATACAGTAAGGAGATTAAGTTAGACCGTAACTACACTAAATACTGCGTCTTGAATACATCGCATGTTGCAAAGTTTTCAGAAATCCTCCGCTGCTCTGAGAGGAAAGAAAGTATGCACGAGAATAATTTTCTAACGGATCAGAATGTTCTGCTCGACAAAATGTTGTAATGAGGATGAAAGAGAATTGTATTTATTGAAATCGCGTTTAATCTTCAAGGCAAATGACGTTGGGCTAAGTATCAATCACGTCTGCATCCGTGGGATTTTCATATAGTTAAAGACCAATTTTATTGGCGAATTAGCATTTCTTGGAAAAAATGTATTAGTTAGCCTGAGTACAAATTTGGTTGTCCAAATATCACTTCTTATTCCAAATATTACTTCTATCAATCACGTCTGCATCCATGGGATTTTCATGTAGTTGAATATCAATTTTCCTAGCATATTAGCATTTCTTGGAAAATGTATTAGTTAGCCTGAGTAAAAATTTGGTTGTCCAAATACCAATTCTTATCCCAAATATCACTTCTATCAATCACCTCTTAGCATCCGTTCATCGTGGGATTTTCATATAGTTGAATATCACTTTTTCTAGCGAATTAGCATTTCTTGAAAAATATATTAGTTAGCTCAGTACAAATTTGGTTGTCCAAATATCACTTGCAGCAACACATTAAAACGAAAAAAGGTTTTTTTAAAATTCCAACCCAAACTAAATGTGTGTTTTTTTAAACAGAAAGCTCCCCAGAATCAAGAACACAAAAGTGATAGCTAAAACTAAGTATTAAATACGAAAAAAAACTGCCTGAAAGCCTAAAATATAGTTTCATTTCATATTCGTTGAATATATTTTAAGAACTACTCTATTGTACTTAAAAACTTAAATTAGTTCTTTTGATGTATCAGGGTAAGCAGATTAGAGTCTTATTGACAAAAATTATGCACTTTTCATTTTTGAAATGAAACTACTTATCTTAATCAACCTTCTTTCTTAGTTTCCATTTTATTAAAATTCATTAATAATGTTTTATTGTTGTTAAATAAAAAAAACTCGTTCTTTATCATTGCACAATTTTCATCTCATGATCTATAAAAAATCATAAAAGTTACTTTCCCTAATAAACAAGAACTTTGTACATTGCTTCTAGAAATAATCATTCATGACTGTTTATCATAATTTTACAATTATACTGTTTAATTTAAAACTATACGACATTCGCATTTAATAATATAATTCCTTACAAACAAAAAACTAACACTTTCATAACTGTATTATTATTTGGAGGGCACGAGTTACGCTATAATCCTACATTCTTTTTCTTTTCAAGCTTATCCTACAGTTGAACATGTTTATTCAATTAACGAAAACACACTTGTTTATAACACATGTAACCTACATTTATCCATTGTACTGAATTGCTGTGTACAAATTGTAATTATACATAGCCATAAGGAGCACAAGCGTCAAATTTATAAATAGGAAGTGTTTTTACGCGTCAGTGGAACAGAACGCATCCTTTCTTTATTGAAAACTTTTATTTGAATTATATCAGTTTAAAATTCATCAAACACAATACGCAAAAGAGTTCTTCAGTAAAAAGAGTGATTTTTTTTTCTTATATAGTAGTCGTAGCAAAATCCAAAGCCAAATTATCTGTTTAACTTAACCATTTATTGAAGCAAATACGAATAACAACTTCAATTGACTTCAAAAAGAATATCCTATTGTTTTGATTTCTTACCTGTCTTGAATTATTAAAGTATCACATTTTTATTACATTTAAATTAAGCCGTTTTACAAAATGCGTTCTCTAGTACGGTCAATTATATATTATTATCTTAAATAACACTTTGCATCAAATTGTTACAAAAATATTTGGTGTTAAGAAAGAGAAAAGCAAAAAAATTCCGATTACAAGTAATTTATAAAATGAAATGATATTTCAATAAATAAAGTTAGAAATGCATTAATTATTTAGTTTGACTTTTAATTGTTTCATCCCATTTAGGAATGAAAGATCTATTCAAATGTCAGTTTACCGTTTAAACCTTAAAAACCCAATTACACATTTACGAATGATGCTCCCTTGAAATGTGTATCTTGAACAAACGTTACATTCTTCCTTTTTGACTACTTAAACTTCCAACATCTATGTCAAACATCAACTCAGCATGCTAAACATCTGTCAGAAAAACAAATCCTACAAGAAAAAGCCGTCACGAAGTTTAAACTTCATGCATGGCGGACCCATAGACAATCCCGAATATCGAGATCTGGGTTTTAAAACTGCCTTCGTAGACTTCGAAAACAAAATGGCGAAAAATCGAAGTGCGAATGAATGAAATAAAATTTCACAAATGCACCTTCTTAAGGTCGTTTACCTGGCGGCATCTTTTGAACCGTGAATCTCGGCACGTCCATACCTTCCACTCAAGTTGTCTGCATTTTTTTTACACTATTCCCTGCATGAATTCGCACCGTTAGTTACGGATGATATTAAAAAAAACTGTGAGGCCTAATAAAAAATATGTAACGAGTTAATGGTTATTCATGTTCATTTTTTTTTCACTATTTCTCTGAGTTTACAGAATTTTTGTTTGATTGAATAAGTTGCTGATGATAAAATTACATACTTAGTTCTCGACTTTAAAAATTACTTGACAGTTGAAAATGTATATGTTTTTTTTAAATCGTTAATCGTTCGCATACACCCAACCTTCAAGTTGGATTTAGAAAGATTCTAAATTTACTTTACTTTTTTGATTATTTAACCATTTTACCATTATTACATATTCTTCGGAAAGATAATGGAAAATTAATTGTCATTTTAAAAAGCTCGATTTCAAAAGAAGTTTGTTTTACCGTTTTTTATCAAACATGGAATTTTTCATTGTTCGTGCAATCATTTTACATGTTTTGTAATACAGTAATAGCTTTGTGTTAGTTAATTTCTTTATTAGTCTCGTATCGATCAAGTATATTAATTGTATTATTTTAAAACCAAGTTCCTGAAAAAGTATGTGCAGGAAAAAAAACTCTATCAAACTTTCTTTCTAAAATTCTTTAAAAAAACAGACTTGGTACCAATCATGGATCATAGAAAAAAAACGATTGCTTTTTTAATCAAAGGAAAACAAACGTATTTTAGTATTGAGAATATTTCTTTTTATTGTATTTTTAGAGCATATTAATAAGCCTGTATTCGCATTGAATAAATATAATAGTAATTCAAGGACCAATACCCTTTGATAGGTTTAAAAAATTAATATTAACGTTTTTTAAATATTGTAAATGTTTTAATACGCATTAACCAATAAATAATTAAAATGATTTTAAAACATTACTTTTTAATCTAACTTGGCTTTTTGGAGTGGTAATCAAAAAAAGACTTGGAAACATCATTCATAGGAAAAAAATATATTTTTTAATCAAGAAACAAACGTATTTTGTAAGAAATCTTTCTATTATTTGTACTAGCAAATTTATACCCGTTCTTCGCACGGATAAAACAAATATCAATAGTTCCAAATATGTGTACCATATACCTGTTATAGGATCATAAACTTATTATTGTTTCCTTGTTATAAATTATAAATCCGTTTCATTGCCTTAATTCCAAATGAAAAATACGCTTAAAATGCACTCATAAATGTCATCACAATTCCTCTAAATACATAAAACCTTTTGCTCATTTGGCGCGTTTGGGAAATAATTGGCGAGAAATAGATTAGCTACCCACACCATTATACAGTTCTAACACAATGACCTTCGAACAACCGACCAGCTTTAAATTATTATAAAAGAAATTGCTATTTGGCGAATTTTAGTAATATTGGCGAATTTGGCAACGTATTTGGCGAAAAATAAAGACAAAACACTAATAGCTCTGTGCGATGGCCTTTATTAACCATCGTAGTTCAGTAATAGCTTAACTATACATTTATTGCTAAATATGCATACATGCAGTCAACAGAAAAATCAATGAAAAAATCATCAAATAAACCACAATAAAATCCGGAATGAAGACTGCGAATTACGTCACTTGAACATGTCATTATTTTTCAAATAATGAATTATTTTCTAAAGTAATGGCAAAAGAATAAAATAAACATTTTGAATTTTAAATGTTTTCGTTAAATTTTATTTAATTTTTTCAGCCGATGGCATCAGGAAAAGAAAAATATCGGATTTGACGAAAGTGGTGATTTTTTTCAGAAATTCGAATTTTCTCAAAAATGGAACAATAGAAAAAAACTAAGCCTCAGGTGCACACGTTAGTATAAAGGGAATCTATCTTAAAATTTCGAATTCTAGGCAGTATAAGTAGGTCTTTTACGATCCGATAACAGCACACAGACAGACTCTTTCTTTATTATTATAGATAAGAAGGGATTTTTAAGTCATTTAAAATAAACTGCCTGTATATCGCATTGTATTTAATTTGAATATAATAGTAACCTTTTTACGTCCCAGATACGTTTGCAGTAGGTTTTTAAAAAAATTAGATATTGAACGTTTTGTGTCAAATATTGTAAATGTTTTAAAACTACGACAGTTTTAACCAGTTAATTATTCAAAATTGATTTTTAAAAACATTTAATTTTTTACTATCTTTAGACTTGGGGCTTTTTTATGAAAAGTGTTCACACAAAAAAGCATTGGAAAACTTCTTATAATGGAAAAACAATCAATTTTTGATGATTTCTTAGTAAAACTGTTAATTTTAAAAATCTATTGTCCTATCATTATTCGCTCTTGGGACGTACAAAAGGGAAGAACTCTCTAGTTCTGCTTTGTTACTGAAGCAAAACAATTTCAATAGCCACAATACTCAGCATGGTATGACCATGGTGATCAATGCAGACGAAGCAATGTCTCCTTTACCGACCAATCCTATGAAGTTTCTTGGTATTTTCTAACCATAGCTTATAAGTAAAGTGTACAACTGTTAATAGACTTAACACAGGCCTTAGTGCAGTTCAGCTCTGAGGTATAGATATTATATAACACCTTTCGCCACAAGAGGCTTGTTAATGCCCCGCCAGCACATTGGGACGGAATAAGAGTTTTATTACCCGCGACGTCGCCCCATAAACTATTGTTATTTCCACAGATGAATTGAGCTTACCGAGCCATGGTGGGCGAAATATGTTTCAGTTTTGCACACTTTCATAATTTTGTAATAAAAAATCCTTTAACATCATACGAGCGATTGATTCTAAGGTGGAGTTAGGTTGGAAGTCTTGTTAGAATATTGTGAAGAAGATATTGACAATTTGAGCAAGGAAGGTCAACTATCTCTCTCTTTTTTCCAATTTTTCCATTTAAAGAGTACTATCCGAATATTGAGAACTATCATCTAATATGGCCATTCTATTAGGGTAATTTAAACTTTCGTGATGCGTTTTTTTGTCTAAGATTTTATGTGTCTCTATAACTTCCGCATATAAAATTAATGTGTGTGTGCGTGTGGTCTGTCAATATAAATATTTTTTTCTTCAATTATTGCATTCATTCGTTCATTTAAAAACATTTCAATTATTTTTTGATAACAACAAAAGAATATACAAAACATTGTGTTTTAAAACAGCTAAAACATAAGTTTAAAGGTTGTGTCTTTTAAAAAAAAATCGGTGTATTATTGATAAAAAAAATCCATATATTTTATTAATTAAATCTTTTTGAGAAACTCTTTCTAAACAGTAACTTCCGATAAGAATTTTAAAATTGCTCTCCGGAAAACTCAAAGCTCTATATCTTAATATTTCAGGGACTAATTAGTGATATGATTATTTCTAAAATATGCATGTAAAACAAGAAAAATGTTAATGTCGATTTTCTGGGGAGTTGAAGTAGTGATGCAAACAACTTTTTTGTCGCATATGAAAAGTTGTGCAATGGTATCACAGTTTAATTGAATCAACCGCTTATTTAAATCTAATCGTGTAGAATGAAACAGATCCCGGTTTGCATTTAAATTCCACCGCATGCAATTAAATATTTTTTCCCAAACTGTAGAATCCACTAAAATTCAAAAAGATTCAGTGATTAATGATCTGTAGCTTTTTGTTGCTAATTTAAATGTTAATTCCCCTTTTGTAAAACTTTATAATTAAGATTTATTGCATACATTCATTATGATACAATACTCTACAAATTTCCTGAGTCCGATAAAATAGCCAGTTTATTTCCATTTAACACGAAAGAGTAATATGATACATATCCTAGTGCAAGCATGTCCTCATATGCGTTTTCCCAGAACTCTGAACCCCACTCCTCCTTTTTGTAAACTTTTATAATTAAGATTTATTGTATTATATTAATTATCATACAATAGCCTACGAACTTCCTGGGCCCGATAAACTATCAAATTTATTTCCATTTAACACGAAAGCGTAATATGATATATCTCAGAGTAGACATGTCCTAAGATGCGTTTTCCCAAAACTCTGAACCCCACTCAGGATTCACCTTGACCTTGCCTAACAAAATTAGCCAATAATGCTCGACATAGGACCTCTCCAGCAACTCCTTATGTACCTCGCCGAAAAATATCCAATTAGCGGTGAACTCCACGAACAAACGGTGACCTACTGTCGATCGTTAGCTGAACAATCCGAAGGGTTTAATTGCTGACAAACAGACAAGCGTTTGTTTCTTTCTTTTCCGATATCCATATGGATGGGACCATAGAGTTAAGAAGAAGATGGAGATGCTGCCGGGCAAAACCAATACAAAACCTGGTTTGCCAAGTAAAGCCATCGGTCGTAGTGTAGTAAGCCCAAGCAAAAAGTAAACGCTCTCGGCGAAGTATTTGGCACTATTCTACAGTGGGGTCTGTATAGGCTTAATACATCGACTTGGCTATAGAAATTTAATTACAACGGATTTTTCTCACCTGTGAAAGAAATTAATACCATCTTTGTGTACAATTCAGTTATCGTGCTACAGCCTACTACTGTGCAAATAGTCATTTTTTATTTTTAATGAACGCTTTTTAAGGAATAAAGGGATGCGTTTCAGTATGAACTAACATTGAGTGAGCAGTTCGTTTTGGCTTACTAGGCGACTTTCTGACGGCTTCACTTGGTTTCTCGCCAAGTATCTCCATCCTCTTCTAAACTCTATGGATGGGACCAACAATCGGTGGAGGGAGGAAAAAAAACGAGGAAGTGAGTTGGTGGAAGATGATGATATGGCAGGAGAAAGGAGTTGATTGGAAAGAGGTGTGTAGGGATCTCGAACTGTTTTATAAGTTTGCAGGTCACATTTTTAATGAATTCCGTTTTATTGCCTTCACGTTTGACTGTAAGTGTCACAGCATGGAGCCTGTAATTAAAAAGAAGGGAAAATTGGAGCGGTGCAAGAGAGTGGCTCACTGAGTTCTCAAGACCTTGTAAAATATATATGGGGTAACTTTTTTTTTAATTATATCTCATTACCTCAGGTAATGAAGTTGAACTATATTATTACTAGAAAAGTTGCAGTTTTTATGTAAGCATTTCCTAGAAATTCCGGGAAAGAATAAGTGTAAATTAAAGCTGAATAAGTTTTCAATATAACCTGTTCCAAAAGGATTTCTGACGTATTCCAACATATTGTTATTTGGTAACATATAGACTAGGGTGAATCAAACGAACCATTTGACGCGAAAAATCTTCGTAAAAAAATATTGATGAAAGTTTTTGAAACTTTGGATTTGAGTTGCACTTACATACTACATTAAAAATATAGCATCGGTCCAGATCATACAATTAATATTATATATTCTGATAGTAAGTCTTAATTTAATAATGTTTTATTTCGAAAAGTTTTAACCCCTAAAATAAACATAAAAATATTTTATTATTGTGTTACACTTTAATAAAATTTCAACTTTACTTTATTATATTAGTTCACGGCAAAATATGGTGTTACTATAATGCACTTCACTTATATTTAATCAATTTATTCTTATATAATTAAAACGTCATGTCCGTGGATACAAAAATCATGTCCGTGGGCCAAAAATCCACGGACGTGATGTCCACAGACGTGACAAATTACATGTTTCGTCCTTGTAAAACATAATATGTTCATATTGAAACATGAGTTTAAAAAATTAAGCTCTTTGTATCTAATGCTACACATAATTAAGTAAGAATAGACGTTTGATTAGCTTACCTAAGATCTTTCTTAGCCACAGACGTGATGCACCCATCTTTACCTTTCGCTAAATCTTAAGTTTAATGAACAAAAAAATGACTTAAAGCTAAAAACAAACTGATTTTTTGATTTTGCTATATAATATGGCTGCAAAGGAAGCTAAAATGACATAGACACTGTGTTTTACTGCCGCCTATTGAATTCAATACAAGTTTTTGTTCATGTCTACGGACGTGACTGCAGTCATTGAGGACAAGCTTTTAATACTCAGTAAACTAAATACAAATTAAAAAATAAACATAAAAATTGCATTAATATATTCCCAAAATGTTGTTTTTTCAATTTTGTTATTTAATAAGGGAATTCATATCTTATATGTTAGGGTATAAACTACCAAGCTCACGGACATGACGCTGGGACACACCACGGACATGACATATCACGCTCTGTGGACTAAAAAACTATAGTAAAATAGGAAATCTTGTATAATTTTTTCTGTTCTATACTTTACAATTTTAAATGCCAACTTCTTGATGTGCTGTTGGTTAAAGAAAGCTTGAATAGAAAGAAAAGTTTCTTTTCATCTATATCGGTCATTTTGAGAGGGAAACCGAAGCAACCAATGAAATCAAAGTACTAAGAAAAATGAAAACAAGAGCGTTACATCATCTGAAACATTCCCATCAAGATTAAATAATAGTTTTATTACTAAAATTTTTAATTAAGTCGTCATAATTTATTTGAAATCAATTATTATTTTTCATTAAAATAAATATGTTAAACTAATGGGTTTGTTTCAACACTTTGCCACAAAAAACAAAACAACCAATGGCATCGCAGTTCGGATCGCGTGAACTTTTTTAAATCACAATGAGCTGTTTCGACACTTTGTCAAAGAAAACCAAAGAAAATCAAACAACCAATGAAATCGCAGTTTAGAGAGCGTGACGCCAGAAGAAATGTTCCCATTTTCAATAAAAGTTTAAAATTAATTGTCAGTTTAAAAAATTAAAGATCTTTAACAGGATTCTAAGGCTAGAAATGTATAGCTCATACTTAAGTATTATTTTTGAACATTCAGAGTTCAAAATGTTTTACTTTTGAAGAAAGTACAAATTATCTGAAACAACTACATCACTGTCGCTTAAATCCAATATTAATTTTTTTAGTGTTGCTATCATTTAAAGAAATTAAATTAAACACTAACAAACAAAATTATAAATGTTTTTTTTTCTCTTCAGATTCCTTATTTGGAAAATAATTGGCATGTCTTACACAACGTAGTTTCGTCAGCTTTCATTCCAGAATTTTATTGATAGTTTAGGTAATGGACTTGACGGCACATATGCGTATTTATATATAAGCTATGTATTACTATGTGAATTGTGTAACTGTGATGATTGTTCAAATTCAATTCGTTCAAACGATGGCTGTACAATCTTAATTTTCTTGCCATATATGTTGCTAAGCTCGTCAAGTTATCGTAAAAAACTTTATAAATGACGGAATTCTGCTTTTTTTTCTCCTCATATTGGAGATTAAGACTTTAACTTAAGGCTATCTCAATTTTCTCGCTAAATGTATGGCTAATCTACCAAAGTCGCCATATGAGAAAAATGTTCTTTTCTATATGCTGTTTCTGAAGTCAACGTGCTATACAGCTGTAAAATGGGTAATTTATGGCGATCTAAATTTTATCGTCAAATATGTTCCCAATCTCGTCAAAATATACGCCCAATACGCGACATGTTTTTTTTTGTCTCATAATTAAGACTTTACTTGAACTTGTGCCGATATCAATTTTCTCGCCAAATATTTAGACAAGCTCACCCAGACTCGTCAAATGTGCGCAAAGTGTTTTTTAATGATTTTTATACAGGTTGATCGTTTGGAAGTCATCACTCTATGAAGGTATTATGGGTCGTTTGTGACGATCTTCATTTTATTCCAAATTCGTCATCAATCTAGCCAAATTATTGCCATATAACGGGCAAAATACAAGGAATCGAGTTTTTTTTACCACATAATTGATATTTTGACACGAAATAACGTTATAATACAATTATGGTTCAACTTGGAGTTATGAGGCGAATTACGATGACAATAAGTTCATGAACGATTTTTGTTTTCTGAGAGTGTGTATTATACACAGTATTTTGGATTTTAAAATTATAAGTAATGATATGTAGTATTTTATAATGGACGGGAACAGTAAAACAGGTTTATTACCCTATATTATATTGAATGATACGCATACTGGGATGAATTCGATGTTTCTTTGATAGATATTTATTTGCTAGTAATAATAATATGGAAATGGAGAGAATAATTTCATAAAACATAACCAATCATCACTTACATTATATCCACACGTCTATTGCACGTCGTCGGGAAGACTTTCGAATTTTCGTAATGCATGAAATATATAATTTTAAAAAGAATTTAGCAATTTTGGTTATCATAGTTTATTTTTTGATCAAAATATTTATTTGCCTAAAATACGAATAAATGCACTGCAAAATTTCTACTATTTTTTTTTTTTTGTAGTGTCCACTTTCCACACGCATGTACAGTAGTCATGCTAAAAGTGGTGAAAGGGGTAACAAATGGTAGATTGAGGCGTAGATATGACCCAGGGAAATATTTTTTTCATTTATTATTATTTTAGAATTTTAGCTGCTTTGAGTTTCGCGTGAAAATTACCTTATCTATAATAATAAAAGAAAGAGTCTGCCTGTGTGTCTGTATGTCTGTGGATCGTAAAAGACATACTTATACTGCCCTCAGAAATTCGAAATTTTTAAGATAGATTCTCTTTAATACCAACGTGTGCACCTTAGTGAGGCTTAGTTTTGTCATATTTGTTCCATTTTTAGAGAAAATTTGAATTTTCTGAAAAAAATACACCACTTTCGCTCAAATCCGATCATTTTTCCCTTTCGTGTTGCCATTCGACAGAAGAAATTAAAATAAACACAAAAATTAATTAAAATTGAAATTGTTTTATTTTCTTGCCATTACCTTCAGAAACTAAATTAATGATTTGAAAAATAATTGAACGTGCCAATGAGCTATATATATTTTTTTAAACCCAGAATGGAGGTTTTGACGTGAAATAACATTGTTATACAATTATTATTAATTTTGAATTTATCATGAAAATTGAGCTGACAGTAAGTTCATATTGAGGAAGATTTTTGTGATATGAGGATGTGCATTTTATAGTGATGTATTTTTATTTTGGAATTTTAAAGCAATATAAGTAACGGGATTTTATTTATTACAATGAACGGGAACAAAGGCAAAGCTTATTATCCTATAGCAAATTAAATGACCCATATACTTGGATCGATTTGATATTCTTTTAGTCCGTGCGAAGAACGGGTACAAATTTGCTAGTATGGGTATAAATGTGGAATCTGCTTCTTCAGGTAAGAATTTTGGCTGCTTTCATTTCTGCCAGACAACTTTTTTTTAAATACGATTCTGAGTTTACACTAAATTTGAAATTATCCTAATTAATCATTGTAAGATGAAGCATACTTGCAGCTTCTCATTTAGCAAAAAGTTTTTTTAATTAAAAACAAAAGAAAAATAGTTTTTCAATTAGATACAAATGTGTTGTGAATGTGATATACAAGTCGAAAAATTAATATGATTTTTTGAATAAACACTATAGGGCATTTCCACGCGTGACTTACACTACATCGGACGATTTAACAAATTTCGTTTGCATAGTTCATAATTATTTTCTCTTTATTAAAAAAAAATATTGTATGTCAGTTTACCCCTGAACATATAGTATTTTTAGCAATCAGTAAAAACTTTTTTAATTTAATATTTTACTTAAAAAATAATAAAAATTTCCTGATGTGACTTACACTACATGAAAGGAAGTCGATTTTTGGTTATCATTAAAAACTCTAATTTCTTCTTCATAGTGCAGTAAACCAACATTCTACCAGTGCTTATTTTAAGAATAAGGTTTAAAACTAAATATTTTAATTGCAAAAAAAGTATTGAAATACCATAGGAAATAATGTATTAACATTTTTGTGCGTGACTTACACTACATTCAATTTGTGACTTACACTACATCATGTGAATTGTATCACAGATATGGAAATTTAGGCAATAATAACATAACATATGTAAATAATTTTGAACATGGTAAGTTAAAAATTGCATGCATGGTAAAATCATAGTTAGAAAAAGTTACACAACGTCCCTTAAAGTTGATTTCTAGAAATTTCTTAATTTTTTCTTCAGTAGCATTGTCTGAAAAACCTTCCTTCTCAGGCCACGCAAAAAGACTTCCCGACCATTGCAGATGTTTCAGTTTTATTTGCATCTTTACTTAACATTTGCCCCACAAAATATTTAACGATAATTTTCCTACAAAAAGAACTAAAAGCTCTTTTTCCAGCATCAAGTTCATTTTCAGAATTTTGTTGAGAGGTATTTCCTTTTACAACATTTAAATTTGTTTAATCAGCCGTGTAGTATTTTTGGGGATTTAATGAAACATTGGAAGTTTTAAGTAGGAATTTGTTTAATTTTAAAAAGCAGAGCAATTTTTGAGTGTCAGGAATCGGAAATATTTATTTTCCTTTGAGGAGCAAATATCATTTAATCTACCTATTTCGCCCTTTATGCAGTTGTCAGAAATCTATAATAGGGATATGTTTGGCAAATATGGTTTCTTATGCAAAGTGAAAAAATCTTTAGCTGAATGTGGGTCAATTTTCCTGGAATGTGTGGGTGTTTTTATCTCCTCCTCACTGTATCACCAAGTCCATCAATTGGTCCTTTTTCATGACTAAAGGTAAAGATGGCCTAAATTGGTGGCAGAGAAATGACATTCAATGTTGTCTAACGGCTGGAACATTGCAACAGAGATGGTGTATTTTTAGTTAAAGTGTTGTCCGTAAAGTGGTTTTTGCTTTAATTTTCTTTAAAGGTTTGAAATTTACCACATGCTTAAAGTCGTTCCCTTTGCTCTCTTTTTTCTTTTAGCTGTTGATATAGCCATCTTAAATCAAAATTATCAAAATATAAGAAATCTACAAATATTATAGCTAATCTACAATAGATAAATTAAACAGAAGTTGTAACTGACACTACGTTGTGACTTACACTACAAAGTTAAAAAGTTTTATAAATAGAGAAAATGCTTTTTATTTTAAAATTTAAAGGTGCGGAATTACACAGAGGTTAATATAGAAAGAAAGCATCTTAAAAATTTCGAAGCAAAGCCTTATTTTAAAAAGTTATAGAAACTTTTAGATATTTTCGTGACTTACACTACAGCCAAAACAGGGGATGTTTATCTTTCTAATTAAGTATTTTTTATTTATAAATGCCGATTAAAAATGTGTTTTCAAGATAGTTATTAAAGTGTATTTTAATATTTTTACCAAAAAATCTGATAAAAAATAATACTAAACTTAAAATTTAAGAATTCAAAATGATGAAAAACCATAACACATGCTTTCAAAAAAAGCAGCCACTTTGAAACTTCAGTGTTGCCACAGATAAAAACAATAATAGTTTTTGATGTAAAATTTTTGCAGTTCAAACTTTTCTAAATCACATATAAAAGTTTCAACTGGAATAAAAAATATTTTTAAAATTCACTTGTGGTATGTATTTACGTGGAATTAACCTATAGCAATCTCGCAGTTGATCTGGATCGCAATGAAAATATTTTTCCACCAAACAAAAGTATATACTCTTAAGTAAGTAATACGCAAAAGTTCTGACATTTTACAATAATTTAAATTTATACCATGGTACACATGGCCATGGTATACACGGCCATGTTATACATGGCAAAGTTTTAAAAATGTTATTTGTAGTATATTTCTTTTTAATTTTTAACTTTATTTCATTACTAAAGTACTTTTTGTGTTTTTGCATGTAAAATGTTGCATTATTGTATTCTTAAATCTAATCTATTCTAAAGGATCGCCCATGGGCACAGAGGTAAAGTTTAAAGCATTTTATTTGTATATTTCTTTTTAATTTTTAACTTTATTTCATTAATGACGTATTATTGTGTTTTTCATGTAAAACATGCTGCATCATAGACTTTCAAATCTATTCCATTTATCGAAGTTCAAGTTTAAAGATTCTTTCACCAACTTGAACACAGATAGAAAAATATTTTTCTTTCTGCGAATTTTCGTGTCCCCCCCCCCCCCTTGTTGGCTTCAAATATTTCGGAAAAGTCGCAAAGTTAACGTAAACTGGTAAGCGTGCACCTGAAAGCGCATGAGGGTAACCGTTGTTAACCTTTTCCCCTCGACCTTCCACCATAAGTTCACAACCCAAGTTGGGGGCAGCCTCCATATTTCAAGAAACGCGAACACAATACATTAAAGAAACATTTCCATAAACCCCCTCATTATTCGAACAAACTGTTGACATAATGGTATTCAAAATTTAATATCGTGACTTCACTCTTTGACGCCGCCGAGTTCAAGTTTCATGGTCAATAACGTGAGAGCACCCTCAGAGGAAGAAGGGGGGTAGTAAAGAAAAGTACATTCAGTTCTTTTTCGCATATTATTCCTATCACAAAAAATAGTATTTTCAAAACATTCTTGATTGAACGCATATTTTTTATATTGAATTAGTTAACAATATGATTTTCCGAATTTGAAGCATCAGCTTCGCTTATACGTAGACATACTCCATTACTACACGATCAATCACGAATTTATCATGCAATGATGTAATTATACGACTCAGTGTGATACTTGTGTGTTTGCTCACGACGTTAACATAGATTTTAAATTGTCATACATTTTCTAAAAATCACTGGGGAAATTACCTATAAAGTATTAAAATCAAATAATTCCTAAGTTGACGACTCTTCGTCTTATTGGCATTGCAGCCTTATGCAATATGCAGGCCTCCGCCACAACAGCTCTCCACCTGTCCCGCTTCAAAGGCAAAGCTTTCCAGTTTTTAATCTTTCATTTGGGCTAAAGTCGTTTTCTATGTTGTTAATACAAGTCACTCTTGATCTCCCGCTGCTTCTGGTATTAAATAACTTGCCCTTTGTAATTATTTTAGTGATTTTATTTTTGTCTCTACTCTGTATATGTCCAAGCCAGCGGAATCTTTGCAATTTAATGAGACTTACAATATTCTTGATTTTTATAAGTTGGTTCATTCTTCTCATCCACTCTTGATTTTCATGTTTTGCCCCATATATTTTCCTTAAAATTTGTCTTTCAAATGTTCTAATGTGTAAGGCGTTCAGTGTCCACGTTTCTCCTGCATAATTTACAATTGGTCTTATGGGTGTTTTATAAATAAGGAGTTTTGTATATCGTGAAATCAATCTATTTTGGAATATTTTTAAATCGCAGAGAAGGCACGATTACCAGCTTGCATTCTCGCATATGTCGCTCTATGAAGACTACGGTTGGCGACTTGTCGTGTAATTTATGCGAGTGGGAAAAAGAGAGTCCTCAGATTCGATAGTTTTAGTCAAAGACACTTTAAAATCAATATGGAATATAAAATCAGTCATCTAAAAGAAGTAGTGGAAAAACCCTGTAGGTGACTGACAGAACACCAGTCACCAACCTATGAAAGATAATACAGTCACCTAAAAGAAGGTGATTGAAGAACCCTTAGGTGAGTGACAAAACATCAGTCATTAACCTATGGAAGATAACACCAGGCACCTATCCAAACTCTGCAAAAATATCTAAATTGCAAAAATAATCCCAAAACTGTTCTTTGAAAGGAACATTTCCAGCACCCCTATTCTCCCGGAGGATGGTGTCCTCCGTCCATGACCATAGTCCTTGGGATGTCACTGAGGACTTTTTTGGACAACGGTCCACTGAATTGTGCCATGAATGAAATTTTAAAGACACCCGAGTGCGATTTGTTCACCCGAAATTGTGAATCGCCACGCCGCGATTCGCTTGACCTTCCATTATAGCTGCACACGCGCAATTACAGTTACAAAAGAGGGGGAGAGAGCATATAGTAATGGGGAAAGTTCATGTTTTTCTTAAATAAAAGAACCGAGTGCATAAAAGACACAGGTTTTTTTCTTTTTCCGGTGTCGTTGAATAATGACACCTTGGCAAAAATTGGTGGAGAGTGGTAGCCTGACCAGATTTGTTTTTTGACTTTTCTTCTATGAAATCATCAATAAATTTCATAAATCATGTTTTATTTACATTGATTTTATTTGAAAAAACTATGAAAAAAGGAGACATTTTGCAATATTTTTAAAGCTATGTAGTTGAATAACAAACTTAACTGTACTGCTAAATGCCTGGTCACCCTAGAGAGTGGACATAGTTTGAATATTTATTCACTGAACGAGAAGGAATAAAAATATTATACTGATGAGATTAGCTTTAAATTTTAGCTTAGAAGTTACTTTTATGATACCAGTCAAAGCTTTTGCACAGCAGTTATAAACATAAAAGTAAGTAAGAAACTGCCAGGAAACAATTGATTAGGGATCAGGATCCCGTGTGATAACATCATCAAAATGGCTGCCCTGCGGATAGATAAAGGTTCATTTAATTGCTCATAATCCCTTTTCTAATTAAAGTATGTTTTCAAATTAATTTTATGCGAAAGCTATTGCGAAACAGGCTACAAAAAAGATAACGGATATGGTAAGGCAAATACTAGTTTTAGAGTTATTTAAAACAAAGCTTGGAGAAATGGTTTACGAAGGAGATTTTTGGGAGGGGTTTTCTCTATATATATAATTATACATTTACTCAAGCAAATATTTTCAATGACTCGATAAAAGTGTTCGTGCTAGCTATTCTAAGAGACGGTTCTTGGCGCAACCCTATTTGTAATATTGTTTCCTTCGAATTTCTTTTATTCGTGTTGAAATTTAAACAATACTTCTAAAAAAGATATTTTAGAAAAAAAAGTGTTTTAAAATATGTTCTTGCACAACAATGAAAATCAAGAATGACAACTAAACAGTTTATTAGATTTCGCCATTTCAAATTTAGGTTTCACCAACTATGTTCAAATTTAATAATTTGCCGAGCAGCAACTAAATTACGAGTAAAAAATTGTCTCTTAAAAAGTTATTAAATTCTTAAATTAGTTTTGTTGGAGAGAGACATGTGAGTTTATTATATTCGTTTCATCTGAAATATTTTCTCCTAATTTATCGAAACAGATATGAATTGTGTAGTTGCAAAACTCGCATTCTCAAATGTATAACTAAGGTATAGGAGCCGTTCCCTTCATTGGTTACTTTTGATAATGATCAATTCAATTGTACGTAATCGTAAATGAAGGGGTTGAACCCTATATCTTAGTTATACTTAAAAATGTTAGTTTTGCAATTACACTCTTCATATGATGCACTGACCAATAGTGAGGTATGCACTCATAGTGCATATGGTAACTATTGGTTTTTTAGAACACATAAGTATATCTATTTGGAACATTTCGCAAAATTTCTATATATCTAGACCATCTACACTTGTAAAATTCCACAATAAGTTACATTTAAATAAATAGGCACTAAAAATATTATGCTTTCTTTAATTGAAATTTAGTTTTGAATTCTTTATTGGAACAGTAGTTCATTTAACATGCATTCTCACTTCGCCTGTTTTATTTTATTTTGAATAATATTTTTGTGAATTATTTGAGCTCAAGGAATATTTACAGTGACGTCACGTGTAGCCAGTATGCAGTTCCTACAACTCGGCCGTCCTGACTTTTGGCTGTCCTCAGCGAGACTGGAGTGCACACGAATTTTTTTTAAACACTAAAGATAATTTTGTTTTTTAACACAATGAGTGACATAAAAATACTAATAATTCAAAATAGAGCACATGAATACACAATCTATAATAATAAAAGAAAGAGTCTGTCTGTGTGTCTGTCTTCGGATCGTAAAAGACCTACTTATACTGCCCACAGGAATTCGAAATTTTAAAGATAGACTCCCTTTAATACTAACGTGTGCACCTGAGGCTTAGTTTTTTCATATTTGTTCCATTTTTAGAGAAAATTATAATTTTCTGAAAAAAATACACCACTTTCGCTCAAATCCGATCATTTTTTCTCTTTCCTGATGCCTTCGGCTGAAAAAATTAAATAAAACTTTTAACGAAAACCTTTAAAATTCAAAATGTTTATTTTATTCTTTTTTATTCTTTTGCCATTACTTTCAGAAACTAAATTCATTATTCGAAAAATAATTGACACGTTTCAAGTGACGTAATTCCGCCAGTCTTCATTCCCGGATTTTATTGTGGGTTTATTTGATGATTTTTTCATTGATTTTCTGTTGACTGCATGTATGCATATTTAAGCAATAAATGTATAGTTAAGCTATTACTGAACTATGATGGTTAATAAAGGCCATCGCACTAGAGCTATTAGTGTGTTATGTCTTTATATTTTAGCCAAATACGTTGCCAAACTCGCCAAATTATTAACTAAAATTCGCCAAATAGGCAATTTCTTTTATGAATAATTTATAAGCTGGTCGGTTGTTCGAAGGTCATTGTGTTTGAGCTGTATAATGGGTGTGGGTAGCTATATCTATTTTCTCGCCAAATTATTTCCCAAAACGCGCCAAATGAGCTAAAAGGTTATATATATTTATGAGGGAATTGTGATGGCATTTATGAGTGCATTTTACAGCGTATTTTTCATTTTGGAATTTTAAGGCAATGAAACTGGATTTTATAATTTATAACGAGCGGAAACAATAATAAGTTTATGATCCTATAACCGGTTATATGGTACACATATTTGGAATCTATTTGAGATACTTTTATTCCGTGCGAAGAACGGGTATAAATTTGCTAGTTACCAATAATTCAAATTAGTGTTGGCATCACCAAGACTGGTAAAATGCAAATTTATTGTTTCCTTTTATCTGCGCAGGTGTCGCTATAGTTTTTACTTTTACTATATATACATGTTATTTTACAATAAAGATTGGTATTCGTTTACATTAAAACTGGTGTCATTTTCCCCTTTCTCCAAATTACCACGACCTTCATGTGGTAGCAGAGCGCCGTGGTTCCGCATGGTTGAGCTTAGTTGCATAGAGAAGTTTCGCTCGCGTGCTACATCTAGAAATTCAATCAATTAGAAAAATGCTTAGTCTTGATAACGCATCTTCTGTTCCTCTTCTGAATGGACAAAACTACCATATTTGGTCAATTAAACTTGAAGCAGTTTATCGTTAAGAGGCCTTTCCGACGTAATAGAAAACGATGAACCCACGTCAGACGACGCAACCTATAAAGACGGACTATGAAAAACTCTAAAGTTGTGTCAATTATAAAGCTCTCGTTATCCGACCAGTATGTTCTCCAGTACGGTATGGAAAAGAAGGCTAAAGAATTATGGACAAAGATAAAGACCGACTGTAGGGGTGGAATAGATGATAGAAAGATAGACGCCAGCCAAGAGGTTAAGAATTTACGAATGATGGACAGCGAAATCGCCAACGATTACGTCGCACGAGCTAAAGGACTGGTTACGAAGTGTGCAAGCCTCGGACTTATGATATCCAGTCGAGAACTAGTATTTTATGTCGTTCGTGGTCTCAATGGAAAGTTCGCCGGAGTTCGTGAGATTCTGAAGACCCAAAGAGACAAATCTCTAGATGACATCTTGCGACCTTACGTGAGGAAGAACAAGCGTTTCAACGAGGAAGTGGATCCAGCCCAAGGAGTGAGCAAGCATTTGCCGTTAGAAGATCCGAGAAGACCTGCAGTTACTGCTCTGGACGGGGCATGTCTGGAAGACGTGCTACAAGCGACTGAACCAGCAGAAGTATTCCCGGTCAACCAGCAAGCGCCGAAGTTCAAACTTTGGTGACAACAGCCCGAAAAACACGCGGTTGGAGGGGCAACTCCGCTTTGACCGTGTGCTCCGATAACTTCCCAGCTTCTGATGATTCTGACGTTTGGATAAGGGACAGTGGGGCAACAGCCCATATGGTAAATAACTTAAAATGGTTTTCTAATTTTGAAAATAGTGATAACGAAGTTCAATTAGCTGGTATTGATACTACACTAAAATCTAAAGGTACAGGAACTGTTAAGGTTAAATATAAAGGACGATAATTTGGATATATTAAATGTTATTTATGTGCCTGAGTTAAGATTTAATTTACTATCGTTAACAACTTTATTAGAAAAAGGGTTTAAAATTACGTCTAAGAATAACTATATGCTTGTTACCGATAATACTAATAGATTGATTCTTAAAGCAAATAAAATAGATAAGCGTTTAATAGTTAAATTTGAACCAAATGCTAAACCTTTGGAAAATGAATGTAATTATGCTAACAGTGATTCGAGTGGACTTGGCATAGACGATTGTGCCATTTGCATTATGACTATATGAATAAAATGGTAAATGATAACTTAACTAGAAATTCCCCTAGTTTTAATAAAGTAACAACATTTGATTGTGAAGTATGCAGTGTTAGCAAAATTACCAATAAACCTCATAGATCAATTACTCAAAGGCAAAGCTGTGCTAGAATTGATTCATGTAGATTTATGTGGTGAAATGCCTGTAAATTCATTGAATGGTTCTAGATATTTTATTGTTATTGTAGATGACTATTCTGGAATGTATTTCACATATTTCTTAAAACATAAAAGTGAAGCTATCAACGCGATAAAGGTATTTAAATCTACGTATGAGAACTTGTTGGGTCAACGGATTAAACGTTTTAGATCTGACAATGGGGGTGAATTTATAAATAATGAGTTGAAATATTATTTCGAAGAATGCGGGGTAATTCATGAAAAGAGTGTTCCTTATAATCCTTCAAGCAATGGAAAAGTGAAAGAGCTATTCGGGTACTTTGCGATCGAGCTAGAACTATAATTTACGATAGCGGACTGCCTTTAAAGTTTTGGGCGGAAGCCATTGCTTGTAGTACCCACATATCTAACTTAACTCCTAGAAAATCAAAAAGTAAAACTCCGTACGAGTTATTTTTCCAAATCAAACCTAACGTTTCATACCTTAAAGTGTTTGGCTGCGTAGCTTATTATCATACACCCAAAGTGTCTCGTAATAAATTGCAAATACCTGGGAAAACTGGTATTATGATTGGTTATTCTCGAGAAAGACGAGCTTATCGTATCTATAACGTAGAGGAAAACCGCGTAATCGAAGAACGGTCCGTAAAGTTTAATGAAAATCTAAAAGGTTCGAATCTAATAAAACATTCTTTTGATAATAGTTGGGATATAGAAAAACATTTTAATAACGGATTTATTAGTGCAGATGTAGAAAAACTGCAAAATAATAATCTTATAATTTATGACCGAAACTCTAACCTACCCGAACCCATTACCGAAAGTGAGTCGCAAAAACAGCGTGGTAGACCACTCGGAATGACAAAAGTAAAAGCCCAGGAAATACAGCGCCAACAGTGTTTAGAACATGAGCAAAAATTGTTATATGAAGGCGTGAGACGATCAGAAAGGTTAAAACCAAACTTAACATCTCTAGTAACTAGTGACATACCGAATAACTACGAGGAAGCAATGTCCAATAGAAAGTCGAACGATTGGTTCAATGCAATGAAACGGGAATTAAAAATCGCTAGAAAAACATAACGTGTGGGAAATAGTTGATAAACCTAATAATGCAAAAATTGTTAAAAGTAAGTGGGTTTATAATGTTAAAAAAGATACAAACGGCTTAAGATATAAAGCGCGTCTTGTTGCATCTGCATTTAATCAAATCAAAATCTTTGGATTACGATGAATGTTATTCTCCAGTTGTTAATATAGAATCTTTCAGATTGTTGCTGTCATTAGCTGCAAAACTAGATTTGGGATTTGTAATTTATTAGAAGAGTTAAATTGTTCAAAATATGTAAACTATCCTATTGAAATATTTTGTGATAATAAAGCCGCAATAGATTGGTGCAAGGCTGCTAAGTCTTCTGTTAAAACTAGACACGTTAGTTTAAAATTAAATTTCATTAGAGATCTCATTGAGAATAGTAAAATAAAGTTAATTCACTGTACTACTGATAAATGTTAGCAGACTTTTGTACTAAAGCAGTTCCTGAAACCAAGTTATTGTGGACTCTAGATCAAGTTGGACTGATTAAGGATGCCTAATTTCGTTGTGTTCAATTTGCATCTTCCAAGGGGGAGTTTGTTGGCATCACCAAAGACTGGTAAAATGCAAATTTATTGTTTCCTTTTATCTGCGCCAGGTGTCGCTATAGTTTTACTTTTACTATATATACATGTTATTTTTACAATAAAGATTGGTATTCGTTTACATTAAAACTGGTGTCAGTTTCCTTAATTAGATCACATGAAAACACAATATGAAAATACTTGGAAATTCAATGAGTCAAAAAAATGAAGAAAATTTCTAATTGACAGCATGGAAAGGAATAACAATAATTTTTTTTTAAATGTCAACTAGAGAAAAAAAACTAGCTAACTATCCAATCCCCTCTTTCTTCCCAGTCTTTCTATATGGAAGTATGCATGGTATGCATAATGCAGTGTGCTATTGCATTCTCAACTTTTGAGTGCAATTTCGGAATGTAGAATTCTCTTTTTACGATATCATCGGTTTTTGCCACAGCAAAATGACCTTTTTCGTGGGCTGTCTTGATTATTTCTGCCTGCATTCCTTCTGGTACCACAATTAATTCACGACCACTCTCATACTTGTACAAGATTATATTCTTCATGAAAAATTCCTGATCTTCGCCTTCTTTCAGTAAGGAGTTAAAAGTGATAATCGTCTTTTTCTTGAGCCATTCTTATTCTTGCTGATGTGGTCTCTTCCTCGAAGATCATCACCGGGTTCCGACTTAGGGCGTCAACGTTCTGCATTCGCTGACCTGGCCTATGGACAATCTTATAGTCAAACTCTTTTTAGAGTAGGGCCCATCTTGCAATCCTCGTTATGATGTCTTTTTTGTCCATGGTCTTTTGAAAAGCTGAACAGTCTGTTACAACCTTGAACTTGTTTCCCATGAGGTAAACACGTACCTTCTTCAAGGCTTCTACCACAGCAAGCACCTCTAATTCGTAGCTGGAGTACTTTTCCTCAGCTGGATTCGTTTTCATTAGACATTAGTCATTAGACATGTAGTGGACTGGATGTAATTGCCCATCATCGGATTCTTGGTGAAGTATAGCTCCAAATCCGTCTTAACTTGCGTCTGAGTGCAATTTGGTTTTCCGACCAGGTTTGAAAAGATGTAGAAAAGGGCTGGTGACCAGTAGATTTCTGAGGCTTTGATAGGCTTCTTTCTGTTCATTTCCAAAGACGAACGGACAGATTTTCCGGAGGAGATCACTGAGTGGTTTTGAGATCTTTGAGTAGCCTTGGATGAACTCCCGGAAATACCCTGTTGGGACAAGAAAACTCTGTACTTGCTTCACATTTGTCGGGCATGGAAACCTCTGTACAGCCCGAGTCTTCCCGCTCGATGGTCGAACTGTTCCATCTTCAACGATGTGGCCAAGAAATTCTACAGATCGCTTCAAAAACTGGCATTTCTTTATCTTTATTTCCAGTCCGTACTTCGATGCTTGTTGTAGAACCATTTTCAGTTTGTCGAGAACTTCTTCTTCCTCTTTCGAAGGGATGATAAGATCGTCCATGTAGAGAATGACGACTCCTTTTTGCATTAGGTCTCTGAAGATGTTGTTGACATATCTCTGGAAGACACTCGGACTTGTGCTTAAGCCAAAAGGTACTTTAGGAAATTCATATTGTCAATCCGGAATGATGAATGAAGTGTACTTCCGACTGCTCTTTTCAACTGGAACAAATCCATTTTTCAAGTCCAAAGTAGTGAAGACCTTGGTGTCTTGTAGTTGGTCTAAGACGTCTTCAACCAATGGTAGTGGGAACCTATCCTTGATCAACTTCCGGTTCAGTTGTCGATAGTCCACGCAGAGCCTTGTTGTTTGGTCCTTCTTGGCTTCTTCTTGACCAGAACTATGGGACTTGCATAGTCTGAGGAACTTGGACGAACAATTCCATCTTTTATTCATTCGTCAATCTGCTTGTTGACTTCTTGTCTCTCTGGAAATGAGAGTCTACGGGCTCTTTGACAAATTGGCAACTCGTCTTGGAGGACAATTTTCATTGAGACATCGACAGTTTTCGTCTTCCTTGGTTGATGGGACGATACCAAGACGCAACGCGCTGGCCAAGCACTTCGTTCTGGATGTGTCCTATTTCAAGCTCATCATGTGTGCCTTCTCCGAGATTTGAAAAATCCATTCGGGCGACTCTGATGTTGGTTGTTTCTTCTCCTCATGGAAAGGACATGGAGCATGGGCGAGGAACGCTGTCCCAATGATGGCTTCGAACTTGAGAGCTGCTCTGGGGACAACTTGAAAGTCCAGACGGCAAATGTGTCCGTCAACTCCACGACATGTCGGAAAGATCCAAGTGTCTCAACTGTGTCTCTCCTGACCAAGACCAGTCAGTACTGTCGTTCCTTTAAATAGGTTTGGTTTTGGCTCCATCCTCCTGAAGACGTTAAAACGCATTATGTTTCGTGCACTTTCCGTATCTAATAGGGCTTCAACGATAAAGTTTCCTAATTTGATTTTCCTTGTAATTTCTGCAGATCAACAACTGGGTATTCTCTAGGTTCAACTCGTTATTCTCCAACGACGTGAACAGCTTGTGCGTCGGGAAACCTGACTTGATCGTTTTCATTCCCTTGGTTTCAGTTTAATACTTCGGGGCACGCGTTTCTTAAATGCTCTGTCGAGTTGCGCTCGAAGCAGCGGATATTCTTCTGTCCAGAACTCTTGTTTTGGGTAGGCATGATCCTTCTACCGTCACATTCCGCTTGCGATGTTTTTGAGCCTCCTTGACTGAGACTGTCTCTCTGTGGGCGTCTGTCACCATATCTTGATACATATTCAAAATGCGAAGCACTTTGGGAGTTAGTGCTTTTTTTAGAAACTTGAATTAAGTGTGGAAAAAGTTGTAAGTGACAGTTTCTGTCACAAACTTACTTTTTTTTAAGAAATATATTTTAGTCGCCATAACTTTCCATCTTCATTAACTTTCTTTTGAAAAATTAATTTATTTTATTTATCATTTGTTAAATTAATTTACTGTCCGAAGACGAAATAATTAGTGAAATTGATGCTTTAAAAATAAAAGCGAAATTTGCATATTCGTTATGCAAAGTTAGAACTCTCTATACATCTTTCTTCATACATAAATGAAACATAGAAAAAAAAAACTCTATTGTGATACTATTATATACTAACACATCATGCCAAACTGATTTATATCACATCTATATATATAATACTCTTATACGGCGCCCAAATTTCCTTATATTTCTATCTCTGGAATGGCAACAATCGAAATGAACAAAAATACTACTAATTTCAAAATGGCCTACTGAAAACAACAAAAAAGTGTTTCTTCAGGAATGGCTTGACAAAGGGAAAAATAACTATAAATATTATGCACAAAACATAGTTCGATACGGCAGAAAAACATTGAATGTATTTTTTTTTGTTGAGAAAAGCAATACGAAATAACACAAGGATTGACAATTTCAGGAATGGCTGCAAAAAGGCTAAAAAATGAAAAATAACCATAAATATTATGTGCAAAACATTGTTCGATATACGGCAGTAAAACAGAAAATATACTTATTTTGACTATAAAAACACAACGATTTATAAAAAAACGCGGAACGTTAAAATGCCGATGAATTGATTTTAAAAAAGTAAATAATTATTTAAAATCGTTAAGCATATAATTAATAAAAGATTAGTATAAAAACACTTCAGAATAAATTATATGCATTTAAGGCTTAAAAGGATTAACATTTAAAAATTGGGAATGCAATTTCGCCAAAGGTAGCCATAATACCAATTTGTCGGGGTAACCAGATTTGGCGTAAAATTACGACGTTTAATGTATGAAAACTTAAATTATAACTCCGTTCGACTGAAATTAATAAAAAACGCGTGGAATTCACGTGGTTCGCCAAAATCCAGTTACGTCAATATATTTTCTCACCTTATTTCATAGTTTGAAAAAGAAAAATTCACATTGAGCAGATTAGTGCAAACAAAAATAACAATTCGCATTGAGAGCAAACAGAGTTTCTAAGCGTTAACGGCTACCACGGTTTCCAATTTAGTTACAAATGGATCTTAGTCAAGCAGCGAAAGATTTTCGCAAATACCTTTGCAGGGGAATCGCAAGAAGAAGTGAAACTCCTGAGCAAGCAAACACTAGAATTTTAGGTTAACCTAAACGACTATGTCCGGATTTGGAGCCAAGTCGAAAAACGTCACCAAGTCAAATTGACAACAAGACGAGTGTTTGCCAAGTCTATCGTCATCTTGAAATGACAACAAATACTTACTCAAAAAATGCTCGAAACTGAAAATGTCTGCTGAAGTGAACATAAATGATTTCTTTACTAAAAATTATCGTGGCATTTGCGATTGGAGATATTTTAAAATAAGAAAATCAGAAATAAACAGTTTGCTGCACAAAACAATGTGCACAATAATATTTTAAGAAAAGATTTCGTATTTTAGTAAATTTAAACTTAATAAACTTAAACGTACCATGGAGAATTCGTAACATATTTAACAAAAACGTAGAACATTAAAATGCCGAATAATTGATTTAAAATGAGAAACTAATTATTTACAATCATAAAGCATACCATTAATAAAAAATTAGAATACAATAGATTCGGATTAAAATATATGCAGTTAAGATTTAAATGGATTAACATTTAGAAATTAGCAATGCAACGTGAGAGCGCGATCCCCGTTTAAAGTTTAACCTAAAAATAACAAATAAAGATCAAGGTTGCCATAACTTAATTCAAGTTTACTGTGGGTTTAAGAAATGGCAGGGTTGGGGTAATATTTGGAGAAAAATTGCCGGATATGCTCATTTAGATTAACCGAATTTTATTTTAAAAAGGATACTAAAGGCTAGACCAAAATATTTCAATGTACGGCGAACGAGCGAAGCGAGCCTGGATCGCGAAGGGATCCAAAGGAACTGCGCAAGCAGTTTTCCCGGGGGTTGGCGAGCGATAGCGAGCGGGGGGGGGGGTGTGCCCCCTAGTAAATAAATATTTTTTCATTGGTTTTATTTTAAATAAAGTTTCTCGTGCGTTTGACGAATTGGCAACAGTGGAAATCTATAATAAAAAAGAAAGTCTGTCTGTTTTGTGTCTGTCTTCGGGTCGTAAAGACCTACTTATTTCTGCCCTCAGAATTCGAAATTTTAAGATAGATTCCTTTAAATATGAACTGTGCACCTGAGGGTTAGATTTTCTATTGTTCCATTTTTAGAGAAAAATCGAATTTTCTGAAAATACACCACTTTCGCTCAAATCCGATCATTTTCTCTCTTTCTGATGCCATCGGCTGAAAAAAATGATAAACTTTAACGAACATTTAAATTCAAATGTTTATTTATTCTTTGCCATTACTTTCAGAAACTAAATTCATTATTTGAAAATAATTGACATGTTTCAAGTGAGTAATTCGTCAGTCTTCATTCCGGATTTATTGTGGTTATTGATGATTTTCATTGGGGGGGATTTATCTGTTGACGCATGTATGCATATTTAAGCAATAAATTACAGTTAAACTTTTATGACTATGATGTTAATAAAGCCATACATAAAGCTATTAGTGTTTTATGTCTTATTTTTCGCCAAATACGTTGCAATCTCGCCAACTTTGAACTAAATTGCGCAAATAGCATTTTCTTTTATAAATAATTTATAACTGGTCGTTGTTCGAGGTCATTGTGTTAGAGCTGTATAATGGGTGTGTTTCTAGCTATATCTATTTTCTCGCAAATTATTACTCCCAAAACGCGCCAAAGACTAAAAGGTTTTATGTATTTAGAGGAATTGTGATACATTATGAGTGCATTTAAGATTTTTCATTTTTGAATTTAAGGCGATTAAACGGGATTTTATCTTTAGTACGAGCTGGGAACATAACATAATTTTGATCTATAACAGGTTATATGGTAAACATATTTGGAACGATTTGATATTTTTTTAATCCGTGCGAAGAACGGGTATAAATTTGCTAGTATTGAATAAAAATAGAAATTTCATGTTATTTCAATGTAGATTAAATTTTTAGTTATTTAAATTTTAAATATAGTTCTAATTAAAAAAATTAATGAAATTTGGGATGTAGCTTATCTTGATTTTTTGCTTCAAAATGGCGTATCCCACTTGTTTGTGACACATGCGGTTCGTTCTGTGAAAGTGGGTGAAAGACAGACGGATGGACTGAGCAATTATAACCCTAAATGTAGTGAGGAAGCTAATAGAATGTATTGTGTCTCTTTCTAAAATACGAATCAAATAAAACGAATAATCAAAGAATCTCTTATTGTGAAATATATTATGACGTCATTTTAAACTGATTAATGTCGCAAAAATAAATCCTTTATTTTTTATTTGAAAGAAATAATAATAAATTAAAGAAATAAATCTCGTGCTATTCTTAAGCTAGTAATCCACTCACTTTGGAGCTGGGCGAGAGATTGATTTTGTGACGTCATTGTCACAAGAGGAGATCTCTGAGATAATTTCTTTTCTGTATAAGCCTGTAATTTCTGATTTAACCTCAACAAATCATCCTCCTCAAACAAATTATACTCTCAAGGGATACAATTAGAAACTTTTATTTTGCAGTAAACACTGATCAACATGAAAGAATTTTGCGTGTGCTACGTTCAACGATTCAAAATTATCTAGATGCTTATCAGCATAATCTTTAAAAATTAAATTAAAAACATATTAAATTATTTAAAATAAAGCTTGTCTTCTGATATGTCTTTAAAATACATTTATTCGAACGCTTCAATTTAAAAAAAGAATTGCAATTAACAAATTATTACTTTACCATCAGAGGTCCTTACACTTTGCTTTCAAAGTCAATTCCTATGAAATTTCATAAGATAGAGAAAGAGCTATTTAATTTTATTGAACTTTAAATTACATAAGTGCTTTTACCCTCCATAATAAATACAGAAGAACTTCAATTATCCGAAATCCAATAGTATCAGTCTGCTTCATCAAATTATCTATCCATCATAATAATAAACGCGTAAAAGTGTTGCCATTTCATTTAATCGCAAGCTTATTATCTTTAAAAATACGTATTTTTTTCTCCTAATTTCTACATACATGAATAATTAGTTGAAAAAAACGCGAAGCATCCGATTATCCAAATTTTAAAATTCTCGAATGGGTTCAATTATCCCAATTGATTCGGATAATTGGAGTTCTACTGAATTAAATTCAGAAGCAAAAGATCTAAAAATATTAAAATATGTATGTAAATATTCTACAAATGACAAAACAAAAAAGATTTTAACTATTCTTTTATTCCCTGTATTTTAGATCCACTGTCAGATTAAAAGAGCAACATTATATACATACTAGCTTTTCCTTCGATAAAATCCTGTATAAAGTGCCGTTATAAGAACAAAGACCTTGTGCACCGCTAATTCCAATGTAACTACTAATTGGAGGACAAAAAATGCTGCCATTTTTATTGTGGGCTTCTCTCAGCAAAGCTTTTCAGTTTTGTTCAAGCGGCTAGAAGGTCAAAGTGAAAACATTTTACGGTGTCATTGGCCGAATTGGCTACAATGAATGGCATAGAAATTGATAACGGGCATGTGATTATTTGTAGTGTCCAGTTTGGTTTCGGTTTCAGGAACTTTATAATTGGAGAATGCAGGATCGTTAATAATTGAGATTATGAGATAACTCTATGACTTTTCGTAGAAAAGAGGCAATCTTCAATTCCATATGATATCACAAGTTATCTTAACTTATTTTGACATTTTGTTTACAACAAATTAAAAGGAAGGGAATTAAGAAAAATCAAGGTCAAATTACAACTTACAAGTTTGTGCAATTGATTTCCATAATATATACTGTTATATTTTTATGTCGAAATGCAATTTATAAAATAGTTTGCCTCTAAATATCTTAATATACTGGATAAATATTTTATATATTATATAAAATGTTTTCTTCTGAAAGAAGCAAATGAAGCCTTTTTTAATACAGATTACACAAATTGGTGTTGAAATTGGACAAAGCGATAATTTTCTTGCAGAAGCTTAGATTCTCCTTATTTATTGAAAAGACTTCTAAAAAAATACTGGCTAACAAGGAGCTTTAAAAAACGAACACAAATAGCCAACTTTCTTGTTACTTTAATGCCCTCTAAAATTCTTATGAAAACCAAGTAGATTTGTTACTACTGACACCTAGAACCTATTCCATTTTTACCTCCTCCAGCATTTAGATGTAACTTAAACTAAAAAATATAAAATTAGCTATTTTCGTTCATTTTCTTTCGCAAATTCAAATATTCTTTATTGTTTGCTGAATCTATTTGCAGCGTGCAGTTTTTTAATAAATAAATAATGAACCATCAACTAATTTCATTGTGCTATACGTTATGATGTTAGAAATTGATTTATTTGACAACAAAAAAAATTCTCCAAATATTCATTTTAAATAAATATGGATGGATAGTTTCTCATGTGATAGTTGATGTGGCAACAGAGATTTCAATGAATAAAAATTTCAATGCTGTTTAAATGAGCAGACCGTCGACAGGCAAGTAAATAAGATATAGGTTTATGTTACGAAATCGATATACTGTACAACAGTTTTTTTTTTTTTTTAAATTCTATAATTTAAAAAAAAATACAAAACATCGTTCAAATTCTTAACTCTAAAAACTCACTTTAGCAACAACCATTTAAATTTAATACATGTTTCTCCCCATAGACTGTTACCAAGCTCCCAGCTGAGCCACAGATTCTACTATTGCTGAAAATCAACATATAATGATAGCACAACTGAAACGTTATTTCCAGATTTGGCTAAAAATTACAGTTTCTGGCAATTTGAACTCGAATAAGTTTAAATTCATGTATGAAAAGATAATTGTAAGTTCCTTTTCAGCACATGGGCTTTATATTTGATATATATTTCTGAGACATTTTTTTTTAAATGTTTAAGTCCATCTAACTTATTTAAGGCGCCAGGTAATTTTATTTTCGGTGAAATATATCAGTATCAAACATGGGTCGGTATTGTTGGACTCAAGGAAATCCTAAACACTCCTTTGGGACCCCAGGCACTTTTTGTTTCTCCAAAAAAATCAGTATTCAACATGGAGCACTATGAGAAATTTTTAAAAAATCATGAAAACTTAAAATTGCAATAATAAAAAAGATTTCATTCAGTTTTACAATTGAACTGAGAAGTTTTAACTTACTGAAAGTCACCCAGTATATTTAAACAGTATGATAATGAAAATTATTTTTGCTAACCTTCGAATTCCACTAATTTTGTGCCTTGACTTTTAAAAAAAGCCCAGATATTTGTATTATAAAAGATTTTTAAGGACATTCTCTAGATTAAGATTTAATTAAAATAATACCAGCATGGCAAATTAAGAAAAAAAACTTATAAATAAACTATTTATTATATTTTTTAAATAAAGTTCAAATGCTAAGTACGTGAACATTCATACATTGAATAAATAAGTTTACACTTTGAATGGTGCGTAAATAAAATTTAGATGAATAAATAATATATAAATGACTATAAGCAAACTTGTTCATAAAACATGACCAAGAGATGAATTTTATATCACAAAATATGAAAATGGCTAACTAAAAGCATAAAATTATATAAAATTCATGAAGTTTATATTAGTTTGCTTCTTTTTGGATGATAAAATTTATATATACACACAAAAAAACACAACTTTTTTAAGCACTAAAATACAATTTTAAAATAAATACAAATAATGAGATAAAATAACGATCAAGTCTTATGGAATTTTCTTGTATTTCATAATATACTAAACACATAATTTAGTAATATTTATATAACTTTGAATTATTCTTTTGGTAATAAATATATCTTTAAAATATTTTTAAACAGTAAAACACTTCAAATTTTTCTTATTAAAACACGAGATCGGATATCCAATTTTACCAAAGCCTTCAAATATAAAATAACCAGTTTCCTATTTTAAAAAAGGATGAAATTATTTGAATATTTTTTTATCACAATTCACAAACCAAATGCATATGTCTAAAAGAGAGTAAAAGCAAGGGAAATGCAATCCATTAATTGAAAATAAATCTGCTTTGTTATATTAATGTACAATATATGTGCACCTCGGAGCCTAAAAAATTGTATCAAAATGACAATTTTCGGTTTTGTATGTTACTGTATAATGGTTTTAAATAGCTCAAAATAGTTAAATTATGCAAGTAAAGTAATGAGTTTAAAAAAGGTAAAAATCTTAATGGTGTTTGAGTTGACAAAATATTCAATCAATTTGACTCAAAGGTGTATGTTAAAAATTTAATAGGAAATAAACAGCAATATTAGTTTAAAATCAGTAGTGATAATCAGTAATCGCTGCTTTGTAAATAAGGCCTTTCTCTTTAAAAATAAGTAGTAAATAAGTGAAAAGTAGTAACTTATTAAAAAGCTTTTTTAAAAAACTAAAAAGGGCATAGGGTTGGGAGAAATAAACCAACCTTTTTCTCTCATGAAAACCAAAAAAACAATTGACGAGCTTAGTGGAAGAACATGCTAAGTAACAAAAAAGTGAAAAAAATAAAATGAGCTAAAAGTTTTTAGTTTGCACTTAACTATATTAAAAACAGTACTTGCAAACAGAAAAAAAATATACTTAAATTTAATTTTATGAAAAAAGGGAAACTTGTTATCTTTAAAGTATGAAATAATATTTTTTCATTTACACAAAAATCTCAATTTTTTTCAAAAATGTCACTTAGCATGTTCTTTCACTTAGCTCTTCAATTTGGTACACAATGCCACTTTCAATTCCAACCTAACAGAAATATTCATCTATGAAAACCCGTCTCATAAAGAAGGAACCACACCCACACCTACACCCCCTTCATGAGCACACATAGAAGCAACAAATTCCCACCGATCAAGCTCAGGAACATAAATCTCAACTGAGCTCAAGTTTGTTGTTCCGTCATACCCTCCTATGGCGTAAAGTCTCCCGCAATTGGCCACCAAAGCCACACGGCTACGCATAGTGTTCATTGGGGCAATGTAGGACCATTGCTTGGTAATGGGGTTGTAAACTTCGGCTGTTAGGAGAAATGTCGATCCATCGTAGCCGCCACACACATAAATTTTACCGTTTAGAGTGGCAACACCCAGTCTGCAGCGTTTGGTGAGCATTGAAGGCATGGTGACCCATTGTCCAACAAGGGGGTTGTACCTTTCGACCTATAATAACATTATAAATGTTTAATTACATAAATCTAAAGCAGAAAAAAATTGGTTTGAGACAATACCTTTCCCTTAGAAACAATTCCTCTTAAGATTTTGACATCGATCTCAGTTTTAACAACAAAAAAACTTAAACCCTGTTAAGACATTTGCATTCAAAATTGGAAACTTTATATTTTCTACTTCCTATTATATTTTATAAATAATATAGTTATTTAACTATTTATGAACCACAAAAATATCTAAAAAATAAATTTAACAATTAAAAGTCAAAATATATTTTGTATAAAGAGAAAAAACCGCCTTTACACTAATTTTAGACTTTGGTGTTTTTATACTAAGATACATAATTAAATATAAGTACAGTAAGGCCAGATTATGATGTCATTCAATGGACTATGGTAATTATGACAGAGTTTTTTTAAAAAAGGGATCCCACAAAAGAATTAAATTAAGGAAAGAATAATTAATGTGAACAATTTCTAAAAATTAAATCAAGATAAGAATTAAAACTACCATTTTTCTAAACAACATATTATGTTACTGCAGGATATAACATTCCCAATTATATCCCAGACTGAAGTACAATTTTTTTTTATCATGCAAAAATGAAAGAAGAATTACCAACCACAATAGCCTATTATTTTATTTTAAATAACAAGATATTATCTAAGGTCTATGAGTGATACAAAAGACCTAACATTTGAGGCATTACAAAACAGCAGTTATTTAAAATGAAATGGGGTTTTTATACGAATTTAAACTAGATAATTATACATGTAAATGTGATTGGGGAAAACAAATTAAAACCAATCTGGTTTGTAATAATATAAACTTATGTAATAATATTAACTTTAATTCTTCGGTTGTTTACCAAGATTTATGTTTAAGAAAATGTTGTAGATATTATACTACAGGTTAAACTGCCATTAAAAATTTAAAATACAACTAAACAAGCTTTTGGCAATGGTAAATATATTAAGTGATGTTTATATATTTATTTCCTATCGGCATATAAGCAAAGTATTTTTGTTCTTCAACAAAAAGTACTTACTTTCAGAATGACTCTTGGTGAATTATTATTAAAACTGGGGTGTGTAGTACACAAGTTTCAATTACGACCCAATAGATAAATACATTTAAAGGAAATATACCTTATACGGTAATTTAAATAACTTAAAAACCTAAAGATTAAGAGTTCTTGTGAAGCAACCCTTTGCACATGCATGATTTTCTCCAAAACCATATTAAGACATCTCTCAGGTATTGGGAACTCGTGTACCAAATTTGAAGTTTGTATCTCTTTTCAATTTTTAGCAATACCCTGAAAACCAAAAAGTTCTATGGCAGCTCTGCCGTGGGCAGGTAAACTGCAGTAACTTCCATAATGACTTGGATCATTGTTGTAAGCACTCAATTACTCCTAACAATTAAGAAAACACACTGGGAATTTTTTATTTATTTCATATCAAAAATGGTGCAACTCATTGTTGTGATTACTGCAGTTTACCTGCCCACGGCAGAGCTACCCTTTGCACATGCAAAATTTTCATGAAAACCTTACTATGACATCCAACAGGTACTAAGAACTTGTCTACCAAATTTGAAGTCCTTATCTCTTTTATTTCGAGCTGCAGAGGGATTTCAGACAGACGGGTGGACTAGTATTCAAAATTAATTTTTTAGAATTAGCACCCTCCAAAACATGTCAGTAACACAATTTTTCCATTTCGGATCGTAATTCATTATCTTATCTATATATATAATACTCTTATACGGCACCCAAATTTCCTTATATTTCTCTCTCTGGAATGGCAACAATCGAAATGAACAAAAATACTACTAATTTCAAAATGGCCGACTGAAAACAACAAAAAAGTGTTTTTTCAGGAATGGCTTGAAAAAGAGAAAAATTACCATAAATATTATGCACAAAACATAGTTCGACACGGCAGAAAAACAATGAATGTATTTTTTTTAGAAAAGCACTATGAAATAACACAAGGATTGACAATTTCGGGAATGTCTGCAATAAGGCCAAAAAATGAAAAACAACCATATATATTATATGCAAAACATTGTTCTAAACTGCAGTAAAACAGTTTTTTGAATAAAAACACAACGATTTATAAAAAAAAGTGGAAAGTTAAAATGCCGAAGAATTGATTTAAAAAAAGTAAATAATCTCTATACATAATTCTCTTATACGGCTCCCAAATTTCCTTATATTTCTAACTCTGCAATGGCAGCAATCGGGTTCGTTTACACATTCACCTACGGTAAAGAGAAGATGATTTTGATTTTCTCTAAACGTTATATAAGATTCGTTATTAGTTTAAAAAAACAACTTTAGGATAGAATCAGTAAGTTTAAATTTAAACATGCATAATATTAAGGACGTTTAAAGTTTGAAAATTTAAATTATAATTTCTATCGACTGAACTACCAAACACTATCTATATATATAAAAGAAAGTCGTGTTAGTAAGACCATTTATAACTCAAGAACGGCTAAACGGAATTGGCTGAATATTGGTGGGGAGATAGCTTAGAACCAGGAATAGGCTATAGGATACTTTTTATTCGAACCCAAACGGTTGTAGGAGTGCAAAACGTGAGCCAATTTCACCATAGGAATAACATTGTAAGATTATAATTTATATTTTTTACTTCAATTTATAAGAAATTTCAGCGCGTTCAGTGTGAGCGAAAATTAAGTAAAAACACGTAAGAACATGCGAGTTTAATTTGTAGGGTTTTTATTTGAATAACATTTTATTTCTGTAAATATAAAAGTCGTGTTAGTTACACTACGTGTTGACACCGGTTGATGTGTTTGTTTCGAGTTTCTATTAGCTTATTGTGCCGAGATAATCATGCTGCGACCAACACGATCAAATCTTTACCGACGAAGTCGTAATGCAACTAGGAGGCGAAACATTGCGAGTGAAAGGACTGAAGAAGAACAAGAAATGGAAAATGAAGAGTGCCGCGTTAGTATGGCTCGACTTCGTGCTTCTCAATCACACCAGCAAAGCGAGGCAGCCCGTGAAACGACTAGGTTGGCATTGTTGGCAATGCGAAATCTTCGAGCAAACCGAAGAGATCAACAGGTAGATAATTTACGGCGAACAAGAAGAAATATATCAAGTACTGATTTGAATCGAGCAGCGTTTCGATACGATTGCAGCACTGATTACGGCGTGCATACTAGCGTTCGCATTGGGCCGATGGACGTTGTTTGCGAGTATTGTGGCACATTGAAGTTTTCCGGAGAAACACCAGGATTGTGCTGCCTTAGTGAGAAAGTAAAATTGCCATTATTGACTCCACCACCAGAGCCATTGCATTCATTGCTTCGTGGCGAAACACTCGAATCAAAACATTTCCTGGCAAACACTCAAAGATACAATGGTTGTTTCCAAATGACATCATTTGGGGCAGACATTATCGAAGAAAGAGGATTTAATCCGACGTTCAGGTATTTATTCATTTATTTTTTATCGTATTTTAAGCGAATAATTATTAAATAAATAGTTAAGTTTTTTTCTATGCATTCTGTTTGCGGTTAATCTAAAGAATCGTGGCTGGATTTGGCGTCTTTTCAAAAATATCGCCAGGTCGAATGACAACAAACCCCGGCGCGTGCCGAGATGGTTGACCGCAGTATGGAGAACGTGACATGATAAGAAACTTTCCTATTGCTAATTTCGCCCAAGGTTATTTTTGTGTTGCACATAATTACAATTATCGGTACTAGATAAAATGATATAAGTAATTAACAATTTGTAGAAGTAGTAAACAGAAATAAATTAAAAATCAAATTGCACAGTTGAAGCGCAATTTAAGATTTAAACATTCGTGAATGATTACCAAAAAATACGATTTACATTTATTGGCTGGATTAATTAATCGTGAACGTTTAACCCTAAGAACGGAACATGTATATAACACGACACAAAAAATATCGAACGCTGTGTATAAGGAATTTAACATTTACATCTTCAAGGAAGAACTAAACACAATGAGATCCCAACCGACATCCTTTGAGTTTTAAAAGACTTGATTTCCATCGTCTTGCATTGCATGACCATCAACAGTCCAAGGCAATCCTAAAAGTTTTGTCAATCTAAAAATCAGTTTTCCGGCAAATGTGGCATTCACGGCGTCACCAAGACATCTGTGTTATTTGTTCTTGCACCTGATAATAAAACAAAAAATGTCGTGTAACACAAGGTGCTTCACTGAAGAGTGGAACCCATACACTAAAATACATGGGCAATAATTCCTTTTTAAAATTTATATTAATTATCAAAATAAAAAAAATGTCCTTGATAAAATAAAAGGTCTGCTCATTTATTGCCTCGGGGGCGGAACAAAGTTCGCCGGGTCAGCTAGTTGTTAATAAAAAAGGGAAAATTAAAATTGTTTTTAAACATAGTTTCTAAGCGTTGACGGCTACCACGGTTTCCAATTTATTTACAATTGGATCTTATTCAAGCAGCGACATATTTTTGCAATGATAACCATTAATTTATAAGCATTAATTTGTGATTATGTTATTTTAAAAGGATACTAAAGGGCGGTTAACCTAAAGGACCATGTCCGGCTTTGGCGCCAGTCGAAAAATGTCGCCAAGTCGAAATGACAACAAACCGAGCGTTTGCCAAGTCTGTGAAATTACAACAAATAATTACTTAAAATGCTACTCAAAACTGAAAATGTCTGCTGAGAGAACATGAAAGATTTCCTTATTAAAAATTATCGTGGCATTTGCGATCGTAGAGCGTAGCGATATTTTAAAATAAGAAAATCCGAACTCAACAGTTTGCTGCAAGCTCAAAACAGTGCAAAAAAAATAATTTAAGAAAAAAAAATTAAAAGTACATAAAAAAAACCTGAACTGTTTAATAATTATTCGCTTAAAATTCGATCTGTGGCGATTTTCGTAGCCAATGGCTGCCATAATACAAATGTGGCGGAGTTACCACAATTGACGAAAAAATGCCGGAAATGCTCCTTTAGGTTAACCCTTAAGGCTAGCCTAAAATATTTCAATGAACGGGGAGCGAGCGATAGCGAGAAGGGGGCATGCCCCCTAGTATTTCATATTAGGTTGCAGTAAAAATATGTGCAGAAACTCACCGAGTCAAATATGGAAAGACCATCATGACCACCTAATGCATAAATATGATCTTCAAATGCAACAACCCCTGCAGCACTTCTGTGTTTTGACATGCTTGTGACCATGCTCCACCTAAAAGAGTAAATGAATCCCGATAATATCCACACAAAAATTATTAATTATTGCAAAAACATAAATAATTATTTTTAACAAAAAAAGAATAAGCAAAATATTTTTTAAAACTTAGTTCAACATTAGATGTTTAATTGAACCGGGGATGAATAAATATCGAACACTTTTTGCTTTTAAAAAAATAGTTACGTTGAAAAAAAACACTTAAAAATGAATTAAAAAAGTAAAAATATAAAGGTAAATAATTTCATGCAAAATTATCCAGGATAGAATATATTTTACATACGTTAGAGAATTTTATACAAAATAAATCTATTCACAAATTTTAAAAAGGCTGACATACTATTCTGAACAATCGATTGGTAAAATATAAATACTCTCTCTATATATTAAACTAGCAAATTTATACCCGTTCTTCGTACATAATAAAAAAATATCAAATAAATTCCAAATATGTGTACCATATACCCTGTTATAGGATCATAAACTTATGTTATTGTTCCCGCTCGTTATAAAGTATAAAATCCCGTTTCATTGGCTTAAAATTCCAAAATGAAAAATACACTATAAAATGCACTCATAAATGTCATCACAATTCCCTCATAAATACATAAAACCTTTTAGCTCATTTGGCGCGTTTTGGGAAATAATTTGGCGAGAAAATAGATATAGTTACCCACACCCATTATACAGCTCTAACACAATGACCTTCGAACAACCGACCAGCTTATAAATTATTTATAAAAGAAATTGCCTATTTGGCGAATTTTAGTTAATAATTTGGCGAGTTTGGCAACGTATTTGGCGAAAAAATAAAGACATAAAACACTAATAGCTCTAGTGCGATGGCCTTTATTAACCATCATAGTTCAGTAATAGCTTAACTATACATTTATTGCTTAAATATGCATACATGCAGTCAACAGAAAAATCAATGAAAAAATCCTCAAATAAACCCACAATAAAATCCGGGAATGAAGACTGGCGGAATTACGTCACTTGAAACATGTCAATTATTTTTCAAATAATGAATTTAGTTTCTGAAAGTAATGGCAAAAGAATAAAACAAACATTTTGAATTTTAAATGTTTTCGTTAAAAGTTTTATTTAATTTTTTCAGCCGATGGCATCAGGAAAGAGAAAAAATGATCGGATTTGAGCGAAAGTGGTATATTTTTTTCCAGAAAATTCGAATTTTCTCTAAAAATGAAACAAATATGAAAAAACTAAGTCTCAGGTGCACACGTTGGTATTAAAGGGAATCTATCTTAAAAATTTCGAATTTCTTAGGGCAGTATAAGTAGGTCTTTTACGATCCGAACACATACAGACACACAGACTGACTCTTTCTTTTATTATTATAGATATGGACAATAGACATTTAGAGTATCTTTTTTTTAGGCTATCAGCAACTGCAGCTAACATTGCAAAAACATTTAGGCATCTAAAATTATTATAGGACCATTTCCAAGGGTTTTGATTTATTAAAAAAATAGAAGTTAGTAGAATTACGAAAAAAAATTTAGTGAAGTGGAAAAAAGTGGTTAGTGAATTAGTAGTTTTTAAAAACTATGCACGTTAGAGGAAATGGGAGCGGGTCTCCAAACCAAAATGCCTCTGTGCTAATCCAATGGGAAAAGGTAATTTTCTAAGCCACATTACTCCAGCTGCATTAAATATTTTTACATGTTTGTTTTTATATTATAAATGTTGTCATATAAAAAACCCTTTTTATATGATGGCCAAACCTACTTTAATGGCTTTTTATTTTAATGAAAATTATTGAAAATATAAAAAATATTTGAACCAATGTCAAAAAGTTAGATTATTGAACCCTGTAAGCCAGCTACATCTATAATAATAAAAATGAAGTTTTGTACGTATGTGTGTGTCTTATCGATTCCTAAACTAGACATTTGTTTGACTTGTACCTTGGCACAAATGCGTAGTTCATACTAAGATTATGATTTTTGAACTTTCAGGTTTCAAAATGTACTATTTATAGAGAAAATTCGAATTTTATGAAAAAACTACACCACTTTGGCTCAATTCCAATCATTTTTTTTTTTTACTTTCCCGATGCCATCTGCTGAAAAAATTAAATAAAACTTTTAACAAAAATAATTAAAATTGAAAATGTTTATTTTATTCTGTTGCCATTACCTTCAGAAACTAAATTCATTATTTGAAAAATAATTGACATGTTTCAAGTGACGTAATTCCGCCAATCTCCATTCCCGGATTTTATTGTGGGTTAATTTGATGATTTTTTCATTGATTTTTCTGTTGACTGCATGTATGCATATTTAAGCAATAAATGGATAGTTAAGCTATTACTGAACTATGATGGTTAATAAAGGCCATCGCACTAGAGCTGCATATTGGGGTTTTATGTCTATTTTTCCCCAAAATATGTTGCCAAACTCGCCAAATTATTTACTAAAACTCGCCAAATGGGCAATTTTTTTTATAAATAATTTATAAGCTGGTTGGTTGTTCGAAGGTCATTGTGTTAGAGCTGTATAATGGGTGTGTTTGTAGCTATATCTGTTTTCTCACCAAATTATTTCCCAAAAACGCGCCAAATGAGCTAAAAGGTTTTATGTATTTATGAGGGAATTGTGATGACATTTATGAGGGCATTTTATAGCGTATTTTTCATTTTGGAATTTTAAGGCAATGAAACGGGATTTTATACTTTATAACAAGTGGGAACAATAACATAAGTTTATAATCCTATAACAGGTTATATTATGGTACACATATTTGGATCAATTTGACATTTTTTAAAATCTGTGCGAAGAACGGGTATAAATTTGCTAGTTTATAATAAAAAAACATTTATACAAATATTCAATACAGCCGGAGTAATACGGATTAAAATATTACTTTTTAATTGGATTAATACAGAGGTACTTTGGTTTGGAGACCTGCTCCCATTCCCTCAAACATGTATAATTTTTTAAAAAAAATTCAGCAGAGCAGAACAAGTTATGTACATGGGGTTGGGAGATCTGTGTCCATTCCCCCTTAATTATCGTTCTGGTTACTGATGCATAAAATTAAGCAGGTATTTTTTAATTTCATGATAGCTAAAGATAAAATTAAAGGGAATAGTATATTGCATAAGTAAATTATGAATATTAAAGGAAACTTTTAGAAAAATATGCATAGGAAAACTTTTATTAAGGTACAAGGACAAAAGTTTGAATATCACTTACTGATTTCTTGAAGGATCATAAGATTCAACAGTGTTTAAAGATGATATTCCATCATATCCTCCACAAACATATAATGTATTGAATAGAGTGGCAGCTCCTACAGCACTAAAGATATGCAAGTTTTGTCAGTGAGTTTTTTTTTTGTCTTCTTTTAATTTATATAATTATATATAATTTCGTTTTTATAAAGAATTTAATATTTGAAAATATTCAAATAGCCTTAAAACTTATGAAGGAAAAGACATTTTATCCTTAAATTAAATCAAAATATAATTTTCTAACGAATTATACATGGAGAGGACTTTGTTCATCTTACCCCAATTTCATCATATCTGAGATCTAAGTAACAAAATTCAGAACTAAAAACAAAAAATTAGAACCAGGAAGTAAAAATATGAAGAAACATCAGAAAATGGTAATAGTAAAAAAAAATCTTCATTTCTAGCTATGGACATTTAGTGGAATCTAAAAATGAACTAAAAGGAATTAAATTTGAATAGTAATTTAAAGCAACAAATATCCTTAGATTGTTACATATGTATATTGCTCGGAGGGTTAAATTTACCTCAAAAATTGGCATAGTGTTTAGAGAGTAACATTAAAAACACCCCTTAGAGTATTACTTTTAAACCTAAAATTACCTCCTTTTACAGTTCATGGAAGCTGCAGTAGACCATTTTCGCATTTCTGGATCAAAAACTTCGACTGTACTAAGGCGTTCACTGCCATTGTAACCTCCAATCGCATACAACTTGTTATGCATCACTGCTACACCAACTCTGCTTCTCAACATGGTCATGGCCTCGCCCATTTTCCAGATACCCACATTGGGGTCATACATCTCCACTGTACTCAAGGAATCCCCTGCATTCAAACAGAATTTTGTTCAAAATAAAGTACATGAAGTGAATTTCCCTTAAAAGTATTAGATTTTAACAAGTGATAGCAGATGATTATATTAACCTGATTAAGAAAAGATCAAAAATAGGAAATCAAGAAAGTCATGGCTCTAGGAATGATAAAATTAAGAAAAAAAGACATGGCTCAAAGAGGCAAGGCTGTACTCAAGAAATCTCCTACATCCAAACAGAATTAGGTTTAAAATGAAGTGATTTTCTCGTAAAAATATTAGATATTAAATAAATGACAATAAAAGGTCATATTAACCTGATTAAGAAAAAGAGGTAATTTCATCAATAATATAATTTCCGCTAGACTGAAAAACTGTAATCCTTAGCTCCAGTAACCTTTAAGGGACAAGGGTCAATGAACCAGGTTGGGCCCCAAAGTTCCCACATAAAAACGAAAGTTTCTCAGAGAATCTCTTGCAGACTCTATAGTGCACTGTGCAAAGACAAGTGAAATATCTCCAATTACAACAGTTAACATTGGAGATACGTCACTTATCCATACTGTGCGATATGTTCTAACAAAGAGTCTAGTTGAAAAACTCACATTCTCCAAAGCGTATTTAAGATAAGTACGTCCTGTTCATTTTCGATTTTTGAAAATTGCAAACACAATTGGACTAAGTCGTCAATGAACTGACTGGACCTTATATCTTAGTTATACTTTGAAGAATAGGAGTTCGACAACAGAATCTTTAAATGGTTTGGTATTCCTCTAGAAGGCCATATTAGTCTTAAACTAAAAAGGTAATGCATACACTACACACATACTACATTGTAAACTCAAGCATACACACATTGTAAACTTAGGCATAAAGGGTTCATCAATATTAAATTAAAAATGCAACATAACATTAAAAATAATAAATATTTTTTTAAAAAGTCATTTAGATATTCATCTATCATCACCTGACTTAGTGAGTCCACCTACAGCATAAATGCACCCAATAATATCTGGACAACAACGAGGCCTTGTCCTAAAACTTTGCAATAGCGGCCTACGTTCCGGCATCAAATGGTAATCCTTGGCTTCGTCCAAGAGGTCTCGACATTGGTGGGAGCTCCTTATCAATTCCTCTGTTGCCACATGGTCAGTCAAGTACTGGGGTGATAGTAGGGGCATACGAACTTGTGTCAGTAGCTCCGGGAGGTAGGTCTTTCTAGAATCCTTTGCTTTCACCCATGAAACCACTGCATCGAAAACCTATGTGACAAAATTTAAAATTGTCATTAAAAAAAGTAATAACTTGTTTTGTAGTTGCATGGAAGTGCTGAGGATTTCCATCGATGAAAACTGCTGTTTTCAAACAAAAAATCCATAAATTGAAAGTGGCAATTAGGTTTGTGGTTGTTGATATACCAAATACAAAAAAATATGGAAATACTGTTAAGACAACTCATTTAATTTTTGGATCTTAAAAAGTCGCAAGTTTAAATTCCATAATTTGAACATCTAAAAAAATTTATGCTGACTAAACATTAAAAAAATTTCCAGATTCAAAAAATGGGGGCCTTTTGGTCGAACATAAAAGTAAAATACAATTTAAACATTTATTTATACATCGCTACATTCCTTGCAACAATGTTGTAACTATAAAAAAAAGTATGGGTACTTTGAGGAGTTAATATTGTACTAGTTTTAGGAACACACCAAATCATGGAGAATCTAAACAATTAAAAGAACAATTTAAAGTTTAAAACTATACCTGCTCTTCACTTGTTACATGGAGTTCATCTCTACTGATAATATCTTTCACATCAGTGAACATCAAATTTGTAAATTCTTCAGAACGAGCAACTTCAGTAAAATACATTTGAATGTAGCGATTTGTGGCTTCTACAAGATTTATGCATCCCAAAATGTCCGCAAAAGATTGTACACCCAATACATTATTTGGATGCAACCTGAAAAATTGAAATACATAAATTACAAAATTTGAAAACATAAATTGCAAAATTTAAAAACTTTTTACAAATATATATTCTATCATATTTATAAAAGATAACATTAAAAAAAAACTTGAATCCCAACATAAAAATTTAATATGTCTAATATAAATTGTACATTGTCAGTTGGATTTCTTATAATAAAGATTAATTTCAAATTGTTGAAGACCATAATAACTGTAAAATCATTAAATAGCAGTATATAATTTCTACACAATTTTATTAATAAAATTATCACCAAATCTCATTTTAATAAGTTTGTAAAGTTGAGGTAACATAGTTTCAGTTTGCAACCTAATCAGTTAAATTGCATATTTTTGCATAGCTGCCTAAATGTTGTTTACTAAATTTTAAAACACACATAAAAAAAGTTTTACTTTGCTTGGAAATTCTATTATGAAATTTAATATACAAGTATTGATAAGACCTCTATTACAAATCTTATTGAAATCCTAGTAAATAAACTTACAGATTTAAATATAAATTTTAAAACTTGAATAACTATACTACTTTTTCTATTTAATACTGCAATTATTATATAAACATACTAATTATAGAAAATTAAAGGCCATTATTAATTGCATGTTCAATATTATATGGATTTTTAAAAGCAATAGGAGAAGTATTAAAACAAGTTTGAAAATAAGTGTAAACCTAATTCTACTACCAAGTATTATGCACAAAAATTCATAAAATACCTTTTCTTTAAAAAATCACAGCAGGCAGATCTAACTCTATTAAGCTGAAGAAATGATGCCCCCACAAGCAACGATTGAACATTTGAAGTACTTATAACAACTTTTCCACTATATGCAAAATTAATCAGAAGTTCAAGGGCTCTGCAAAACACAGATCATATTAATACACATAAAAAAAATGGAAATTATAGAAAGCACACACAACTAAAAATTTGCTATGTTTATTAATTTTATATTCAACCCTTTCTTTAATATAGCTTAGTTGATGATCAGCTTTGAATCTAATATCAACAGTTCATGCGATCTGAAGACGCATCAACATTGAATTCCTTTTCTCAGAATAACTGTAAACTCAGCAAATATCGTTAACTTCCTTGTTGTTCTCTACTCTATGCTTTGCCTTAAAAACAGCCAACTTTTCGATTACAACTTCGACAGTACACATAAGATTTTGATCTTTTGGTACTTTTGCCTCTGTTCTCCATAGCCATCTTACTGTCTGAATAGCTTACTTCAATAGGGTTTAAAGCTATATAATAAACAAAATCCTTTGGCTGTCTATATCTCTTTGATTCCTAGAAACAGCTTACAACTACAAAATATCTTCAATTTTGTGTATGATACATGAGAAGATTCATGAGGAAAACAATGTAGATTATTGACACAAATAGTTTATCAACACAAATTTACATGTTTCGATAGGAACTCCAGAGGCCCACCTTCTTTAGAATAGTACACAACGCAGACTAATTTAAATAATAAGAAAGCTTTACGTGCAAGGTAAATATTTTACCTTATATATATTTGATTTAAACTTACTCAGGGTCAATTTCTTTTATTGTAATTTCGCCTTGTGTGCTTTCAACCATGTCATGAGTAAACATAGCATGAAAATAGGGAATGGTACCAGCTAAAATAATTCTATGGGCATGTATACGACGATCTTCAACCTAAAAATTGGAGAAAAACTAACATTAGCATTAAAATTCAAATATTTATAGTACATATTTTCATTTCAATAAAAAGTTGTGAAAACATTATTCCACTAAAGGTTCACTAAAAAATTATTTAATGGATTATTTTTTTTTTAAAAATAAAATATTTGAAAGTAACATTTTAAGGAACTATAAAACATTTCATCAACAGAATCCAGATATATATACAAAAAAACTGAACATTTCAGTGCAGCAGCCCATTAGTGGGCCAAGGCCTGCCGTGCCACTTAAGCTTTCTTGACCTAGGGCTATGGAGTGCTAGGCATATGTCCCGGTAAGGTGGTCACGCGGAACCATCAGTGTTTAGTTCCCAAGCATGCTTGGTACCTATTTTATCGACCAACTTAAGGGATGGAAGGATGGGTCAACCTCGCCCAATCCGGGATTCGATCCCCGGTAAATAATCCCCGGCATAAAATGTGATGCTCCGAAGATCGTTAAAATCTCGAAAATCTTGCGATCGTTAATTGCGATTCTTAAAATTGACGAACTCCAGCTCTTCTGAAATTGCGACATTCTTCTCTTGTGATTCTATTGATGCACAACTATGGTAATCTTAAGAGTTTGTGCATAAATGACATGACACTAGCATGTTTCCGTTAATATTTTTCTCAAAAATGCTCCCAGAAAATGTGCATTTGCTCCTAGATTTTTTAGTTAGTAGTACAAATTGCTCCTAAATTTTTGCACACAATTTCTAACACTGTTCAGTATCTGGTTTGGTTGAATTACCATCCTACTAAAGCCACTGACGACAGTCATTGTAATTTTGAACCACAGTCAAGGGACAAGCCAACACCCGAGTAGGCGCCCAACACAACTTTTAAGGATGACATCGTACAGTGTCCTGAATTTGGGTGCATATTTAACTCCCTCTACTCAGTGTATTATTAATCGGGCTTTTGTCAGCACATAACATAATATGATGGAAGGTAATTTGGCCATGAACGGGACCAAACCTGGGAAATTTAGCATGTACGGCAAACGCCTAACTATGCTACCCACCCCCCAGTATCTAGTAAAACTTTACTTAGTCTGTAGTTATATTTAGAGATTTTATCTTATTAAAAATAAGATCGGAAATTTTATGCAGGGATAACTAGTTTAACCAGATCACAAAGTCTGAATGATATGAAACATGAGTTGGTTGTTGCAAAAATTGAGCTAGACCACACATTGGTCTTCAGGTTGATTTTTTAAATGAATACTTTCAGAATTTCTTCATAGTCGTCACAAAGCTTAGATGTATGGACACTTATCCTAGTCGCTGGCCCGGTGACTTTTCGCGCTTGGCGACAAATTGGTTGGTTGTTGCAAAAATTGAACTGAACCACACACATTGGCCTTCAGGTTGATTTTTTTAAATGAATACTTTCAGAATTTCTTATTGGCATCATAAAGCTTAGGTATATGGACACTTATCCTAGTCGCTGGCCCGGTGACTTTTCGCGCTTGGCGACATCTCAAAAATAATTTTTCATTCAAACTAATGTAGTACCCACTTTTCAAGAAGTTTAAATTAAAAGTAATGTTTTGTACACATCAAATCATTTTTATACTTCTATCACCTTTAAATAAAAAAAAAGGGTTTTTTTACCTTCAGCACCACATCGCAAAGTTTTCCTTCGCGCTTTATGTCTTCAAATATGGGAAAAGATTTAATTGCTAAATTTTCTTGAATAAATGTAATACTATCTTCAGTTGCCATGGTAAATGTAAACCAACAAGTTCCAATGCTAATAAATATATTGTTTACAAAACAATGATAATTTTAAACATTTAAACCTATTTTCAAAAGCATGAAACTAATAAGATAAAAAAAAAACATTGTATTTTTATTTTAATGTATTCAAACTTCAAATATAATATAGGGGAAAAAAACTAAAATTAAAAAACCAGAACCATTGCATTGCCATAAAAAAGTTAATGTCTGCCATGTGCCCAAGTAGTTTGGTTTTGTTATCAAAAAATTGACCTTCTGTTTCACCATGAGCTAAAACCAACCATTCTAAACTTACGTAAAAGAAGGCCCCGGTTGATCCCCGAAATTTGATATGGCTCAGGTCCTGAACCTTGCCATGGAATACATGGCCTGGGACTTGGGCTTAGGAATTTTTGGGAGCCCAAAACATGTTATGAACTAAACCTACATATTTTGCTTCAAAGATTACTATTAAATTTGATTTTACTACAATCTAAGCTTAAATTAATCATATTTGTGAGTTTTATATAACCATATAGACTATAATTGTTTTTTAATGAATTATACTTGCCAATAAATCCCCGTCCTCCGCACGGAGTAAAATATAATATATATAAAATATAAATATAATAGACATTGCAGCCAATATATAGTTATTCAGTGAGGGATCCAGAATTTTATTACTATTTTTTTTAGGGGGGGGGGGGGCTACTATATAATTTTCAGCCCTTTTAATTAATGAAACTAATTAAGTCTCCATTAAAATTCCTTAATTACCCCATTATGATTCATTAAAATCCATATATTATCCATTTTAATTAATAAAAATTCATTTATTTATTATGAGGTCTTATTCAAAGAAATTTGGTTCATTTTATTTTTTAAGCTAAGGTTCATCTCCCTGGGTCCATTACTGTACATTTTTTGAAGTTAAAACATCAATTTTATACCAAAATACCTCTCCAGACAATAGCACATGATTATTATTATTAATAAGTATTATTTCAAGTCAAAAGCTTAATTTTGGTGTTTTTTAAGAGGGGGGAGGGAGGCTTGCTTAAGCAACCTAGCATCTCCCTGTAATCTGGATCCATTACTGTAATTTTTTTAAAGTTAAAACCTCAATTTATAACAATAACCCAGTCCAGACAATTATCACATGATTATAAATAAATATTATTTAAAGTCCAAAGCTTAATTGTGAACTAAAAACACATTTCCCTCATATTGCTTGTGCGCTGGAACGGCACTGTCGGTTAAGTTAAAAAGTACGCTAATTAATAACGCCGTGTAAATGTGACTGGTACACGCTAAATTATTCGTAGTCAGAAGTCTTGACGCCGCGTAATTCCCTCCGACCTATAGAGATAAACATTAGCTTATTAAATTTTAAAATGACAACTTAAATGAAATCAAGAGCGTTTTACATCATCTGAAACAGTCCCATTACGCCGTAATCAAGTTGCACTTTAGGACAACTGAATAATGAATACTTTCTTTCCCAAAAGTTTAATTTGTTCCTTTTAAGTAAAAAGAACACATATTTTAAACATTAAACTACTATGTCAGAAGTAAGCGTAAAAAATAATATTCTAGGAAAAAAACCCTTTTTATTGGGTTACTTGAAAAGTTGCAAACAAATCGGTTTTCTTGGTTTTTTCTTTCTCCGGTTTCCATAGCGCAAGACAAAACGAATTAACCGTGCGCGTGGAGGCATATGCGTTAAAAACTAAATAAACGCGTCATACTTGAGGCAAGTCGAAAGGCATACAATGTTTCCGGTAACGCATGCGTGCATGACGTCGGGTAATATTTTATAAGACAGACATACCACTAAAAAGAATTATCATCATAACATTCATTGGTTACTTTATGATAGTTAGTTTACATTTTTTGTAAATATTTACAGAGGTGACAGATTAAAAAACTATTTTGATTGGATGTAAACTTTTTTATGTATGTACGTGCGGGAGTGTGAATTTTGTGACGTTAAAAGGCCCACGTGATAAGTAATGGCGAATTGTCAGTCAGTCAAAATTCGTAGTTCAACAACAGAGGTTGGTTGTTGATTCGGTGGCGTAGATAATGGTGATTTTGAAGAAAAATACACCTCAGAAACATATTTTCAAACAAAATTCGGTATCATACCACTATAAAACACACATTTCTCATCAAAAAAGCACATAATAAAGTGTTTTTAAATTAAAAGAAATTAATACATATATTTTTATAATCACGTGATCCTTCTCACCCAATGAGAATTCAGTATTCCAACGGCTCCATAGAAAGTTACTCTCGTAATGAAGGAACCATTGTTGGTCTAATCGGTATTGATTTGTAAACAATCCGATTTCATTATGAAATATAAACAAGAAATTTTTAAATTGATGTGTATAGTAATAACTATAATATCGGCGCCATCGAAATATTGCGTTATTTTTCAATTGTGTTAAGTGTTAAACTACTTTTAAGTGGCAATGGCTGTAAGCTTTCAAGGGCAGTTATATCGCTGTAAAATGTGTACTGTTTACAGAAGCATACTTGCATATTAATTAAAGAAGAAATCATTCAGGTATTTAAAAGCATTTTTGTTTAACTATAATTACGAGTGTATCTCGTAAAACACTTAAATTTAAGCTAAACTTTGCCGGATTAGGCCTAGTTTATACATATCTTAATATGCGATGTAAACCGCCATTTTCCTATATTTCATTTTGATTAGTTTATTCTAAATTCGTTGTAAAATGTCTGAATTTTGTGGTAAAGTATTGTATAAACTTGCGGGCTTTTATGGTGTGGAGTGGGACAAATTGGTTTGCGCCTTTTTATTGTAGTTTATGAAGCCGAAATATACCTGATAATCTAGAGGTGTTTAGTTTGGAGCGGCAAGAAACATATCAGCAAATTACGTTTACTGAATGATTAAAATATGCAATATATTGTTCAAAAATTAATCCGCAACTTGCATTGAGGTATTTGCAAAGCTTTTAACAAGTATGTTTTGTTTGTTTCAATCACAACTGTTGTTTCACAGTGTCTGAAGCTAGCTTAATGCCATGTATTTTCGTAAATGTATTTCCAAAAAACTATTTTTTTACATCATTGACTGTTATTTATAATTTAAAAATTAAGGTTATGATCAGTTTGTGTTAATATCGCCGTGCAGTCTTGTTTACTATTGTAAACATTGTCAAATTTGACATTATAACAGCTTTTTCAGCAAACATATCTGGTTGAAGCAATTAAAAATGTACTATTCCATATTTTGACTTGAAATTTTAGTATTATGCCATGTTTTTTAGTATTTAGTGAGTATAAGTAATTTGAGACAAACACAAGGCTATAGTTTTGACTCTTGTTTACATTATATCAAATATTTTGGTTCAGCCCATTCTTTTCAAACAATTTTTACTCTCATAGGCTTTCTATTCTGAACTAATCTTCTTTGTATACCTACTTTTAATGCCTGACTTACATAATTATTTTAAAAATTATATTTATAATATATTGATCATTGGACACTTATTTATTATGCTTAATACCAATGGTTTAGATTTTTTTAAGCCCATGACATTTTCTTTTAAAGTGTATTATTGGATACATGCTGTAATATAAGTCTTAATCTGTGAAATTTAAATTTCTGATCTTCAAATTAAAAGTTGGCTAAACTTGCACTGTTTAGAAGGATTATTTTTGGCAAAATAAGTATTAGTAAAAATCTCTGAAGAAGTTAATGTTGGGAAAAAAGCTTTTTAATAATTCATGTTTATCTCTAGTTCAATACCGTTTTTCCTGTCTTGGTAAATTCCTAATGTCTGGTGTTCCTTTGCTCATTTTAAAACACTTGGCAAAAAGCCAAAATAACATTTTCCCCCTCTTAGCTGCAATTATATGTCACACCGAAGTATTAGATCCCAAATTTTTTACTGATTTGGATTTTAATAAAGCTTGTACTCAAACTGCTTTAAAATCTTGAACAGCATAATGAGCTAGTACGATAACCTTCTTAAAGGCATCGCACACAAGCAGAAAGGTAAAGAATTATCGGGTAATACTGATAGTATGGTTTAAAAACGGTTTGACCCTTGGAATACAAAGATAAGTCCTTAACACAGCTAGCTGAAAAACAGTTGTAATTGTAAAGCTATGGTGTGTGGTGCTCTTCAAGAACATCCTTTACCAACATTTGGCAGTCTTTAGAAGGTTATTTAAAACTTGGTTAAACTGGTGTTTGGATTAAGGCAGAGTTCAAAAAAGCGTCGAAAATTCCCTACGAACTAAAAATTTTCTTGAATCCGTCGTCAACTTGGACAGCCATTTCTCTGTCAATGTTTGTGATACATTTAAATTTTTGTTATCTTACAAGAGGCCCCTCACATCTCAAATAACCCTCTAATCTAGAAATCAGTAAACGAAAGAAAAGTTGCTTTGTGCATGTGCATTTTTACTTCTAATGAAGGAATTAGAAAAACACATTACATTACGCACTGGTCTCAATAAGCATTTTAAACACAATTATGAACATCTGCCTAAATGGAATAGACCTTTCAGATTTATATGCAAAAACCTCTGTAAATGATTGGCTTGGTTGTGGAACTGGCAAACAGCACATTTGATTCATTTTAAAAACGTAGAATAAATTGACATTCCAGATAACTTGACCTTTGTCAATTAAATTTTTTCATAAAAGATATACTAGGTTACTATTAGTAACATATAGCATTTCTTTGTATAATGTTATCCTGGTAACCACTAATTTATTGTGCAATTTATATGAATGTTTATAATAAATAAGAAAATTATATTTTTATTTATAGAATTAGTTTGACGGGTTAATTTCAAAGGAGGACAAGCACATTGTTAGACAAACAGTCCTCAAATTTCTGAGTTTTTTTTAAGGCCTGGAGTATGGTTTAGGAAACTCTCTTAAACAAGTCACAGTGCCAACACATTTCCTGTTAACATTGTTAACAATTTGAATAATAAAAAATAATCTAATTGACATATTGCATAAGATATTCGAACAACAGCAAGAAATGGCATACATCCTACATACCATACATAAATGTAACACAATGCACACAACAATAAAAGACATGTTTAACGCAGACTGTACCTGCAGTATGTAACAAGTATACCCAATCATAAATCTTTTCGCTTTCATACGACTATTGGGTAGTAATTTGTTTGGCTTTGGGAAATATGTATGAATGGATTACTTTGAATGCATGAATCTGGTTTTTGGGTGGTTTCTCTGAACACATGTATAATAAAACTCCAATTATCCGAAGCAACTCAATTGAGACAGGTCATCCTCATCTTCTTCGTCTGCCTGAACTTGTCTTGAGCTTTTTCCTTTTTCTTCTCTTCTTTAGTATAGTGGATAAGTCTTTCATCTTGCTGTAGCTTTTGGTTGGTCCAAATTTTTTTTTCTGGGCATGACATCAAACAGTAGCAGATAGACTGGGTAGAATTTTTTTCTGAAATTCGGATAACCAGCAACACTTTGGATAATTGGAGTTTTTACTATACATAATATCGTCAACATTGTTAGTTCTGAAGTATTCCATCTATCTAAAAATTCTTTCTAAATTCTGTAGCTATATAAGTCAAATATTAATGGATAACTGAAACTAAAGTTATGTTATTATATAAGCATGGAAAGCTAGCATTTACCCGTTATTGAATCTTTACAATTTGCTTGTATTTTACAGGAGTAATTTGATAGAGCGTCAACTACGGTTTCATCACTCATTGCTTTTGAAATTTCAAAAGTAACAAGTGATGAATATTTATTGCATAGCAAATTGTAAACGAATTTAAATACAAAAAGGTAAGTTCCCAGAATCGTTTGCAAGGATTACAAAAAAAGTAAAATTATCTTTTAATAGTTATACTAGCTATGGTTCAAATTTAGTTAAATTCTTGTTTGAAATGTTTTGTTCGAACAACCAGTGAACATAAATTTTTTAAAATATGGATAGAGGGGTAATCTTATCAAACTATTGAAATTTGATCGGCAAAAAATGTGGGTAATCAAAATTATACCATGGGTTTGTGCTACGTTTGAACGTATTTGATTGTGTTTGTTATAATATTACAATAAATCTCAAACTTCCCTTTCCCAAAAAATGCTAGATTTTTTTTTTTTTTTAATGTAAAAAGTAATATTTATTTAACATCACTAATAATGAAACATTATTTCTTGTAGACTGCCCTTATTTATTTTGTTACATTGACATCAAGATTATCTTGGGTATTAAAAAAAAGCTTATAAAATAAAGCCAAATACAAATTCCAAAACACTCTTCAGATTCTTATTTGTAAAACAGTATGTGATAATACTCTTTAATAGTAGTAATGGTTTGTCGTGGCAGAACCTAAAATTTCTGGGACATTTAACAAAACTACAGCTTCGCTAAGGTTGCCACACTTGCCTAATTTTTGTATTTTGGCTAATTTTTTTTAAAGTGAAGTGCTTTTCTAATTTAAATTTTGAAATAAATTAAGATCTTTTGGAATTAAAAAAATACCCTGGGAAACTTGGAATTCAGAGAATTTTATTATTCAATATCTGTAGAAACCATGTTAAATATCAGCATAATTTTTGTTTTACTGATTACAGTGTTCTCCAATTGAAATGTTATTGAAACTAAACTATTTGTGTAGATGTTTATTGTTTGTGTTCTTGGCCTTTTGAATAGTAGTTAGTATACCTTGGGTAAATACTTGGGAGCAAAGGGGGTAAAACTTAAGCATACAATTATGATTTAAAATGTTTTGAATAAATTTTAAAACAAAAAATGCTTTAATTTAAAAATAAATTGGTAATATTTCTGCTACTACAGTGTAACAGTATTATATATTAACACCATAATATCGCTTAATTGTCCTTGTTAATATGTCAATTTTAGTATGATACTTTGTTTCGCATTTTTTCCAAATGATTTTAATGATTTTTGTAAAAATATTTAGGTTTTTATTTAGAATTATATATTTTTTTTATTGAAAGTGACTTATATTTTTATGATTTCCAATTTATTTGCAACAGAGCTTATCCAGGATACACATTTAATTTTTTTCATTTTGACATTAAAATTCCAAACCATTATTATTCTTGAAAATTAAAATTGCCTATCAACATGGAAAAATAGTTAATTTAGTTCATGTTTTATTGCATGTGACTTTTATATTTTACTTTATGATTTCCTATTTATTTGCAATAGAGCTTATTCAGGTTACACAAATATATTATTTCTATTCATTTTGACATATGTCCAAACCATTGTTAATAACTCTTGATACTTAAAATTGCGCATAAAAAAGTTAATATATAGAACTACGTAGATTTATATTTTTGTTCGTTAATTTGATTTTCATTTGTCTCTAAAAGGACAACCCAAAATGCTATAAAATATACCTATTTTAAACCCCAGTATGAATGTATGTAAAGTGTAAAAAATTCATATTTCGTTGTAATACACATATTTCTTTTTAGTCCTAGTATACTCAAGAAAAGACAACAAACCAATTATCTTTCCAAATGAAATCTAAGAAGAATTCAGGTGGTGATAGCAGGTTAGAAACTTAATACTCTAATGACAAATCCTGACTGATCCCTTTTGCAAATAGATAGGTTGTCTGTGAACAAAAAATCGGGGAAAGAAACAGAAATTTAGTCCCAAATCTAATTTTGTATTTCCTGTTGTTTGTGTTAATATGAGGATTGAATTTGTGTTAATTCAAGAGCATTTTGATACTTTGAACATGGAAGTTTATTGCCTATATTTTATTTTGAAAGTTAGTATAATTCAAACATTGATATTTTTTAGGATGGGTAGTACAAGGGAACCTGTGGCTTTGGCAGTGGTAAGATATATATATATATATATTTTGTTTCTTGTGGTGTATGTATCAGATTGGTTTTTTTTATGGTTTTAAAGAAATATATTTTTTTAATAATAAATAGTCATCTGGTACTGCTAAAAATATGATGTATTCTTAGACACTGTAAAAGTAGTTAAGGTTAAGACAACAAAACTTCAATCCATCTTTACTTATACATTTCAAATTATTCTTTTGAATAATAACACTATTTTGGCTTTTAACCATCCAATCTTATCCATTTTGAGGATTGCTGGAAATTCGCATTTTATTTTTGGCATTACTAAAATTTTGGATCTTATAATCTCTGAAGCTGTCCAAACTTAAACTGGCCGGAGTTAATATATTTTGGAAACACTGGAGTTTTCCAAGCGGTGACTGAAGTAACAGCCGATGGCAAATATCACCCATGTTGACATTTAATTGCCACAAGGCGAGTGGCGATTGCTAATTTTTACCGTTACTTCATTCTGAGTCCTAAAAGTATATCTAGTCACAATGTCAACAGTGCCTAAATAACCGTTTGACTCCCCTATCTTGCCAGCATGTCACTTCTTTGTTGTTGCTTATTGGTTAACTACCAACTGCCTACTTTTTAATGTAATGGTCAGGCATCTTATTCAGAGACTAAGACTACAAAATACCTTTTTGTATGAAAGTTAATAAAAAATCAAACGGTAAATCTGTTTTAGAAAAGATTTTTTAAAAAAAATTAATTTCACACTTCTCCTACTAGAACATGAAGGATGAGGCTGCCTTAGCCCAATTTGAGGCCATGGACTTAGGCCTGGAACCAGTGAATGGCGTCGTACAACCTCCTGTGTACCCACCAGACGCGAAGCCTCATCGTCACACCAACTGTTTAGACTTTGTGCTTAAAGTTGTACTAAAAGCAATCTCGAAACACAATTTCGCCTGGCCCTTTCGAACACCTGTTGATGCTGTTAGGTTGAAACTCCCGGTACGTAATGTTTTTGTATCTTCAGATGATTTAATTTTATTTAATGTAATATTGTTATAAAAAGTATACTTTATTTCATCTCTTGGTTTATTGCTAAATATCATGGCTATCTAGCCCTGTTGCTTTCCAATGTTCTGAAGGGACATGTTTTAGAGAAAATTGCAGCAGTTTTATATTTCCTTTATTCATGTGTTAAACACATCGAAACAATATCTCATATTTCTTGTATTCTATTTTAGGACTACCATAGCATTATCAAAAATCCAATGGACTTGAACACAATAAAAAGAAGGATAGAGAATTTTTTTTATTATGATGTCAAGGAATGTATACAAGATTTTAAAATCATGTTCTACAATTGCTATAGATACAACAAACCTGGCGAAGTAAGTCTAACTTGTGGTTCTTCCTTGGCTTTAAATTCAACTGTACACTACAGCATAAATTTATTTTGCATATGTCCTGGCATTCCTTATGCCAATCAAAACTAATTAGCAAATAATCATCAGATTCAAGTTTGGCCTATTTGAAAAGTATTTCTGTAAAAATAATTGCACTGTATTTTGAACAACTGACATTTGAAAACTTCAAAAGTTGATAAATCAGCAGTCTAACAACTTTTTTTTTGCCCTACAACAGTTTTGGAAATTGTGAATCATCTGAAATATTTATATATGTATATATATTTTTTGCCAAATACCTATTTAGTTCCCTTTTCACAGGATGTTGTTTTCATGGCTCAAACCATTGAAAATATCTTTGTTAAGAAAATGGAAGATTGTCCTAAAGAGGTAATTAAAATAAACAAGTTTTTATTTATGAAAAAACAGTAGTTATTTGTGTTTTGTATAATGACTGTGACATTGTAAAAACCATTAGATATTAAAGTAAATCCTAAATATAAACAATTTAGGTTGTCTCAAACACAAAATGCGTATATTAAAACAATCCTGATGTAGTTAGTTTATTCAGTCATTTGTTAGTCATTTCAGCTGAACTAGAAAACAAGAACTGATAATCTGCTGAGATAATGCCGAGAACTAGAAAATATTACAAAATGCCTAAGTTTAGTTGTCCAATCCATCATGAATTAAAACTAATGAGACACTACTGTTCTTTCGCTGTGAATTGGTGTCAAAATTTTTGTTACCATCTAATTTAGCTTTTTTTTTAACAATCGTCGATGATGCATTGGCAAAGCCTTATTACATAGTTGTACATACAGCTTGCAGTTTAAAGATAACCGTCGATTGTGGGACTTTATGTGTTTTGAGTATATGGACACAAAGGGATATTGAATTAATAACCTAATAGTAAAAAAATTTATGATTATACAATGTACTCCTTTTTTTCTGACTCTATAGGAGCTAGAATTACCTATTCCTTCAAAAGCTTTTGGTGGTAAAGGAAAAGGAAAGAAAGGCAAAGGCGCTGGCCGCCCTAAAGGTAATTGCAAATTGAAACAGTTTTTGTTGAAGTTATTGTTAGGTTATTTTTACAAAAATAACCACATCTGAAGAGTCCAAGGGAAAACCCCTTCATCGACGGGATATCTGCCCGTATCGGGCCTCTTAGTCAATGCCTAAACTAGTGTAAAGAAACTGGTTTCTCACTTGGTTCTTCTCTCGCGACAACCCTGATTCACATGAGACACTAGTTCCACGCTTGTACCACAAGAGAAGAACCAAGAGAGTAACTGGTTCCTGGTCGCCGCTAACTATCAAGCGGACTTAAATATGGGCAGATTCCTAGTCGATGACGGAGCTCTTCCCCAGGACTACATTTGATCTGCATCATTTTCATTTATTTGATTCTCGATATTGCTTTACAGTTGCTGATTCCACCTCACCACCCCATTCAAAGTCGACTTCCAATGTTCCTAGTGCAGCCAAAAACCACGTTGGGTCTGTGGCCAACTCTGCCCCAGCGCCGCCCCCCACCCGAACAACGGCACCCCATTCCATTCCAGGCAGCACAAACTCAACAACGGCCCTCTCCGCCAAACCTTCTTCTCCTCCCACCCTGCGGCATTCCAGTTACTCCTCTTCGACAAATGACAACCATCATCACTCAACTCACACCAGGGCCTCGGAAAGTACCAAACCTGTTACGCGGTCGCCTGATGTTATAGTGACATCTGCTCCCAGTAAAGTAAGTGTTGAGTTGATTAATCTTGGCAATAATTAGTAATCAGACATTCTTCAAGAAGTTTGTAGATGTTGACTCCGTTTTTAGGGTAATTTTCTTTTTTTTTTAATTCGAAAGAATTAGAGGTTTTATGAACTAAAATAGCCCACTTTCTTGTTACTTAAATACTTGCTGAAATTTTTATCAAAAATAAGTAGGTTTGTAACAGTAACTGTCTGCAACCACTGCTGCATAAGATATATACACCTTTAAAAAAATCTCCAAACACAGCATCCAGTTGTGATTTAAACTCTTTCGTATTGCTCTGGACAAGATCACTAAAACCCTGGTTAGCAGCCGAACATGTTATAACATCTCTTTCAAAAATCTCAGAAATTAATTATTGTATGGACGGTTTATTAGCTTAAAGTATTGTTGCACCAGTTTTACATTCAGTCTTTCACCAGTAACGTTTGGTTGGTTATTACTTATTTTCGCTTCTTTAGAGCAGTTTTGTTTTGTGTAGTAGTTTTTTATATTTCCTCCTGGCATGCACCCCTTCCTAGGCTCAACGTCATATGGTAGAGCTGTACCACACTTTGGAATTTCCCCATTTAGGGCACTAGCAACACCCGTTAGCAACTTGTTGAAGGACTAACAAATAATATAGTTGCATAGGTTACGTTTGGATTTTTATCAATTGTATAATTTTCTACCTATATTTAGAATTTATACTATAACTATGTCTCATTTTGATTTTGTATAAAGGAGGGATACATGTATAAAATTCTACGGTTTACAGTGTGTATTGTTTTATCAAAGGCAAACAAACCATCTTAAATATATTGAAGAAATATAACAAAAAACAACACAATTATATTGAGGATTGAATAACACAGTGAATTTTTCAGTACTGTGTTTATTGTTGTGCCATGTTAAATTAAACATTCCGTAAAACTTGTCCTTTAATGAATTCATGATCTGTAAATTATAATTGATTTAATGTGATAAATAGAAATTCAATGCATGGGATGTTTGTACAATCAAAACTTTGTATGCAGACAATAATTAAATTTGTAATGTAAAATTTCAGTCTAAAAAAGGAGTGAAACGGAAAGCCGAAAATATAGAGATGGCCGCAATACCAGATACGCCACCGCCTCCTGAAAAAGTGACAAAAATATCAACACGTAGAGAAAGTGGACGACCCATTAAGAAGCCTTCTAAAGACTTGCCTGATGCCCCTGTTGTTGTCGAGGTGTGTACTTTGTGCCTCATGTCATGACTAATTAAATAAGAGCAAATATAATCATAGTAATTTTTAAATTGGAAACTCATAAAATTGAAAATTCGATGGTTTCTTTCAGCCAATAAATTCCAAGTTGAAGAAAAATAAGATGACGGAACAGATTAAGTACTGTCATTTAGTCCTAAAAGAATTATTTGCTAAGAAGCATGGGGTAAGTTAAAAAAATATTTTGTTTATAAAAAATATATAACATGAATACAGAAAATATAATGTAAATTCCCTCAGCAGTTGAAGATGGGCTGTTTCATTTACAGTTCAAAGTACTTTTATAGTTCTATCAACTATAAAACATTCTGTAAACGTGTCATTTATAAAACAAGGTTTAAGCCTTGTGTATGCTGAATTAGCCTTTAAAAAATTGAGACGTATTATTTAAAAAAAATCCGTTACTTTTCCAAGTAATTCTCAGTCGGAGGGTATTTATATAAACCACTTCGCCCGAAGCAATTTCGATAAATATACATTTGTAAGTGAGATTGAAAGATTACTTCTTGATCAAAGTTCGAACTAGGATAATTAGCATCAAATCTCTTACTTAACCCATTGGTGACCTAACCGAAATAGTTAAGACGCTTTGAAATGCCAGGTTTTCTTCCATACTGACCTTAAAGCATTGAGCCTACTGCTGTTTAAGTAGCTGAAGTAGCCTGAGTTAAAATTGATGAGTGTCCATTGATTAAACCTGGTGCATAATAGTGCACTTATTTGGAATTAATCTTTTTTTGTGTAGGTGCAAGAGATTTTGTCCCTCAATAGTCTTTCTCCTTTGAGAAATAACTGGTATTCTGCTATAACAAAGCACTTTAAAAGGTTGATGGTCTTCAGCAGCACCAACGCTACTTCGCCAGTTTGAAATTATTGTTATTTAACATACCATGCATTAAAAACCCAATCCAGTTCAACTCAAAGTGACGTTTTTTTTTTCATTTCATAGAACACCGGTAAAATGAATGCATGCACTAAACACAAAATAAATTAGTCAATTTTTTACAGAAACCCTCCGAATTCTTGCTCATACAGGTTTTATTTAATATTATCAACATGGGGGTGGGAGGAGATGATTACTTTAAAGGATATTTCACCCATATTAGCAGCTTAATACCCCTACACAACATAGAATTGAGGTAGTCAAGAGGTGCAGAAAAAGAGCAATAAATTCCCTGCATTTCGGCCATGGTTTTTATAGAAGCTGTAGAATATTTAGCAGACACATGGCTATTATCCTCATAAAAACAAAAAAAAAAAGTTGGAGTCCTTTGTCATGTGGGACCGGATACAGAGTAGATTAGAAGGAATGTTAGGCTATTTTACTTTTATCTTTTTCTAACTAACACCTCCTTTAACTGATGAGATGATGCAGTAATAAGTCATTAACATGATTTGTTTGCTCCCTCCTAATCATAAAATGGCATTCCTTTTTCTTTCCAAAAAATGGCATTATCTCTCCCCCCCCCCCCTGAAGCCAACATGCCAAATTTGCGTCATAACAACATACGTAAGGGGACCAGACTTTTTCCTGGTCTCCTATCTTGTAACCAAAATACAAATGATTAGCTTTCTTGACTTTTGCAGTGATGCTCCTTTTTTGTGCAGAAAGGGGTACTTAGCTGCTAATATAACAGAAGTTATTAGCTCTATTAATGTGTTTCCGATGTATTATATTTATAGATTTATCACTAACACTAATTTTTAATATTCAATAGTTTCTAAAACAACCATGGACAAAATACACTGAATTTATTGCTATTTTTTCTGCACCTCTTGACGCGAGAACGATTCTACTTTAAGAAGGGGTATTAAGCTGCTAAGATGGGTGCAAAAACCTTGAAAGTTATCATCTCCCCACCCCCATGTTGATTATATCAAATAAAACCTGCATGAGCAAAAACTCGAAGGGTTTCTGTAAACAAAATTGACTGTACTTCATCTTGCGTTTAGTGCGTACATTGATTTCCTGGTATCTTGTAATGAAAAAAATGTCTGTAACTCAAAAAGTAGAGCCAACAATAATTTTTTAAGGTGATATTCGTGTTAAGCACATTGAAATCGTTCAGAATTGGTTACTTTAATCTCAGTCACATTTCACTGTTGACCAGTGTAATTAATACTTGGACTCTTAGTGTTGATACAATGTATGTTAGTTTATTTGGTATGAAATTTAAACCTTAAGTTTATTATTTTCTAGAAGTATTTCCTTTCAATTTGACATATTTTATTCATTATAGAGTTATGCGTGGCCATTCTATAAGCCAGTAGATGTTAAAACACTGAGTCTTCATGATTATTATGATATAATAAAGACACCAATGGATCTTGGTACTGTAAAGGTATGTAATATTGAATAAATAGTTACTAATCTATATATTTAAAGTTTCATTAATGATACTAAAGCTTGCCGTGTAATTACCAATTTATGATGTGTGCACTCCTGTAACAGTGTTAAATTGTATCTTTTCTAGGCAAAACTGGATGACAATTTGTACAGATCTCCTGAGGAATTTGCTGCTGATGTTCGGTTAATATTTACCAACTGCTACAAATACAATCCAGCAGACCATGAAATAGTAGGCATGGCTAGAAAGCTTCAGGCAAGTTCACTTAACTTTTAACTTATTTAAAGATGAAATTGTGGTCTTTTAGTATTTTGACCAATTGATACTAATTTCAAGTGTTCTGTGGCACAGGACGTCTTTGAAATGAAATATGCCAAAATGCCTGATGAACCCAAGATGGGCAGCACTTCTATCAAAGAAGAATCCCGTGCACGGAGTAGTTCTGAGTCTTACCAGTCTTCTGATTCTGATGAAGACGAAAAGAGAGAACTAAAGTTGCAGCGGCTCCAGGAAGAAGTAAGATCATTTTTTTTTATTTTTAGAAATCTTACTAAGCTTGCATGTAGATATTTTTAATGAAGTTGTGTTTGTCATGTTTTTTATTTTTTAGGTTAAAGCGATTTTAAGTTATAACGATTTTTTTGTTTACTGCGGTATAAAAAAAATAGGTGACAATATATTTTTTTAACACTTCTTTGAGTTTATATAGTGGGTTTTTAACTGCCGGCACACCCGGAAGAAAAGGTTCAAAATATTTAGGGTAATAAAATGGCATTGTTTTTTTCTAATAAATTATATATTTTATTTGAGTTACATTTACACGTGAGAATGTTTTCCTATCGTTTTCAGTTTCAGTTATTTCGAATCCATTTGATAGTTAAATCTTGTGTCATTATTTATGCTTTAGCAGTTATTGGAGATAAAATATCCATGTGCCTTTCATATGTGGCAGCTGAACTAAAACAATTATAATTTGTACGCTTACATTTTAAGTTATTTCCTAGTCATATTTAATGTTATGGACAATTCCTATTATGTGTTCTGTGATGAAACTGCGTGTCATCAGATGTAATGAGAAATTTGCATTAAATGTAAATTTGCTTGTTACTGTGAAGATATGTTAAGCAAAACTGAGAACCAATCTTTAAATGTTTTATTTCAAAGTATTTTTATATTATTTTACTAATTCGTTTTAGTCTTTCAAATTGAATTTCATGTTTACAGAGTTAAATATTTTTAACCTAAATTGGTTTTGGTTATCCATACACAATGGTTTCAAGGTTTTTAATTTCCATGTATTTTCATTCCTTTTATTTTATCATTGTGAATTTTTTCTTCGCCAAAATCGTTGTCAACTCAAGATTGAATAATGTTTATAAAAAAGCCACTTAATATTTAACTTGCCTGTTTAATCTGACTTGACAGCTTTTTATGACAGAAGTTACTCTGTAAAGCAATGAAAATACTGCAAAGTCAAAACTTAAAAAAAATTATAAATTGTTTCAATTATACATTCATATTTGAACTGAAACGCTCTTCTTTATTTGGGTAATTTGAAGTCTTCCATCTATGTGTAAAATTCATTTGTCAAATATTTTCCTTGAATCATGTTATATAGTTATTTACTGTGGATTAAGAATAAAACATATAAATAAATAAATAAATAAAATGGGTGTGTACATAAAATATGTATATCACTAACTAAAAGAATTATTAAAACATTTAACAAATTATCAATTGAATTGTAAAAAGAATGTTTTATGTTAAATAAAATGTAATAGATATTCTGTGTTTAGAGTTCTAGATTTTAAAAAATTATTTTATAAAAACTATTTTAAACAAAACCAGCTCAATTTTTGGAATAAATTATGTTTATTTTGCCTATGTCTTTTGTATTATTACCTCGTAAATAAAGGAAAGGGAAGGAAATGTTTAAAGAATTTTTCGCTTATAAACGAGCGAAAAAAAAATCCAACAACTTAATCAGTTTGTCACCGAAACTATGATAGAAAAAAATCCTTTTTAAACACACTGTTATCTACATTATAACACATGCATTTGTTTTGGGCAAATAATAATTTAAACAGCAAGAACTTATAAAAGAACTAAAAGAGTGTACTTTCCTATTACTTAAATACTTACTGAAATTCTTATTGAAAAGTAGGTTTGTAACAATAAATTCCACACAAATATTGACGTACACAACACAATATAGACGTACTATGCATGAAAGATGGGCCTCGTTTGTCAGACCTTTCTAACAATTTTTTTAAAAAGATACGCCGGATATAACCAATTTTGGAAGGGGGTTGACGGACATCACAGCTTGTCAATACCTATTTAAAAATAAATTCTTTCGAATTAAAACAAGTAGATTTGAAACGAATCTGTCACTTAGCCCGCTTTCATACAACATTTGTGTTCAACTGGGAAAAAAAGGTGCCTAACACAGTATTAATTCTATATTAAACATTTACACGCTAAACTTGGCTATTTTCATTAATTTTCTATCGAAAATTCACTAATTATTTCTTATTGTTTGCTAAACTAATTTATATTCAAAAGAATAAATATATATTCCTCGCTTTTAAATATTAGAAGCAATTCATTGCGTAGCAACATGCCATCAAAGAATCTCTTTGTGTAATACATTTGACGTTATAACTGATTTATGTCACAAAAATAAATTCTTTTTTTGGGGGGGGGGGGGGGGTTGGACTGGAAATGTCAGGGAATTTTTATTTTTGGGTGGATAATCATTGAAAAATTTAAGGTTTTAAAATATCCATATTTTATTTTATGAAAATAATTGTTATTAAATTCTTGAGTCTTCTGCAATCGAAAAATATTAATTTGGGATTTTTTTTTTAAATTAAGACAAGTTAACTATTTCCTCCCTCTAATCTAATCCATCATCGAATTGAAATCTTAACTTGTAAAGTAAAAGTGGTTTGAAGTAGTTTAAAACTTTAATAACAGCCGTCATAAAAAAAGGTATCTTTGATTGAAAATACTTTTTTATAAAAAGGTTAGAATCCAAGCATAAATGTTTGTAGTGGTTTTTAATCCGCTTTTTTAGCGCTAGAAACTCTGATTCTTAGCTCTTAGTTTCATCAAATGAATTTAGAGTGACACAAATTAATCTTTAAAAGCGATACCTTTAAATTTTTGTTTTTGGTATGTGGAAAAGTCAGGGAAGTTTGAAATAGTTTTTGAGCAGACACCTTTGATTGTGCCAGGTTGCATGATCTAAGATAAAATATTCTGTTTTGTTTCATTTTACTCTTCAAAATTTGCCAGCTACTCAAAGTTTGACTCATGTTCTCTGGACGAACAAAGGCTATTATAATTTTGTCAGTAAAAAGAAGTGCCTATCTGTATGCAGACTCCACCAGTAACACAAACTGCCCTCTTAAATTCCTGCAAAGACATAGTATTCGTGTTGCTAGTGTTGCCCCTTTTCTGTTTCCATTCAGTACTCTTAATAAAAGTGAACTATCACCGAAAAGACAAGAAAAAGGCATATGATAGCACATTTTTGAGCAATGGATAAAAAAACCTTTTTTTGGCAAAGCGACCATACACCTCAATTATTAGGGTAAGGTCTGGTTGATAAGTATTTTTATATTGTACTTTTAAATTAAAACAAACGAAATAAATTCTGACAGAAGTAAAATAGCCATTTCAAACAAAAAAAACACAATAATTTTGAACAATAAGTTGAATAGGTATAGAAAGGAACTTTTTTTTTACCTATATTGACTGATGGTCAAAATATTAGATAGTTCTATAATGTTATACTGTTTAAACAAAATTTAAATCTGGTGGTTAGAATAGAAGTTAAAAGAACTATGGAGAGATTTATGGATGTATAAAAACACAGATAAAAGGTAGAAAAAACAGGTCTGTGATGACATACTTTTTTAAGAAAACATAAATAAAATAAATTGGACAGTTAGAATAGAAGGTAAGATTTCAAAAATATTTTTTAGGATTAAAAAAGAGGAAATTAGGCTAAAATTTAGTGCTTTGAAAAATAGCAATGGTCTGGTATAGAAGTTATACTGTATTTTGGTGAAGGATTCCTTGTCACAGATGAAATTTATTGTTGTAGGATTTATTTACTATTTGTTTCGTTTGTTTTAAATTAAGTAAGAGTAAATTACTATCATATATTTAAAATTATACCAATACTCGAAGTTTAAACGCTACGAGTAAATTCAAGATTATGCATGAATTTAATGCAGTTATTACCTATGCTAGTGTACTTGTTTTTTGCTGCAAAGCATAAAAAACCTTAAAATATGTTCATGGATTTGGGATGCACCCTATCAATGTTTAGGTAAAAGGGGAAAAAATAAGAAAACACCTCTAATGTGTCCCTTTGTTTAGTTTCCCAACCAACATCTAAATTTTAAATTTTTTTTAGCATAAAGCCTCCTTTAGAACCAACCAAAGACGTGCTGTTCCGAGTTTTGCTCAATGACTGTTTAAAAATCATCTACTTATCAACTATTATTTAACACTTTGTAGCAAATACATTCATCTTGCTTAAACAGGAAGATTAAAGACAAAATTTAAAATGCTATATAAAACCCTAAATCACATTTTAAAATCAAAATATTTGCATAAAAATAAAGTTAAGAGGTACCTAAAATTTTTAGTTAAAAAAATTATTATTCATGAATATTCTAATAGAGAGTATCCTAAAATCCATGATTTTCTATGCTAGCAAGAGTTAGGGTTGTTATTGCAAAATGCTACTCAATTACTCATATTAAATTTAAGAATTGAGCAAAGAATTACTCAAGTTTAACCTGATGTATGTAGGAAGGTCAACAGGGTATTTTTGCTTTGACCAGGGGATGTTAGGAGCCTCCGTAAAATAAGATAAATACATCTAGTAGCAAACAAATATTTAAAAGCAGAAGATAGCTTGCATCAAATTTGGCAACAATTACAATGGTGTGGTGGCATGTGTGACTTTCAAACTGCCAATCTGAGAACTAAATCCAAACTAGATAACTGCTTATTGGCCTTCTCAGCTCAGGGCCAGATTTCTAAATTGGCTAAGTATGCTGTAGCCTAGAGCGGCGAATTTTTTTGGGCGGCATATTTTACGACCAATTAAAGCAGCATTCGGCATGAAAATATTATTATAAAGATACGAATATTTTTAAGAAAGAAAACAAATAATTTACATTAAGGCGTAAAACGTAAATGTATATATAATACTAATATTTCGTAGCAAACATGGTAGCTGCGAGGGCAATTGCACCCCTCCTCCCGGATTTCGAAGTTGAAAGAAAAATAGTCTAACAGTTTTAAAAAAATCACCTTTTTTGCTTTCGATTTAGCGTGTAAAGGTACATAGATGATTCTAATATGTGTATCTATTTTAAACAGCACATATCACCCTATTTTGCAGCTAACCAGCTACCTTTCGCCGAAGGGGCAGAATATTGTGACAGGGGCGGCAAATCAATCGTAGCCTACAGGCAGCAAATTTTTAAATCCGGCCCTGTCTCAGCTCTTGATATATTTGGTAGTGATAAAGAAATACAAGCTAGTGAGAGCTTGCTTTCGATATTAAAATTTGTTTTTTTTAAGCAGAAAAGTAGCCATTCAGGCTTAAAGGCTACAGAAATGAAGAAAGGTACCATCTCATAAATCTAAATTTAACATTCCACAGTAATTCAGTAAATTTAATTTTAAAAAAAAGTTGGCTTTCATGATAAAAAAAAATCATTTTCCACCTCTTGCATGCTAGCTTATCTGCAGCAAAGTAATTACTTAGATTGCGAGGGCTAGATTAGATTTCTGTGCAGAACGTCATAGTACTCCCTTTCCAGTGAGTTGGAGGAGAAATAAGGTTTCTGCTACTGATACCTGAAGAAAATCTCAGGTTTTTCTGTTTGCTTTGAGTCTCAAAACTTTTGCTGTCTGCTTTAGATCTCATTATTTTGCTTTTGGTTGCATGAAGGTTGCCAGATGATGGTGCCATGTCCAATGTCAACAATCAAGAGATACAAAGCAATCTAGTTTGCATATTAACCCAACACTGAACCGTTTGCGACCACTTCTTTACACTTAAAACTAACTTTTGTATAGTTTGATTTATTCATATCCATATACACAACTGATGAACTAGAATTACTAAATTTGCATTAACAAAACAGCACATCAAAAAACCCTGGGTATTAAACAATGAAATGAACAGATTAAAAAATAGAAATGATCCTTTTCAAGAAAGATAATTTGTAATTTCACTTTAGAAAGTCGTAAAAGAAAAAAAACCATCAAAATATGTATGCACCTAATCATCATTTTTTTTCTACAAATTTGTTTTGCTATGCTTGGTTAACAATGAATACAGTTATATTTATGAAGAATTATTTACACTTAAGTGAGACTGAATGGAGTGGATCGAGGGTACAAAGACACTGGCATTTTAAGAGTTGCTCAGCCAAAATCTTTTGTGCGGTCGCAGCTTTTTATACTAAGCAAATACATAGTGTCGTGAGTCATTGTCTTTATTTTTTTACTTAATTATAAGTAATGTTTTCATTGCAGCTCAAGAAAGTGACCGAAGAAATCCAAAATCTGGCCAAACAGAGCACCCGTGACAAGAAGAAGAAAAAGAAGAGGAAGCGCTCCAAAGTCGACCACATCAAAGAAGAGAAACACTCGGCCCAGAATGCGATTTCTTCCTCCACTCTTCCCCCAGCTGCTGCATCCCCCGTGTACACCCCTGCACCACCCCCTGTGGAGAAGGCTCAGCCTAAGCCGCCTAAGCAGAGGAAGCCCAGGGCGCCACCTGCCCCTAAGCCAGCGCCCAACAAGGTGGGTACCTTGATGTTTTAATACAATTAAAATCGGTTAGACAGTTACAACGACAACTCGTTTATAAGACCATAAATCTTCGGTCCCTTGAATTGCCCATTCACCTTAATTTTATAATATCTTGCTTGTAACGATAATTTTCAATTAAAATGCTAAAAATATTCGCTTATATGAAATCCAAAATGCCTTTAAAAAAAATGTAACGACAATGCTAAACGATGCAAAAAAGTCGCCAAATTCTAAATTAAATTTCTCGTTTAAAAAAAGAATTAATTCCAGACATGGATTCAATCGATGTCATCTTATAACTTAAATTAATAGAGTGTATAATGCATATTTTATGTGATTTACTACACTTAAAATTCAACCTTGTTTTTAACATTACTCGTTTATCATGGCATAAACATTGCGGTTTATTGTTGTCATAAGCCTTCTTAGTGCAAACCATAATTTATGACTTCAAATTCTTATACCTCCTGAGCCTAAACTATTGCCTCTATTGTCTTTTATTTTTTAAATAAGAATTGACGTTATTTTCCATTTCATTTTTGAAGCTTTTTTGTTTGAAATATTAAGCTCTTTCCTTCTTCAACTGGCTAATTTCCCTGCAGAAGAATTACCTTTCTGTAGTGTAAGCCCCACATGTGTAAAGAGGGATTATCACTTCAACTCTTAACATTATATGAAAAAAAATAGGGGGATAGCTGATCTACACTTACTGCAACTAAGTAATGTAGCATGCATTATGTAATTTGTTTTCTTTTTCAGATTAAAAAAGGTTTTAGGTTGTGGGTAAAAAGGTTTAAATTGTGACTTGCACATCAATTACATGGAATTAGTCAGCTATAGAAAATTCTTCTGTCTCCTCTAACATTTCTCTTAATTTCCCCCTCTCAGGCTCCCCCTAACAAGCGCCAGAAGACAACGAACAACAAGCCCAGGAAAACCAAGCAGCCCCCAGCGGCCACTGCACCCAGTCCCCCTCCTCCCGTTGTTCCTGCCAAGAGCGATGTCTATGAACTGGACAGCGAGGAAGAGAACAACGCCAAACCCATGTCGTACGACGAAAAGAGGCAGCTCAGTCTGGACATCAATAAACTGCCAGGTTAGTGTACTAAAAGCAGGGTTTATACTTCTCCTGAATTTCATCTTTTTTTTTGCTTAAGGGCCCTTATAACTCAATTTTACATTAGAAATCCTGATTAAAAGTTTTGGTGCCTGAAAATTATCTACTAATAAAAAAGTAGAGAAGTTTTCAGTAAAGTAAAAAGTTTTCTGTGGATTTGTAGAATCCAATTTTTTAAAAACTTGATATTTTGGCTTAACAAATTATCAGTTCTTAATTTTTTATATTTTTTTCTTAATTTTTTTTTGCTGTCGGTAAATTATTTGATTTTAAGGTTTCTGTGTTCTTTACAGCACCACAATTGACTATGATTTTTATGGTTTTACTCTTAATTTCATGATATACATGACATATTATAACTTAACTCCTCAAAATCTTTAATTTTAACCCCCAATTAAACTTAATAACTTAAATTACCTGTTTCACATATCCTTAATATCACTTATTAATATCTTTAACATCCCAACAACAGCGTCATCCAGTCGCCCACGTAACCGTTCCCACAGAAAATGTTTAGTCAACAAATACTTAGTGACCTTTTAATCCTTTCCCATCATCGATGGTCAACCCTAATTGGTTTAACTAAAGAACAAGTATGCTTTTCTTTGTAATGGAAAAACCCTTACATACATATAACGTCACAATTTATTGATTTTCGAGTTTTGGAATTTGCTGATTGCCACAATTTGTTAAGATTTTTTTTAATATTGTGATTCATTTATCGATCCACAATGTTTATTTAATTGCTGGTCAATGATTTAGAAAATGCTAAAGTTCGGAGATTATCAGCTGTTACAAAAATAGTAATTTCTGAAATTATTAATAAAGAAAATTACGATTGTTCAATCATACCGCAATATATTAATATCCTGGTGTAAAAATGTCTTGTTTTATTACGGCATTTATTTTAGCTTGATTAATATTTTGTCTAATGATTATAACCATAAGTACATTTTTGTTACCCTCTGAATTTGTGATACTGTAATCCTAAAATCACTCCTTAAAACTCCTGATTTAAATTATCAAAAATAGAGTATGAAACCCTTGTTCTGTGCTATGGAAATGTTCCCCTTTTTGAGGAGTTGTTTGTCCTTAGTTAGTGTACAAAAAGGTTTATTTGGAGGGGGTCTGTGCAGAAGTAAATAGGAGTTCATTTATGAATACTTCACAAATATCCATGTTCAGAAAACGAACCCTTCTCAAAATTGTGTGTGCGAAAAGCAGACTCCTCCAACTTAAGTACAAAAATATCGTGTTGCTGCGTGTGCAGAAACCAATCCACGCAAACCAATATTTCACCAAAATAGGATACTATAAAAAAAACATATCGACCCCTGTTCTGTGCTATGGAAATTTTCCATTTTGAGGAGTTCTTCCTCCTTGAGAGTGTATTTCTAAGTTACCTTCTTGGATTTTAACTGTTTAAAGTTCACTCTAATGGCAGGATGAACTTAAAAAAAAGTTGTTCTTAAGTTATAATAAATAAGTTAGTATTTATTAAAAAAAATAAAACAAAAGGTTCATTTAAAAAAAAGTCTGGTGATCGACCTAATTTTGCTAAAGTCTCTTAAAGTCTTTTATTGCATTTTTCACTGAAAATGAATTGTATGTTAATGGTATTTAATCTATTCATCATTTTACAGGTGACAAGCTTGGACGTGTTGTTCACATCATTCAATTTAGAGAACCATCTTTACGGGATTCAAATCCTGATGAAATTGAAATAGATTTTGAAACTCTTAAACCTTCAACCTTACGGGAGCTTGAAAAATATGTGGCCGGCTGTTTAAAAAAGAAGCCGAGTAAGTTGGTGTTACAATATTTTAAATTTTAATCAAAATGTTTATTTTATTTTTAAAAACAACTAATTGTATGTAGTTTAGAAACTGTTTAAGAGTTCCTTTTCTACAAGATCTACTAATTTATAAAATCCATAGAAAATTTGTTGTTTTAGATGCAAAAACTTTTAATAATATAACAAAAGAAGTATCTACTAATGCATACAAACACTTAATAGCTATATTCAATTTTTTCTATTAAAAAATCAAATATAAACTGACTTAGTAAGCTTTAACGTAGGGCAATGGAGTGTTTTATTTAATTTACAGTTAGTCTTTTTACAAAATGTTTTTGTGCTAAATATTTAGTTTGCTTTAACTAAAATGAGCTTTTGTACTTTAAGGACGGAACAAGAGTAGTGGTAAAACAAAAGAGATTGATGTAAAAGAGAAAAAACAGGAACTTGAAAAAAAGCTTCAAGATGTTGGTGGCCAACTTCATTCTAGTAACAAAAAAAGCAGTAGAAAAGGTTGGTTGTAAAAACTTATATAAATAAAAGTTGAAATTGCCAACAAATAATAGATAGACCACTCTAACAATTTTAAATTTTTTACTATGTTGAATATAGATTCCGAAAGCTCTCATGTTGATGTAGTTGGAACTGCTTCTCGTTTAAGTAGTAGTAGCAGTTCTAGCGACAGCGATTCTAGCAGTAGCAGTAGTTCTAGCAGTTCATCTGATTCAAGTGATTCTGAAAATGGTAATTTTTATTTTCCTAATAAGCCACATTAAAAAATATACTTGTTTAAATTATTTTTTACTCTTGCCCTAGGAGTTATCCATTTCTTAGACAGTTATGTTTTTACTGATTTTACTTTTTTTTTTACATAGATGTGTCGAAGAAACCAAAAATTGAAGAAAATCAGGTAAGGATCTTTTATTGCATTTCATTTAACAAGTGTCAATATAATTGAATGGATAGGATAATCATTCAATGTAATCAAGAGATATATTTTCTTTTTAACTGTGTTACTTGGGAAATGCCATGTACATATTGTAATTTCCTAACATTATTTTGTTATCCTATTAACCTTCATAACAACCTGGAAATGGCCAAAAATGTATGGATGTTTCAACTGCATAAATTTTTAAAGTAAATTCATTTCACAAAACCTTTTTTTTAATGAGTAGTTTTATTTTTGAAGAGATGACCTTTACAACATTTCTAAATGAAAAAAGTACATTATAAATAAAAATGTATTATTTATAAAATTTTAAAATTAAAGGTTATTGTAAGAAAAACTGGCGCACAAAATACGGAAAAACCTGTGTCTAACGCTCAAGAGGTTAATGTTTTGAAAAAACATCTTATTTTGGACAATGTTTTTAAAATTTTAGCAATTTGGACAACAAATGGCCTATACTACTTATGGCCTATAGGACTTACAAATGGCCTATACTACTCTATATTACAAAATTTCCATCATTTTCAGACATTTTTTGTATACCAAACAAATAAACTTATTTAACTGTGTCATTTTGCAGCACTCCAACCTAGAGCCCCCACAACTAAACCCTCCATCTGGACCTGTGGGGGCATCATCCCATGGCCCCCCTTCCCTTGGCGGCCCTGTCAATGCATATCCTCCACCAGCTGCCTTGCCAGTGGCCAACCACTATGTGCATCCACAGAATCCCCAGCTGCCTGCATTCCCCTACCCCCCTCAGCAAAGTCCGCCACAGCTACAGCCCACCGTGGAACAGTCAACTGTTAACAGCAGTGCTCTCTTTCCTGTTGTGAACCAACAGAGTAAGTTTTATTGTTTAGTAAAATAGATAATGTGTTTTTATTTTATGGTTTTATCCAGGGAATTGGAATGTTGCTTTTAGAAAAGTAACTCTGTTGCATTTAATTAATTAAAAAAGTAACACTTCTACAGTTACAGTTACTTTATTTGTAAAACAACTAGTTACAGTTACATAATATGAAAAGTAACGAATTACAGTTCTTTTAAAAATTTAAGTTATAAGAAACCAACAATTTAATTTAACAATCTTACTGTTTTTCCATAAAGAACCAAGATTCAAAAAATATTAACAACCGGAAAAAAAAACCTAATAATGAAAATTCAATGTTGTTAACAGTTAAATTTTAAATAGTTTAGTTTAAAACGAACGCTGAGCTACCGAAAAAAAAAGTAACTATTACAAGGAACACGTTACTCCAATCCATGGTTTTATCTATTGTATCTATCATATTTAATTAAATATTTTAGTTATATTTTAAAATATATTTTATAATCAGATTTCAGGCTATGTAAAATTTAATTAATAGTTCTTTAGATTGAGTTTAAGATTAGACATATGCAGAATTAATATAAATCTTAAGATCAAATTAACTGCTATTTTATATTTTTTTGCTGATAATACTTTTGAGGTAATTAGTGTTTAATTTGTTATAATAACCAGCACAATTTATATAAATGTTTTAAAAGTACCAATAAAATTATTCTGCAGTTCCTGTTGCACCCGCGCGGCCACCAATCGTTGCCAGTCATAATCTTCCACCCCAACCCTCAAGGCCATCAACCACTGCAACTGCAGCACCTGTCAAAAAGAATGTTGTACCGCCAGCTCCACAGACCAGGCCTTCAGGTAACTGGACTTGAAAGTTTGATGTTGAAAAATATTAGCTGGTAATTGGAAGCTACAATAATGAATGTGAATACAAAAATCACTTGTGCCACTAATTAAAACTCATTGTCGATGTTTTTATGAATCAGTTTCTGTTTACTAACCTTATTAGTTGAATTGAGTTAAAATATTGATGCACTTGAGCTACACGAGGGCTATTGGTGACAGGTTCCTAATTTAGAACCACAGTCAAATAACAAGCCGACACCTGAGTAGGCATCCAACACATTTTTTAGGAGCGACATCATACACAGTGTGGAGACTTTATAGCATATTTAATAATAATCTCCCTTTGAACAGAGTATTCTTAGTCAGAGTTTGTGACTGCATAGACCTTTTATAGGTTGTCAGTTCTTTTGGCTATGACCAAACCTGGGAGTTTGCATGCAAGGCAATGGCCATACTATACTGACTAGGCTTCCCAACCTAATTAAATTACTATTTTTATTAAGTGTTTAGTCTAATTGTTAATTTTTGAGTGTTAATTTTTCAATTATAAAGTACAAAATATGTCTACTTACTTCTGACCAAAATAATCCTATTTCATTCATTGTTTGCATCCATAGCATCTAATTATTTGGTTGTAGGTATTCCTCCTGTGTCTACAGCTACTATCACAGCTCCTGTATCTCAGGCTCCCATGCCAACCCAAGCCAATCCCGTTCCTTCCGAGCCATCGCCCAATTCTCCAAGCACTCCCCCAAAACTGACCCCTGCCGCGGACATGCGAGCCAGGACGCCACAGATCTCCACCCCACCATTAGACCCAGTCCCTCCACCCTTGCTGTCAAAACCCAGTGTGAGGAATTCCGAAGTGGATCATAATTCTTCCTCTAACAGCTATGTGCCCACCAAGGCCCCAGAGTTAACTGCACAAGCAGGTATTACATTCATTTAATTCTTTGTGCAAATAAGTTTTATTATAACTATTTGTCTTTGAATAGGTTAATGTTAGCTATTGCAAATTATTGGAATATAAAAGGTAAAAAAATAGTTGAAATATATAAATGAATATGTTTTTCCTTTTTAGTCTTTAATATGTTGAAACTGCATACTGTATTAAAAATGCCCTCTACTGTCTATTTTCCCTCAAACACACAATAAAAAGTAAACAATGATCTTTTAAGTGGTACTTACTACCGTCAGGGCATCACAAGTTGTCGCAGGAAAACCAAAGTAAAAGTTTTAGGACGAATTTACTTTACCTTTATAGACTTGAATGTGCTAAAACTAAACATGTCTATAAAAAAAGTTCCATCTTTTCCCCATTTTCTCCCAATTGAACAATGAAAAGTGAAACAGCAGCTTTTTAAGTAGTACTTTTTTATAAGTACCGTCAGTCAGTAGATAAAGGGTTACATATTTTTTTACAATGAAACTTTTGATACGGTAATAATTGACTTTATTATTTAATCGTCTATTTTATCTTGATTATTAAAAGTATCACCAGTGAAAGTTAATGAAGTATCTTTTAAATATTTTATAATATTTGTTAAAAAAAATAGGCCCATATGTTTCAAAAGATTTTTATAAACATTAAATATAATGCACAAAAAGTATGTTAAAGTAGGGAACCCACAATGCATATATTAAAAAGATAGCAATATAAACAAAGGTTGAGTATAATTTTGTTATTTCAAATCTATTCATTTTGAAATATATAAGCTTTGGCACACACACCAGTTATTTTCACAACCAGATACTAGATTACTTTAAATCTGTCCCACGGAACTTGATGTCTCTACCGACCATGTACAAGTTAAGTGTTAATGTTGTAATTTTATTGTTATAGGTCTACCCAACTATACTGTTGGTAACCAAACTCCATCTAACAACAATACGGCAGTCACCAACGGAGAGAAAAAAATGGAACAAAAACTCTCTCCTGTGTCTTCTGCTTCAAATAGTAAAAAGGTTTGTTTGTAATTTTATTAGCGCGTTTTACTGAAAATCAACTCTAAATTAAAGATTTGTATCTGTAGTTAAAAATAAAGTATTTATGTGTTGCATTTATTAATTTAAAAATGAAAGTTGCAAAAATTAAGCATTATCCATAGTATATTTTAATACTAAACATTCAAGGTTAATTTCTTTAATTACTGTGCCTTTAAATGAGCTTACTATGAGTGAATTACACTAAATTTCATGTACTATTTGTATTAATTCTGTACTGCCCTTTTTCTCCTGTAGCAGGAATCAAAATTAAAGAATTTCGGATCTTGGTCTAGTCTTGCTCAACCTTCAGCAAATAGCCCTAGCACTAGTAATTCAGCAATGAAGAGCAATTCAACAATGGATAGCTTTCAAGCATTCAAAAATAAGGCCAGAGAAAAGGAAAACAAAGTGAGTTTTATTTCATGAAAAAAAAATTAAATAGTCGATAGTTGTTAAAAAGTTATCCTGTTATATCTGAAAAAAGAATGCATACTAAGAATCATGTATTAATTTCAATAGCAAAGGCAGCTGGTTGAACAGCAAGAACAGAGAAGGAATCAAAGAGAACAAGCAGAAAAGGAGAGGATTCGTATGGAAAGAGAGAGGCAAAGGTATGTCAAATATTTTATTCTTTATTTTAAATAAACTTAAACAACAAATTAAAATTAAATAATAGTTTGTTAGCAAGTATTAAGCTGATAAATAGTTTTATTTTTTAGAGTGTTTTTCCATAGATAACTTAACTTGTTAGTTATTTTACAGTTATATGAAGGACTCATTTTTAAAAGAATCCACTACATTCTTGCCGTTTTTGAGATACAACATGCCATTTTGTGTCATATCAGGGTTTTTGTTATAGTTTGTCTTTGTAGTGTACTACTATTTAACGGCTGTGAAAGCACGAGTATGTAAGAATTCTGAAGAAATTAAAAGATACAAATGAGTAATTTTAGCTCACATGTATGAAAAACAACAACCTCCTCTCATTATATAGCTTTTAATAGGTTTTTAGTATTACACTTCACTTCCTCTTCAGTTAACCCTTTCACTCCCAATGATTCCATTTGGAATCATCAGCTTGCGATTTTTTCTCTCTCACTAAGCTAAATTCTTACTTATTTCAAATAAACTTTATTAAATTCTCCATAAATTTTTCTATAAAATTATATTTTCTTTTTGTATCATTAAATGGAAGAATCATATCTTTTGAATAATTAAATAATGTTTGTTTTATTTAAATGAAAATATGAAAACCATGGCAAACTAAAATTCCTTCTGAAACAATTTCATTAAATATATTTGCTCTCTCTAAATTTTTCATGCTTGCATTTTTAAATGTTTAAAAAATTAATTTAAACTATGTTTAACAAGTTAAGTTTAAAAAAAAATTGTTATAATTTATTCAAGTGTTATGGTACCAAATTTCCCCCTTAAATTTTAGTTAATTAGATATGACCATTAAACCAAAATTTTCATAAAGTCTTTAACTCTTATTATCTCTTTTAACAGGGAGCGGGAAGAAGAGGAAGCTCTGGAGAGGGCCAGAAAAGCACAGCATCAACAGCAACAACAACAGCAGCAGCAACAACAACAACAAAAAGAAATCAGTGCTCCCGTCAAACACGAGAAGCAGCACTCTCCCCCCATGGCTATGAAGGTTCACTCTCCCATCGCTCCCACTTCCACCCCAATCAGCGAGAGAGAAGAACTCAGGAGGCTCGAGCAGGAGAAGCGGAGAAGAGAAGCAGTAAGTGTACATTTGTCAAGTACGATGATTTGTTCTGCTGCATGTAGGTAAACTGCAGTATCTGGACTGTGGACTTGGAACCATTGTTGCAAGAATCCAATAACTCTAGCCAATAAGAAAGTATACTGAAAGACTGATTATTTCAGATGGAAAATGGTCCGATTCATTGCCGTTTTTTCCTGCAGTTTACCAGCCCATGATAGTATTGATAATGATGGGTCAAGATCAATACAAAACAATAGGGTTCCCTTAAAAAGCCCCTTAATTTGGTATGGTTTTAATGGATTTTGGAAGCTCCTAAATTAGAACACAGAAAAAGCCATACTTTTTTCAGATGCCCTGAACATGTCACACTGAAAATTTGGAATGCTTAACACGTGAAAAGTTTTTTAGTGTGGAAGTTAAAGTTTCATGTCTTATAAGTTTCCAAAATAAAAATAAATGCAAATCGATTTATGGATGAGTGTGAAAATAAATCTTAAAATTTCGTTACGTGTTTTACCTTTTATATCGAACGATATTTGAAAGTTTAAAACAGTCTTATTTCTGTGAATTATGAATGAATTATGCAAAAACATTTTATTCACTGAGAGATAGATTATAAACTTGTTTATGGTACCAACCCTATTATAAACCTTGTTTATGGTACCATTCATTTAGTTTTTTCGCTTAATAATATTTAGTAATTTGCTAATATTAGCACGTTATGTGTGTTACCAGAACATTACGTGTGTTAGCCTTTTTGAATTCTCAAATAATTTCAAATGCTTTACCGAAAAATGTGTTAAACACTAACAATTTATTTGAATTAAAGATGGCTTAAGAAGAAGTTCTGTCAGGAGGACAATTTAGAGAATATTGACTGTTAGAGTGCCACATTTTTGAAACAGTTTTCGACGATTTAATCATGTGCTGGGAACTTATGCTTTTAAAGGGTTGTATATTTTGCCATGGGTTTACATTTGCAATTAGAACATCAATATCGTTATTTTTGTGAAAAACTGTTGTGTTGGTCATAAGTTCTTAGGCAACTTTAGCAAAGCCTTCATAATTCTGAATCACTATTCCATTGTCCCCTTGATTCTTTTGACCCTTGTATGTTCTTGAAAATTGGACCAGTACTCAATGATATTTTCATGTAGTTCACCAGCACACTTAGGGCCGTGTCTTCCAACACTTGGAGTAAGATTTCTTCATACCAGAGGCACATAAATGTTTCTTTAACCATGGATTGTTACAAAATAGGTTAAAATCTTTTACTTTCAGAATGAAATGTTCATGGTATATGCATTTGTATTGGTCCATAGGAAGTATCCTTTAACAAAATACATTTTTTGGGAGCAGGGAGCAAAATTTTGAACTTCACTCTCTCTTTGCTTAATGATTCGATTCCTTTATTTACTTGTTCTTGGAATGCCGGATCATTTGCCCTTTTCCTTTCTTTCCATATTTTTATTCTTTTATATCTATTTAACAGCACTTTTTTCGCTTTATCCATGAAATAATTTTAAAAAAAAACTAATTCTAAGTAAAATAACTATCTGTACAATTCTTAAATAGTTAGCAGTAAATAGAAATTCTGTTGATCTGTAGCAATAGTAAAATAATTTTTATAAATTCAGCAACTCAAAACAATGCTTAGCGATGAACTACGGTTCAGAGACATTTCGTTATGTGTGTTATTTTAATTAAAAACTATTTTGTGGTTATCTTTTTAGCTTCTGACCTAGTTAATTTATAAAATATCGTTTTGTAATTTATATTATCTTTAATTAACTAATTAAATGAAAAAATTAGAAGTTTTGTTACGTGTGTTACTCTTCAAATATATAATTTTTTAAAAAAGCATTTTTCCGAGCAAAATTATTTTTAGATCAAATTTCAACAGTTATCTATCAAAGGAAACATTCTTAAATAGTGATTCTTTGTATTAAAAAATTATTTTTAAGGTTCCTTAATGTGTTTAGGTATGCCTTACCAAAACATAAAAATAGTACATTCTGATTTCTGACATGTTCCGAATATTGTTAAAATTTCAATAAATGTGCTTAATTATTATAAAAACTATCACCATTTATAAAAATAAGTATGATGTTTGAGGATTCAGAATATATAAAATTTTTGACTTTTCAACAAATTTGAATTTTGAGACATTAAGGACCACTTTTCGTTTGTGACCTGTCAGTTACCTGTGCCTTTCTTGTGAATCAGCCACAGTGTGTGTATACTAGTTTGTTAGGAACAAGTTCCTATTGATATTTAAATTTGTTTAGTGTAATATGTCAAATTTGTGTTGGTTAAAATAGTGAATATTATGCAAATAAACATAGTTGTAGTACAACATTATTTGCATTAATGTCTGCAACGATGTAGGCAGGATAATTAAGTTTATTTATAACATACTGTTATTTAAAGAGAAAAACCTATTGTATGTATTTTTTACCTAAAGTCATGTTTAGCCATAACTGATTCCAGTTGTATTTGCGCTCTTAATCATTTTTATCAATGAAATTTTAAGTGCTAATATTGGAGGTTCCATTAAATAACTCTTTATTTTTTTTTCAGCGAGCCAGCCACATTGACATGAACAGACAAAGTGATATAATGTCAACTTTTGAAGAAAACCTGTGATGTTTCTTGAATCCACTTAATGTAGCTGGGCTGTCTTCTTGAGCCAGAGAACTCTGTACAAAGTGCTGAAGCAATTTAAGTGATCTATGCCATGGTCGCCGGACCTCTGTGAGCAACGATGAACGTTCTAAGGCACTATGGTGGACTTTGGAAGCATATTTTGTATGCGTCGATTGCAATACTCATTCCTTTCATCAGGGTGCCCAAGCCCGCCCCAGTCAAATGCGAAGACATCAGTTTATCACTTCTTTCTTTGTACAAATCATTGTCATCCGGGAGCTCCCATCACGCGAGAGGTAGTAGTGTGACATCAATTCTTCATCCCCAGGAAAGTCTATGACGCCCGCCTCCAAGTTTTAGCAATAGGAAAATTAACTTTTCTACTCGTACATTAACGAAAATTGTAGATGTGATTTCTTAGTTTCCAACTGTATATTGAAAGCATAGAATGTATGATAAAATATTTATGTTGTCAGGGTTCAAAATGTGCTTGAAAGTCACTATGGCGAGTATGGCTCGCTTGCTACAATTTGTTGCCAAAGGGGGTTGGTTTTCTTTGGTAATGGTATATATATGCAACAGTGTCAATAGAGTGTATTATGGTTAGGGGCCATTAATTTTCATTAGTTAAACAAATTTATCCATTTAAAATGAATAGCTGTTTGTAATCTTTTGCTGAAGGAAATTTGTCTTTCCAATTTTTTTTTTTATGTTTCCACAGCAGACAGATTTCTTCAGTGACAATGCTTTGCAGGATTAATTTATTGGTGGTGTGGATTGTTTTCCAGCTTCTGTATATATTTTGATGTTAGTGGGTATTGTTCATTTTGGCTAGAGGTGTTAAAGCAGTACTTTTTCATTGTCTTATAATTTTCAATACAACTTAATGTCTGACTACCTCTTGTTTATTTATTTCTCATGTGGAATGCATTTATTTTATCAAACACTCTTGCATCATAGCTGTTTTATTTGTGCTGTTTAGTAGATAAGTGTTTTTTTTTTATCTCATTGTAATTAAACAACATTGACATTGTGTGTCTATATATATATATATGTTAAGGCAAATGTGCCATTTTGAAATTATGTGAAAACTTTGTTTTTGTTATAGATTCACGCTCCCGTTACAGCAATACTTAAAAAAATTGAAGCAGTGCATCATAATTCTTTGTGATATTAGATGGTTTCTGTACATTCTTATTTAAGTCAGTATGTAAATGTATTTGTGTTTAGCTACTAGACAGCATTAACAAAGACAAGTTTTAAGGGCAATTAATTGAATATGCTCTCCCTAATTTTTACATACCAACTTTTATAATAGAACTCTTCAGGGTTGAGTCAACACATCATTTAAAAGTCAGACTCTATCCATTTTATCCTCACCTCCTTCTTAAAGATTTGAATGTGTATAAGTCCCTGATTCAACTTCAAGAAGGAGATGTGTATTTTGTATATAAATGTACATTAAATATTAAGGTTTTTTTAGCCAGATGAGTTAATTTGCAAAGTTGCATTAATAGCTTATGAAGAATCCTAAAGGACAAAACTTTTATGTATTAAATTAATAAAAAAAAAGCAATGGTTGTAGTCATACTTGTTTAATCAAACTTTTAAAATACATGGAAGACAGTATCATACTGTAGTACTCATCTGGCTTAACAGTTTATTTTATACAAAACTTAACTATAAAATAAATATAATGAATGGTAATATCCTGGTGTTAATAAATATTTACATATGAAGCATAGTACTTTCGGAACTGCTAGCATGTGTTTTATTTACTTAAAATAGAGTAGTGAAATATTAAAATTATCTCATATAATATGTCAATGGTTTATTATCATATACTGAAAACATAATTTTCCTTTATAGGATGTTGCGTTTTTGAATAATTTAAATGTACTTTTATTTAAAGTGTAGAATATAAATTTACTACTTAACACAAGTAATTTGCAATATTTGATTCAAAGGTATGTATGATTTTTAACCTTACTAGTAGGAGGGGTTTATGTCGTATAAATGTTTAAGTTACCGGTACTACTCTACTCTTAATTTCCAACCAGAAAAGGAGTATTTCTTGTTGTAGATGTATTTTATGAAACATATTTTTCTAATATGTTAGTGTAAAATAGTTTTTTTTTCAGAAAATTAAATATATTTCACTAGTAGTTTGCCCTTTCAAATCACTTTTCGTACAATAACTAGAATATTTTATACCTTGAAAATATTATTTTCTATATAAATGTTCAACTTTCTCTGAAAAAAAAAGTAAGACTATTCACTTTGAATTTGTTTTAAAATGAATGATGTACTAAATACAAACTACTCATATGTAAAAAAATTGCAATTAAGCTGCTAACTAGTCATATGAATGTATTAGTTTGTAAATTTATTTACTATTTGAAATATTGTAACAAAAATAATCGAAATTGAATAATAATGAATTACTGAGTTGCATAAATTATATTCATTACATTACTGTCAGTTAGTATAAACTCATTTCACAAAAAGAATTCTTTAAAAGTGTTATGTTTTTTTTGTTTGTAAGTTGTCCGTAAATATTGTTGATTTCAGTTAAATTTATTTTTTTTGCACCTCAGTTTCCACTATATTTTTTATTAAAAGAATTGCACATTTTTGTTTAAACACCGATTAAAAGTTTATATTTTATACCTTTATTTGTGAGATTCTTATTTATTCATCGGAAAAACAATTCTGACAAATTCCGTCTTGTACAGATAAAACTATCACTTTTTAACTATGATTGCCATAAACTGGCATCATTAAATTATATCAAAGCATTTATGGACTCAAATATGAGGATGATGACATTGAACATATTTATTTCATCAAAATTGTACTACTTCATGGCTAAAAAAACAAATTATATTTAATTTAGATACGATTCCTTTATTAAGGTCATAGGTTTGGCTGTCCACATTTAATATTATGTTTTTGTTTTTCATATTTTATGAATTTCTTTATTGATGGCTTTTGTAACCTCAGAAAATGAATTCAAATACTTCTATCTTATTTGCTAGATCGTGTTTAATAGAAGTGTTTCAATGTTTTGTGTACAGGTGTCCTATTTTTTTTTGTATGTTTTGTAAATAAATGATGTATAAAAAGTTTATATTTTACATCACACTGTCTGACTAAACAATAAGTTTCCTTTTCTTCCATATTTCTCCCACTATGCTCTCCATTGTACAGATTGTTTAAAAACAAGCTTTTAAAAGTGTATTCTATTCCCATATCTGTTTTATTAAGCATTCAGTATCCAGTAGTATGTTTTGCTTGTTTTAATTTCATGTATATAACTATTCTATATAGTAATATGGAATTTCATTGCATCAGAAAAAGTACGTTTAATAAAAATGTTCTTTCATAATACTTAGGTTTGTTTTTAAAATTGCTTATTGTTTAAAAAGTTGCTATCGTACAATTTTTTATTATCAAATCCAAACAAAGTTGGGTTCTGCTCTGGACCATTGAGGTTAGAAGCGTAATCATAACTTAACCCATGAATGACAATTTTGAAGATAATTTGCCATGCAAAATAAGCTTTCTGCTTAAGTATATCTAATTGAACAAAATACTAATGAAGACCATATTTCATGAACAATGCATGTAGAATAAATTAAGTTACACAAAAACGAATTTTTTAGAATTTAAAGTTAACGTTTTTATTCTGTAAGGAAGGTGGAAATGGTATTCATTCACAAATGGGTAGTTAACGGATTAAAAATTTCACATTTATTTGTTTATGATGTATTGATTGATGACAGTTAATATAATTTATCTAGAGTATTAAAAAAGGTCTTTATAAATATTCCTACAAGGTACAATTAATGCTGCAAATATTGTTTAGTTGGTAAACTAATTGGCATATATCACATGATATAAAACTTGTATTTTCATTCCTAGATTTCCTTCTACTGATTCTGCTTGCGCTATAGTTTCGGTCTAAGTTTTTAAACCTTTCCAAGATTATCAGACGGAACGATCGTTCTGCCCGCCAATCTCAAAATGACGCCAAGGGCAGAACGGCAGTAAAGTATATATACACTGCACATTTCGTAATGTTACAAACGAAATTTATTTAACTTTCTATCGGGCAAACTAAACTTCGTAGAGCAATAAAAAAAATATTGTAGAGAGGTTTCGTGAATTACTTTACATAATAAGAAATTGGTTTTTCTAGAATAAAGATCAGCAGAGAAAAAAATTATGGAAATTTACGAAAACGAAATCTATCGAGCAATTTTAGTCCCATTTTGACCTAATTTTTGCTCAGACCTACAGCCATTACTAGATCATTAATCTGGAAGCGGTTTTTACTATACGATTAAGAATGCTCCAATTGATATTCTGACGTAGGCTTGAAGTCTCAAAAATAAATCTATTTTTAATTAATTAAAATCTATATTAACTTTGGTGGTACGGTTGTGCGATAAAATAGCCATGTTAGCGGCCATATTCCTTCCGAAACCGTGCCAACAGAGGTTTATCATTATTATATTTTTGTCGAAGAGCGTGAAAAACAAGATAAACTATTGGGTGGATTGAAGTGGATTATTAAGCATCTAAAATATATGATTTATAAAATATCTGAATATACATATTAAAAAAGTTTAATAAAAGAAATGCGCCATTCAAACTTTCAGGCGTTTTTTTTAAAAAAGAAATTATATCAACAACGAGAATGGAATGATTTATCTCTAAATGTAAACAGTCATATTTGGTTGCCAGATTCAGTTCATATTAACATTTATACTACCTGCTTTTTTATGAAAAAGTAAGAAATATTTTTTTTGTTCTCGGAGGTTATACAACTCCTCATAAACATTGAAAGCATGTCGTTTATTTTGTAGTCTATTGCCTTTGCATATATTGTTCTTGCTCATAAAACTTCTTGTTAATCCTTCCTACCGCAAAATGCATTTCATTAAATAAATTAACAAGTCATTATGAAAGTTGTCGCTACAAAAGACGTGATATACAAGAATGCCAATCTCTTATTAAAAACGTCTTGGTCATATAAATAGTATAATTTAAGTTTCGCTGCCATAAAAAAAACATTGAGCTGTTTGAGGTTGGCGCCCATCTTGTTTTTTGTTATAAAATAAATGTCAGTTTTTTGTTTTGTTTTTGAGATTGGCATTTTACTTTTCCAAAGTTTTTTTGGGAGTGATTCAAAATACAGTTATTGTGATAAATAGCTTAACGAGCATCCTTTCAATATATTACTGGACATTAAATAGTAAGCAGAAAATATGTATTTTTCAAATTAATGGAGTGAGAAATTAGTGCAGTTGATTCCTTTGGTATAATACAATAGGGTTTATGGGAATAAAGATTTTTTTTTCCCATTGGCAGTGCCACTCAAGACGTGAAACATTCCTATTGATTTAAATGCTGGTACATAAATAATAGCATAATAGTAAAAAAAAAACCTAGATAATGAATATCATCATTTTAGAAATTCCTTGATCTTTTTGGTCGATTGAAATTTTTTGTCTTTCTTTTACTTATAACACTAATAGTACTGTTCTTGATTATAGGCATACAAAATTTGTGGGGGAAACAAATCTAATAAGAAGAGGCTGTAAGATGAAAGATTGTCTGGCGTTTTTAAAAGTACAATTTAATATAAAAACTTGATTGCTTAACTAAATTCAGTCTAATTAATCAGACGAAACCAAATTTAAGTCTGTGTAATTTAGTGTTAACACACTTTCATGCTAAAATATTAAATATTAGTAGCCAACAAAAGAGAAAAAAAAATTCTAATACATCGAATGAGACAGAATGACCGCTGGTCTCCAAGTAGTCTATGTTAATAGAATGGAAAAAAATGATTTTCTAAGTCACATTTCTCTGGATGAATATTTTTTACAAACATTTTTTTAATATGATAAATGTAGCTGACTTATAAGGATCTATTATCCAACTTTTTGAAATTGGTTTGAGTATTTTTTTAATATTCGATAAATAATTTTACAACAAAATATTTGAACCAATTTTTAAAAAATGGGATTATAGAGCACTGTAAGTCAGGTACATTTATCTTATAAAAAAAAAGTTTGTAAAAAATATTCAATACAGCCTGAGATATATAGCTTGGAAAATCTTTTTTCCCCATCAGAATAACACAGAGACACATTGGTATAGAGACCCAGGGACATTCAGTCTCATTCCCCCTTACGAGGATAAGAAGCTGACAGCGCAACCTTGATGTGATATAATTGCTAAATCTATAGCTAAAAAAATTGTTAACTAGAAACTACTCTTTTGCCTGAACTGGTGGTGTAGAAACTCGAATTAACAAATGTGGACTTCGGTACTGACAGCAAAGTGCGATACATTTTGAAATACAAATATACATTTTTTTATTTAAAAAAAACCCACAGTACTTTCTAACAGTCTGTATTTATAATTTTTGGATAATAAACACAGAAATTTAATTATCAAATGTACAGGAATAACATAGGTAACCATCAAGCTTTTGTCTGTACTTAAAGCAGCATTTCAAACCTCTAGTGTACACATTTTTTTAAACAGTTCAGTAAAAGGCCAATTTTCACCAAAATGTTATAATTAATATTCTCTAAACATAAATGATTCTTGAACAATAAGTACGGCTGAAAATTTAGTTTACAAATTAAAATTTTTATTATGAAATGAAATGTCTTGCTATCAGGATTAACTTTCATCTTGTGGGGGAAAAAAACACAATCAGGAACAAATAGGAGTTTATATATATAAAGAGCCCCGAAAAAAAAAAACCTTCATCGATTTGATATCCCTCCGTATCAAGCCTCTTTGGCGACCATAGCGAGTCATAACCTAAACTGGTGTAAGGAAACCGGTTTCTCACTGGTTCTTTTCTCGTGGCGTGTACCGAGAGAAGAACCAAGGGAGAAACCGGTTTCCTGTCACCAATGCTCACCAAGCAGACCTGAATAGGAGAAGATTCCTAGTCAATTAAGGGTTTTCCCCTTGGACTCTTAATATTTAAAGTGTATTGGTAATCGAGATTTTCTTACACTTTTCATCAAATTGCTTTTGTGATAAACATAAATTTTATGCACAAAACATTTATCATATTTCACCTGAGAGCCAGAGATGTATATTTCAATTAAGTTAAATAGTTCTGGCTGTGGTTAATTAAGAATGGATGTTTTGATTCAATGGTGCAAGGGCATCAAAGGCCGTACTGCGCCACTGGTTAATTAAGTTTCAATGTTACATTTGAATGCCAGGAACAGGTTCTAACTGCACTTAATTTTTTAAAAATTAGCATGCAAGACAACATTAAAACATATCTTGACAGTTTGGCATGAAATCCGAAGACAGCTAGCGAGAATCACTTGTTTGCAGTTTCTGCAATGACTGACTTTTCAAGAGAAAAATCATAGTCTTCTTGATAAGGGCTCGAGCTCCCAATGCTTGCTATGCTCTGGGCGATTGTCTGCCATATTTGATCTAGTTTGGCAGAAGCTGTCAGACTGGAATTGATGATGAAAGGTACGTCTTGCAGTGGCATAATGGGAAAGTGTGGGTCTTTTTCAGCAGATGAAATCGTAGGTTTATCGTCGTCTGGAAGAAAGCTGGGCCCAAAATCTCGTTTCTAAAATTACAAATTCACATTGAAGAAAAATACTATTGTAATCACATTTGCAATAACACCTTAGTAGCACACAATATTATAGGATATAATTTTGACGTATATAACCAATACAGTTCTAAAATTATGATGTTAAGTCAAACCAAAGAGGTGTTTGTATTGCATATATACAATGAATATTGTGTACTACTAGGGTAGAATTTTGAATAAAAAATTATGCAAATTTAGAAGAAAGGACACATAGAAAGCAAGCTATTGTTTTTACATGGATTTAGAAAGGTTTCTTTGTTCAAAAAGGTAGTTTATTGAAAAAGAAACAGGAAACAACACATTCTATTGAATAATCTTAAACCTCTAATGATTATCATATAGATTTAAGTGCACTAGTTTAGTTTAGTTATTATCGTCGCACTAAACTACACGAGGATTTAAGTGCACTAACATACAGCTGTTATCAGATGTTTTTTTTATATAGGATTCACTTGTAACAATCTAGTGAGATGGACTTACAGGAAAGAGACGTTCATGGGGAATTGGATCTGCTTCTCTGATTGGGGGTGGGTCACTAGAAGTCTGACCAATCATCACAAAATCGTCTGAAAAGGGCTTTTCTTTTTCGGCATCTGCATTGGACTTCTTTTTCCCAAAAAGGACATTTTGAAATACATCAAACATCTTAGATGTCAATTACTGGAATATTAAAACCCATATTAATACTGAATTCAGAAAGGGCAGAGCTAACTAGTGGAAACTATCTATAATAGTTTTTTTTTACTATATATACTTTTAATTTGTAATGTCTTGTAAAACTTCATGCACCCTAAACTAAAATAACTAATGAAATTTCTTTAAGCTGAAGCCCTCAATGGCACAAAGAAAGTAATAAAATATCCAATAAGGGATGTATTTGTTAAAAATTTATTAGATAAACAAGAGATTAAAGAAGTAAAATCTTGCAAAACATACAAAGTGTAATATATAGACTATAAATAATTGTTGCAAGGAGTAGGTTAACTATAAATCACTAACAACAAGTTATTCAAAAAAAAAAAAAAATTAAGAACAACAAATTACTTTTTACTAAACACTAAATACCTGGACTTATTCCAATTGGTATTGTAATAAACTCTAGGTACTCTGTTGTTTACTTATGCAGAGGAGATTCATTATTTTGGCATCTCAGATATAAAGAAAAGGGGTTTGGCACAGCATTGTAATAAGTAGATAGTGGATTTGGAAATCACACACCATTACTCTTTGAAATAGGTATGGTCATAGGCGTAAACTCAAACTGAAGGAAGGCAGGGTAAGCTGGCCTCCCCACTTTCCATCTTGGGGATGCTGCCCACCCTGTTTGCAGAGAGACCAAGTATTTAAATGACATGCTGTCATAAACAAATAAGCTGCCGAAATTACCTTAGACGCAAATTGAAACCGATGGTTAAACCATTTAAACGTAGTGTGTGTAAATTTGTGTATATTTTGATTAATAGTTTACTAATTTGATCACCTTTTTTGAAACTATTCTTAAAGTTGCATTTAATGTGTTACAGTTTTATACCTTAGCTTTTGTATTTTTGCAAAAGTACTATTTTCCCACTTCCCTTTTTATAATAAAAAAGGCCTGAATAGGATATTTGACTAAAAAAATTGTATTGGCAGAAAATATTCCTAGGAAAAAAATATTCAACCCATATTTTTCTTTTTTCCATATACTGCCTAGAAACGGAGAAAAACCCAATTAAAATTTGGTTATAAGCTACACCCCCAAAACGATCCCCGGCAGAATTTGGAGGGTGTGACGTCACCTGGCAGCGAACGGTTTTGACATGCGGGAGAATCCGTAGTGAACATTGTTGTTGTTGTATTTGTTACTCCATTTTACTTTGATTTATTATTGACAGAGTGAGTAGAGGTGATTAAATGGCTCTTTTATAACATTTAGCTTTTGTTACTAATGGTTGGTTCGCTGCTTTTTAATGTCATGATCGGCTACTGTCAATTCCCGTAAAGATATAGGTTGCTTTTAAGATTAAAATGGCACCAGAGAGCTTGTAAACCGAAAATTAATAGCTTATAAAATATATATATATATACATATATAAACCTAAATCTGAACTAACAGTACTAACACACATTTAAAAAAAAATTATATAAAAATATTAGAGGGCCGCAGTTAAATCGTTTTTTTTAAATTCATATGAAGTGACCTAATTTTATATTTAAGTTTTTTCATAGGCAACTGGTCGATGTAAAAAATTAGGTAGGTAATTACTTAGGTAAAAAATTTTAAACATTCTCCCCATCTGCAAAAATTTTTAGCCTTAAAATTGAATAAAACTAATTTAGAAATGATTATTTTGTGGTATGCATATGCAATTTTTTTATTATAATTAATAATTTGAAATATCAGCGATTTTATTATAAGTTGTGCATTTGCGGATTTGTTACTTTATAAGTGCTTATTTTTTGGTAAAATGGGTGCGTAATTTTTACATTGAACTTGGGCTACACACCTTGATCAAGTGCGGAGACAGAGAATATTTCTGCTTCTTCTTATAAGAAGAAGCCGAAATATTCTCTGTCTGAATGAGTACTAATAGCTACTGTTCTGTTCACTTTTGTTTTAAATAAAAACACCTTCAGGGCAGGGACAGAAGCACTTTCGGATTATTACTAACCAATAGCTCTACAAAAACTGGCCTCCCTAAGTATGTTTTAAAAATGACGCCTATGGTTATGGGTCATTTAAAAGATTTAGCTGCCAGCAATCCTAGCAGAGGTTGCTGGCAGCTAAAGGGTTGGATCCTAGCAGAGCGTTTCCAAAAACCTGCCAACTTGGCGAAACTCGTGTGTTTTCCCATTGCCAGATTCCTTCATACCGATGCATTAACCCTAGCTTCATCGAATTGGTTGTAAACGCTATACTAGCGCTGCTTTTCACAAAACAAAGTCACTGTTTTGGTTTGCTGTTGACAACACAAACCAAACTCTACACTACACAATGGGTCAACAGTTGCAATCCATTATGCATGCGTTCGGGGCTCCGGGTAATTTTGTTTTCTCTAAAAAACCCATCAGTATTCAACATTTGGCAGTACTATCGGGGCCCATTGAAAGCCTAACCACTCGTTTGGAGCCCCAGGCAATTTTTTTCTCTAAAAAAAACATCAGTATCCTACATGGGGGGGGCAGTACTGTAGGGCCCTTTGAAAGCCTAAACACTCATTTGGGGCCCCGGGCAATTTTGTTTTACAAAACAAAACCAAAAAAACAGTCTCAAGAGAAAATTTGTGTTCAAAACCTTAGGAAATGGCGTTAGAACAAAAAGTAATTTAGAACAAAATAATTCCGATGCGCACAACATCCGCCCAATCTACCCACAATTCCACGCAAGTATTACCAGTGCCGATGATTGGACAAAAAGTAATTTAGAACAAAATAATTCTCATGCGCATAACATCCGCGCAACCTACCTACAATTCCATGCAAGTATAACCAGCGCCATCTAGCCACAACACATTTAGCCAGAAAATGCTGTATCCCCCCAAAAAATTGTTTATCACCCTCTACAAAAGCGCCAAATCCCTTGGTGACAGAAGTACCTGTCAAATTAAAATTAACCCAAATTATATTTAGTGGCAATAATTGTGCCATCTTGGTAACAATACTTTGATGCACCTTGTTCCAATATATTAAATAGCTACAATTGTTGCTTTTGTTTGACGCCATCTCATTCCGGTGTGGGTGTGGACTCTCCTAGGATTTTATCCCAGCAAAGTTTAGTTTTGACGTCCTATAACCTTAAAATGTGTATACCATTGTGACTGCCTTGCCCAGGCAGAACCGGAAATTTGCATATACAATCAGCTATTATTATTTCATAATGAAAGGTACTGTTTTGTCTGCCAATATTGGTAACCATATGCACTTATATTTTCAAACCATGCGCAAGAAGAACAACAACTTAGGTAGTTACAAGTAGTGGAAGCTAGAACTTGGATAGTTACAAGTATCTATACAACAACACTGCACACTAAATGTCTATAAAACCGTTTCTCCTTAGTGCAACTTAACACTAACCTAGTTTTTTTTAATACTAAAATCGAATCTAGAGGAGCATACCTTATTTTCTAAATTTTCTTTACACTAGGGGTTATGTTGGGCTTCATTAGTATTGAGGTATGCAAGACTTCGGAACTTGAGGAATTTAAGACTTTGATAAGAAAATAAACCGTAGGATTTATTTTAGTATAGACTTACAGAAAATAGTCGTCACAGTTTAATGCAAAAACATTACTCAGCCAATACATATTGACAGATAAGATTCAACTTGATATTTACACATTTTATTTATTTAGGAAAGAAGCTAAATTCAACTTACTTAGTTAACAATATGAAGTGCGTAGTTCGACTTCAAGAATTAGAATTATAAAGCTGAGCCAAACACTTATATCATATAAATAGGATAAATATAAATATGACGAACAGTCAGTCAATAACAACAAATACGTTCTTTCGAAGTCCGAACAGAAACCACAAAAAGGCTGTGTCCTGACTACGACATCAAATGCCACAAATGCAACAAAACTTGGCAACTTGGCAGAGTCAGCCACATGCTATTGCATTGCTTGGCGCCCTTGGCAGTCGCCAAGTTTTGTGTCATTTGTGGCATTTGATGTTGCAGTCAAGACAAAGCCAAACAAAGACGTTTTAGGAAATTAAGCACTTTAACTTCTACTACCAATATATTAATTATTATACTTAATGAGTTTATGCATACTTATGTGTTTCTATTTAATTTTATTTATTATACCAAATACTTTCAGAATAGAAATCCTTGTATTAAGAGAGTTTGCAAGATTTTGCTTTTTTTTTAGTTTTTAGGTATTGATGTTTTAAATAATCACTATAACTTACACTTTGCTTTTTTTTACCGCTTTCTCAATTTTGCTGTACATGCGTAAATTTCTCTAAAATTCAATATTGTTGTAGACGCCATTTGCATAATAGGGTTTTAAAATGAGTGAATTTAGTTCATCAAATAATTACGATACAAACTCTGCATTTGCAGATGCAGTACAAAGGGCAAGACAGGTGGGTTTGATAAATACTTTTTTAACAACTTTCCCCAAATGGTCGTGCAAAATCCATCGTGCTGAGCTTCAGCCGGCATATCTATTAATAATAATCATTAAAAAAATTTCTTAATGCAACGGTATATTAAAACAATGTAAAAACAATTTATCTAGTTTTCTGCGAAAGATTTTGTAGAATAACTTAGACAAATATAAATATTACTTAGTTTTAGATTACTTATAGTTTTCCCCCCTCTAGATTGCAGCAAAAATACATTCAGGTGAAGATACAACCGGAACCAAACGTTCTATAGAAGAGGTTGGAGCTACACGTAAGTATTACATTGATTAAAGCTTGTAAGCACTTAATGTACTTTAAATTGCAAATTGTTTGCATGCATTCGATGCTCAGTTAAAATTTGATAGCATTGATGAAACTGAAACACAAACACCCACAAAGTTATAAATGCTAACCTGTATTTTAAAAACCTAAAAAAAAAATTAGAAGAGGAGGAAAACATAATCGGAAATCCAGAGATTGTCTACAACTTTGAACATGATACATAAAAAAACTTTGATTCTGACCGCAAATACCTGTATTGTGTAAAAATTGATGTTGTGCAACACGAAGATCCTGCCTCATCAGAATTGTAATACATTTGAAGGGGTGATTGGTTTGGGGGAGGGAATGAGTGGGTGGGAAAAGGGGGGGGGGGGAATAGTTGTGTTCGTAACACAATTTTCTTTGATCTTTATACCAGAAAGCAATGTCAAAATAAGATTGTAGGTTCAACTTATAGAGCAAAGCAATGTTCAAAAGTAATAACCTTAAAATATTCAACAACAAAAGAAAGATATCATTACTTTGTTTTAATTTTAAACTTCAATGATCTGTGAAAAACTTCACTAGAAACTTAAACCCAAACTATTTGGATTATTTTCATAGCATTAAACTTATTATGTTGTCAAGTATCACATAATAACAGACAGTTATACCAATTCATTAATAAAGTATTTCTGAATTGGCTTGTTTCGGCAACATATTTCCTTCCACATTTTATTCTTGTCTTCGTTCGAGCACTCAGATTGGTGCTCTGTTCTTTAGTGACATTGATTCACCAATCGAAGCTCAAGAAAGAACTGGGTATTTTTGCTGTCTTAACTCCCTGTGGAATGTTTCCATATGCATACATAGATTCTGCCACTATTTGATTTTCATGTTCACAGGAGCAAGTTTGCTGTGGCGTAAAACCATGATTAACCTCTGCTTTATACCATTCATGGAACGAATTTTTCGAGTTGCTTTATTGTCAAATCTCTCACCATTGTCACTTAACAATTCTTTAATAGCATATACAGCAATCTTGTTCTCAACTATCACTTCTGTAATCTTTTCTGAAGCTTCAGATTGCTTTTTGATGAAATATTCATATGATGGTGTAGAGAACTCAGAATAGCAGCCAATTTCAAATACTGGTAGCCAAACTTGGAAAAAAAATGTGCAAACAAAAACTTTTTAAGTTTTTAAACACTATTCTATGAATTAAGACATGGAATCACAGTACATTTTTTTTTATCTTTCAATATTTAAGTTGTTTTTTGTCATTTTCTAAAATAATGTGTATAAGCAAAAACAGTATGTATTTTTAACCTATATTTAAATATTCCGAAAAAGTCACAATTCATGTAAAGGAATTCCTTAAAGATTGAATTGTGTAAGCAGTACAGGATACTATACTGAAAAACAGCTAAGGGCAGACTTGTATAATTAAATTAAAAAGTATCGCTGCACAAAACTGGTGATACAAAAACTATCACCTGCAATATAAATAAAAAACTGTCCCACCCTTAACTGTTAGAAATTCATTACTTTTTTTTCTATACAAGTTTTTCTATTTTATCAAAGTAGTATCTGTATACGCATATAGGATGTATTTAATTATTATTTTGCTATATGTTATATAGTTTTGTTATAGCTCAAACACCATATTGATTAAGACACAAGATACATATTTAATAATTTTTTGTTAATAATTTTTTTGATATTTTGAATAATTAATATATGCAGACTAAATTTATATTTATGTGGCCTTGGCCTTATAAAGCAGTTATGTAAGAATTGAGAAGTGCTGCCAAAAGAAATTTGAATTGATGGTAATATTATCTTTTCAGTTGGTTTACCTGAAGCTAAGAAAGTAAAGGGTTATGATGAAAGTAAAGGTAATTTATTTATATTCTAGTTGCTATAACTTATGTTTGTTCAGATTAAAATTTTATTACCTGCTTAAGTTTAAAAACCTGTCCCTGAAATTTGTTGCTTTTTAAATATTGTTCTGTATGATAGCCCCTCATTTGTAAAAACTTTGCAGACAAAAACATTTCCCTGTATACTGATGTTCAATGTTAATTTTTTAATACTTAGCATTAGCATGATAAAAATGCAACTTTATTATGTTCTAATATATTTTTTGAGTACACATAGTAAAGGGAAATTAGGTGAAATTCTTTTCAGGTAATGTTATTTTGTATTAGAAAACTTTTCTGGAAATAAATTTTGAGTCTCATATGTTGTGCAAGTATAGTTTTGTTTAAATAGTACTTAAAACTTATTTTGCTTCTATTTTTCAATCAAGATATCATACAGAAAACCTTTAATCGAATTAAAAATAACTTAATTTTTTTAATTCTTTCTAGGCATTGCCCAACAGTTGGCATCTTTACAAGCACAAAGGTATTCGGAATTTTTTGTTTTCATAATATTTTAAGATATATTTCTTTTTTAACATGTTTAATAAAGACTAAAATTCAAGAACTTTCAAAGCCTTAAACTCCTGGGTTCGCCAGTTAAGACCCCTTGGTTTAAACCAAATGTTTTTTTTCCAGTTAAAAACTGCTTCATTATTTTTCAAATATTAAATTATTTTAATGCTAACATTATTTTTTCATACAAATTGAAAGGTACAACTTACCTCAAACTCGGCAGAACAAAAAATAAGTCAGTTTGCTAAACTGACTTTTAATTTCAAATTTTTAAATTAAAAAAATGAATTGTTTGAAATTGCGATGTGTTAAAACTAAATACCTCAGTTTCTATAAAAGGTTCATGGTTGAATTTTGTGGCATTTAAATAGTTGATTTATTTGATATTCTATGTTTTGCAATCCCAATCATGGAGATAGTTTTTTTTTCGAACTATTTTCAGTTCCCTTCCCCCCACAAGAGATGCACAAAATAATTAATAAATCTTTTTTATCTTCAACAAGTTTGTTTGACACTAATAATTATCCTGAATGGCCCCTTAACCTTTTCATTATGTGTGTAAATATAGTGTGCTAAATGACAACAACTAAACATTATACAAAATAGAAGAAATAGTTGGTTTGAACCAAAAAAAAACCTGGTTTCAGCCAAAGAACCATGTTTTTTTTTTCTGCAAAGTGAAAGTTTTCTGAACCCTGTTTCCACTGCTTTCGAAAGTTCTGTTTTGTAAAGTGATATTTCATAAGTAGTTTTTATAATGAATAGATTAGCTTGTCAGTTTATTTTAGAATTTACTTTGGTGCTTAAAATTTCATAGTGAATGTCAAGTGTGCATGATAATGTTTTTTGCTCTATCCTACTTAAAATATAAAAACCTTTAGTCTATTTTTAAAAAGCCTATATGATTTGTTATTGCTTCCAAAATTATGTGTATCAATTTATTTATAGAAATATTACTGGAATACCTATTGCAGTTACAGTAGAAGAATGGAAAGTACCAGACAAAATGGTGGGCTTAAGTAAGTGTTTAATAAATAATTAAACTAAATTCCTATGCGCAGTAGCCTATTAGTAAGCCACAGCCTGCTGTGCCCATTTTAACTTTCATTACCAATAAGTTCTGGGTTGCTACGTATATTTCCTGGTTAGGAATTCTACCTCACAGTCACACAGAACCTCCAGTTTTTACTTCCCAAGCATGCTTGGTCCTCATTTTATCAATCTACTTAAGAAGGGTTAAAAAGGTTACCCAATCTTGACTTGATCCCCAGACTTGCGGCATGGCAGCAGGATTCACATCAAGCCACTGGACTTGGTTTAAATAATAACTTGCGGCATAAATATTCAACCAATATTGTTAGAAGTGTATGTATAATATTTATTGGAACACCTAGCGTATTCAGGCCTTAATCCTATTTAGCAACTTTTGGCGTTCGTGAAAAAGTAAACACAGGGTTGCTATAGTTAGTAGTATTTTACGAAATATTTTATTAATTCCGGTACGGCATCAGTAAATTTACTTTAAAAAAATATTATTTTAATTTTTAACATCAATATTTGGTTTAAAAAGTTGAAAAATTATTAAGATTATTAGTTAATTTAGAATAATAATTACGCAGCGCGTTACTAGTTTGTTTTGGTTTCATAGCTGGTTTATTGCTTCTCCAGATGCAGCTTATTCCTGTCATTGTAGTATGGCTTTTTTTCCCGTGACATATTCTCTCGGTTGCACTTCTTGAATTCCTTCCGCTGCTTCTGCTCACAGAGTGGTGTCGGTAGCGTGAGGGAATAGTTTCACATGATGTTTTGTGTTTATCATGTCTTGAAAGCCCAGTAATGTTTTAATGGTCGAAACTTAAAATGTTGTACGCCATATACGTTACGAAATTATCCTGTCTGCGCCGCAAGTTGTGAAACTCGGAAATCTCTCGACTCCCTCCAGGTGGTTGATTGTGACCCCTCGAGCCGTGATATCTTTAAAAAAAAAGCTGGTACCCCCTCCGGGCCGTCGATTGCGGCTACTTGACAATCCTCCGGGGCCGTCGATTGTTGCCACTCGAGCCGTGATATCCTTAAAAAAAAGCTGGTACCCCCTCGGGCCGTCGATTGTGGCTACTCGGGCAATCCTAACGGCCGTCGATTGGTACTCGGCACCTCCGGGCCGTCGATTGTGGCCACTCGCAATCCTCCGGGCCGTCGATTGTGGCCACTCAGCCGTGATATCCTTAAAAAAAGTGGTACCCCTCCGGCCGTCGATTGTGGCTACCGCAATCTCCGGCGTCGATTGTGGCCATCGGCAATCCTCCGGGCCGTCGTTGTGGCACTCGCACTCGGCCGTCGATTGTGCCATCGAGCCGTGATATCCTTAAAAAAACGCTGGTACCGCTCCGGGCCGTCAATTGTGGCTACTCGCAATCCTCGGGCCTATTGTGGCTTCCGGCAACCCTGCGTCGATTGCGGCCACTCGAGCAGTTCCTAAACCCGCTGGTACCCTCGGCGTCAATGTGGCATCGAAACCACTGGTGTCGTTGTGGCACTAATGTAACAGTTGTGATTATAATTCAAAAGTGTGTGTAATCAAAAGTTGTTAATAAGTTAAATTATTATCGGCCTGCGGCCGATTATAATAAAATCCAATTCACACTTTCACAAATTCCATTTCACACTTTACTATTGTTTACATAGTTCTTGTACGCTGTATTTTCAACCAAACCAACTTAAAGGTAAATTAGTTTGCAATATTTGGCAACAAGATTGATGTAAACATCCATTGAGTTGAAAGTTGAACTGGAATGTTTACCAAATTAAGTACGTTTTCGCTACTTGGCTGCAAAAGTTAAGCCGCCAAATCGGGACCGGCCTGAATACGCTAGCAGTACCCATTTATTTAAAGTAAAGTAAATAAATTTCCTTCACTATCTTTTAAAAACTTTGTCATTTCTAAACTTCTAAAAATTATTAAATCCTCTTTTTACAAAAATCTAGTTATTGGCAGAGGTGGTGAGCAAATAACAAGGTTACAAGCCGAATCTGGATGCAAAGTTCAAATGGCAGCGGATAGCGGTGGTTTGCCAGATCGAATTTGCACGCTCACAGGATCTCGACAAGCTATTGAGTAAGTTTTTAATTGTGTTTCTAGTGATTTCGATTTATCTTTGCTTTTAAGAAATGAAATAGCAAATTGTAGGTATGAGAATCCAACCTAATTTAACATTAACTTTGATAAATATATTTAAATGTTAAGGGATATATATAAAAAACTTCATAGTCACAATTTATATTAAGAGCATGTGTTTACTTATACATTTAAGTAATCTCTAATAAATGATAAATTATCAGTTCGTCACAGAATAAACCATATACATTTGAATGCCAACTCGCTATCTTTGACTTAAATATGTACAAAATTTTAACTAAGCACCGGTTTTGATCTAATAATTGCATCTTCTTCTAGTAAAGCCAAAGAACTTATGACTGCAATAATAAACCGCGGTGGCCCTCCTTTGCCAGTTTTAGACACAAATCATGTTCCTGATGGTCATAATATTGTTGAAATGATGATTCCTGGTCCAAAAGTCGGATTAGTTATCGGCAAAGGGGGAGAGACGATACGAAATTTACAGGTTTGTCCTAATATTTTTGTTATTCAGAACTTTTCTCCTCCTCCACACTTTTGGAGAATCATGTAATACGAAACAAAGAGCCCTATTGACTCTTGAAAATTAATATTTGTCACCAAAATAACATTCATACTAACTGATATGCAAGACTGTGGCTTCTGTTTCTATTTTACTGTTTAATTGTAACTATTTTGTTAATCTAATTTTATAAACTAGGGGGCACGCCCCCTTCTCGCTATCGCTCGCCAACCCCCGGGAACTGCTTGCGCAGTTCCCTTTGGATCGCTTCGCGATCCGGGCTCGCTTCGCTCGCTCACCGTTCATTGAAATATTTTAGTTTAGTCTTAAGGGTTAACCTTGAGGAACATGTCCGGCAATTGTTTCGCCAAATTGGTATTATGGCAGCCATTGGCTACGAAAATCGCAACGGATCGTATTTTAAACGAATAATTATCAAATAGTTAAGTTTTTTTTCTATGTATTCTGTTTGTATTAGAGAATTTATTTTGCTACTTTCTTTATAAGTTGAACCTGTCCATTTCTTTCATCGTAAAGAATTCTTAAATCGTATTAATATATTTAAAATAATAAATACTATTAATCATTAATTATTAATAGAACTTATTTCCTAAATTATTTTTTGCACATTGTTTGAACTTCAGAAAAAAAGAGTTCTGATTTTCTTATTTTAAATATCGCTACGATCTACGATCGCAAATGCCACGATAATTTTTAATAAGGAAATCTTTCATATTCTCTCAGCAGACATTTTCAGTTTTGAGCAGCATTTTATGTAATTATTTGTTGTCATACTTCACAGACTTGGCAAAGCTTGGTTTGTTGTCATTTTGACTTGTGACGAATCTTTTTCGATGGCGCCAAATCCGGACATGTCCTTTAGGTTAACTGCCTTTAATATCTTTAAAATAAAATAATTATAAATTGATGCTATAAATTAATGGTTTTATTGCGAAAAATTTGCTGTCATAACATCATTTGTAAATAAATTGGAAACTGTGGTAGCCATCAAGCTTAGAATTATTTAAAACATCTTTGAATTTTTCCTTTTTTATTAACATATGTTTGGTTTGTGTATCGAAATATAATTTAAATTTTAACATTACAAGATGTCCCTAACAATACATGCCAGGAAATTTAAAATAACTGATCTCTATCTAAATGTTGTTGCGGTTTTTTTACACAACTAATATACAATTTATATAACACTTATAGATAATCAATAATCAACTTATCTTTCTTTAGGTATGCAAAAGTTATAGTTATTGTCCTATTCAAAGATTGAAGAAACATTGTTTTTTTTTCAGTCGGCCATTTTGAAATTAAAATTTTTGCTTCATTTTGATTGTTGCCATTCATAGATAGAAATATAGAAATTTTTAGTTTTTAATATATTATATAGATTATGTTTTTATTAATTCTATTTCTATATTTTATTCAATGTTTTCAAATTTCAGAATTTGCTTATTACAACATCTGGTTCTAAATAAATTTTTTAGAGTTAGAAACATGTAAACGATGCAGATAGATTTATTTTTTTGGTCTACAGCTTTAAGTCTTGACAAAACTATAGTTGTTTTTTTAAAAAGTAGTTTATTATAATATGAATGGGAAATTGGGTTTGATGTTAATGAGCTTATTTATTGTTATATTATAGAATCTTCAAAATTCAGAGTGCAAGCTTTGATGGTAACCAATGAATATGGATAAGTTGCTCTGCAGTTGTGGACAAATCGACTTCAATAAATTCATGGATTTAAACAAAAAATCAACATGAAGCTAAAGGATTGCTATTAAATTTTAATTTTTTTGTTGACTTAGCAGTGCAATGTTTGAAAACACTTTGAAGTGATTGCTAATGTATGTAATTTGTTGAAATATAAGTTAAAGGATGTTTGAGCTTTTTTTTTTAAATCTCATTCAAGGATTCAGTTAAGGAACAAAATACCATGCTTTGAGCCATACTCCAAACTTACATTTTCATGGAGATCTTTATTAAAAGTGACGAGACTGAAAAGGAATCTATCCAACAATTTTGAGATGGCAGATGTTTTATATTTACTGTTTTATATTTTTGAACATGAAATAATAAAATACTAATTACTAATGGCGATTACTTAGAGATAATTTTGCATTTTGATGATTTGTAATAGCTATTTATGGAATTATTTTCCAGCTTTCTAAAAATGACAAACTAAACTTTTTGCTTGTTGTTTTCTGTCATTTACTGACAGATGATTTCTCTTTCAGATTATGGTTCCAAGATCAGCTGTTGGTGTTGTAATAGGCAAAGGTGGAGACATGATCAAGAAAATCCAACAAGACTCTGGTGCCCGTGTTCAGTTCCTAAATGTCAAGGAAGAAGGACCAGAGGACAAAGTTTGCGTGGTAACTGGCAATCCGGAACAAATTCAAGCTGCCAGTGCCTACATTAACGAGCTCATCCAAAGTGTACTGGTGAATATTACGTTTCTGATATAGTATGCATGCATGGAAATTTAAATTTTTGTTGCCCCCTGAGAGTTGACGCATCATATTTGTAAGTCGTAATATTTGGCTCAATTTAGTTTGAATACTCATTGAGAGATTATTATACAAAACTATACTTAAACTATTTAGTCAGGGGGCTGGGGAGCCCAGTCGGATTTGCGTTCGCATTGCATGGGGAAGGTCCGGGTCCGGGCATCGCCAAAATAACTGCCGACCTATTAACGGCCCGTGCATCCAAAAATGTCCAATGAATAATACCCTGTGCAGAGGGAGTGCACGTTAAATATGCTCTAAAGTCCCGACGTTGCGTACGATGTCACACTTAACGGTTCAGTTGGGTGCCTATTCAGATGTCGGCTCGTCACCTGACTGTGGTTTTAAATTACGACACTTGTTGCCAATAGCTCTAGTGCGACGATAATTCAAACTAAACTAAAACTATTTTTAGTCAAAATTGAATTAAGAGTGATGATCAGTCCCATAGAGTAAATCATTTAATTTTGAAATCCTTCTGAGATAGTAGTGCTTTGCTATGTAAGCATTTTTACACCAGGGAAAAAATTCATCCATAACATCAAAATTAAATTAATTCAAAGGAATGCATCATGAGGCACATAATTATTGATAACGTTTTAAAGTAACCACCCTCTGCAAAATGTAGCCATCGGTACAATATTTTGGAGAATTTAAAAACTTCAAAAATTATGCTAATAGTTAAATAACCAGATTATATTTTTCTCCATATTTTGAATTTTACTGTTATGATTTTCATATCTGGTGCAAAGTGCTATTATAGTATAGGAAAACTTTGAATTTAGGATTACGAAAATAATGTATTAGGTCTATAGGACTGACTATGCCTCTTTAAAAAAAGAAAAAAAAAGTGTATTAATTTTTCTTGCTTTACAATAGTAAATATAGCATTCTCGCATTTTCTAGAAATTAATTTTATTCCTACAAGGCATATTTTTTTTAAAGAAATTTGTTAGGATTATTAAAAAAATTGCATCTTCTAGCAATAATAAAACAAAGTTACTAAACTGTTAACTCCTTACTGCTATTTCTAATACAGAAAATTATTTGTTAATTTTTAAAGTTCTTTTTTTAAAAAAATACAAGCTTACAAATATGATGCACCTACAAAATCATGCACTTAAGCATGAACTGAATATAAAATTTATCCTTTTAAAACCTTTCATTTATTCCCAAGTGTTATTTTCCATGCATGTAAACTTAATTGTATGACAGTATTATGTTATGACAGTTCATATCATGTCTTAGAATTTAAAAAATTAGTTTTTTGGTAGAACTAATTTATATTTTTTGTTGTTATAAGTACTACAACTTAACTATTTACAAATACAAACTTTTTCTAGTTTTAATTTTTTTAAAAAGTATTCTTATACTTAAATTTTATATTTTTATTCATATTTTTAATTAAACTATTCAAATTATATGAAATTTTTTTACTTGGTTTGAACAGTCATTATGAATACCATGATTTAAATCACTATGAATCCCTTTATTTTAAATAACCTTGATACCAATCTTTTATTAACGTTTGAATGAGATAGCTCCGAACAGCAGACAGAAATACCTGTTAATCAAAGATATTCAATATTAGATATTCCAACTAGGATTTCTTAAAATCTTAAATGAAGGCATTTATTAAAGACGTACCTGTAGTTAAACCTGTTAATATTTGAATTAGACTACATTCACGTTTATTAAATTAAAAATTGTCCTTAATAAATGTATGGTGGATTGTGGATACAAATGTCCAGGTGATGAGGTGGCTTCTAGACATTCAGCTCCTTGGAACATCAAGTACACTGCCATTTTAAAATCTTAATTTTAAGATAAATATTCAACCCAAAATTTCAGTGGGATGTTTATCAAATCAAAACTGAAAAACCCCTAAAATATAGGTATCTGGTATGAAGGTGTCTGCTATTTGTAAAGATCCAACTACAGTAGAGTCCCGGTTATCTGAAATTCGGCTTAACCGATAGGATCCAGAATTTTATTTTACTAAAATATGAAATGTATGCATACATAAAGAAATAAAAAAAAATACGTTCTTACAAAGTTGGATTTATTTATCAAAATATGCAGTAATTTTTTTTGCTGGTCAATTTTGGTTCGTTTTAAAGCAGCCCTGTCCCGCCATCTTTTAACAAAAGGACGCCTGAAGTAGTGTTCATTTTGCGCTTCCATGTATCGAAGGGCCTGATCTAAGATTTTTGTATCTTCTGTATGAGAAATGCTGCACTTGCTAGACTCGGGCTCATCTTTATTATTGGGTTCGTTTTCATCCCTGGTTACTGCCGCGACTATCTTGATCAGTTCAGCGTTTTCCTAGGCGTGAAATGAATGATTCACGATTATCCGAAAATTCCTATGGAATCTCGATTAACTTAAAGTACTCTGGCCCCGTACCTGTCGGATAAGCGGGGCTCTACTGTATATGTAAACTACTAGATATCATAATCAGAAAAAAGAAAATGTTTTAACCCTATGAGTCTACATTTAAATTAATTTTTAGTAAAAAAGTTTGCCTTTCTAATTTTTATTCTTTGCCTATTGAAATGATACAAATGTTCTCGTATTTCAAATTAAAGATTTATAAGATATTTTTTTTATAATAGATAATCTTGATATTGTACGCTTTAGGATACTTAAGGTTAGAGTATATATTTCTTTTTTAATGTTGCAATAGAAAGTTTCTGCTGCACCATGCATATCCCACTTTAACATATATCATACGCATATCCCACCCTTAACATGTCAAGTATTTTGAATCGCCTAATAATGCCAATTTGAATTAAAATTAAATTTTTAAAAACTTGCTCTTGAATTTTACACTGAAGAGCCAAAATAACTGGTATAGGCATACATCTGCGAATAAAGGTGTATAAAACCAATCGAAGTTTGTCGCTATGTTCAGCAGCGTCTATGTCCTGCTATCATGACAGGTTATGAAAATTGAAGGGATTTTGAAAGTATCGGGGGTTGAGAAATGGAATTCCATATCCATGCATCTTTGAGGTGGAGATGAATTTTGTATTAGCACTTACGACAATTTCACGAGTGTACCATGAATAATGATAATTCAGTAAAACATCAAATCTACAGCATAGCTTTGACCTTAAAAACATCGTACAAAGCCGGGTCCATTGACAACTGATCATTAAATGTGATAAACGTCTATATGGATTCTATGTCGTACAAGTGTCGACTTGTTAACCATTTAATGAATATTCACCGATATGGGCTTCTGGAGCCGTATATATCATGTATCCGCAATATATCATGTTTAATGATTTTCGTCCGTCGTCGATGATCCGTTTTTGCATGATCTTTTTTAGGCCGCAGATGTGTCGTAGTTTTAATGTTTTACTGGATTATCGATATTCATGGTACACTTATGAAATTGTCGTAAGTGAAAATCCAAAATTCATCTCCACCTCGGAGATACATGGATATGAAATTCTATTTCTCAACCCCCGATACTTTCAAAATGCCTTCATTTTTCATAACCTGTCATGATAGCAGCACATAGGCGCTGCTGAACATAACGACAAACTTTTATTGGTTTATACACCTTTATTTGCAGATGTATGCCTATACCAGTTATTTTGGCTCTTCAGTGTATATGTAGAACTTATTGCTACTGCAAGACACCTAGAGTTTAAATTTCTATCTGTCCATAAAAATTTTGCTATTTTTCCTGCTTTGTGTTTTTTAATTTTATTTATATATTTATTTTTGCATGTAATATATTTGTCTTTAGCTTTCCAAATACCAGGATGAGTTATAAACATAAATGATACGGCAGAACCAGTAAAACTTACAAGTAGAAATATAAACAGAAATGATAAAAACTTCATTCACAGGTCCGTGACCAGCAAAATACTGGGCGAGGCCGAGGCAGGGGTAAACCCGAGGGCAACGGGCCCAACTTTGGAAATAACCGAAATCGAGACAACCTCCCAGAGATTCACTATGCAGTACCGGCTAACAAGTGTGGTTTAGTCATTGGAAAAGGTAAGCAGCTTTATTGTGCATACTTTTCCCCCCATTATTGGTAGGGTTGATAAAGTTTTATCTAGCACTAACCAATTTGCAGTGCAACTGGCAGTCAATTTATTGTGAAATTCGAATTGCCTTTCCCTTTGGACACTTTGGTTTTGTTGTTTCCTTTCCAACTGAGGATGAGATATTCTAATAGTTTTATATTTGAATAAAACAAATTACTTTTGGAAAAATGTAGTTTTCTTTTAAGTCTGCAAACAGTAGTGATGCAATTCTTTTCTTTTAAATTGTAGGTTTTGCTTTTATATTTTCTATTTTAGTTTTACTGTTACAGGTTATACCAGTTCAAAAACATTGATTTTTATCTATATTTATCAGTTACTGGAAAAAAATAGGCCAAGTCAAAATTAGGCTTGGTTGTTTAATTATATTATTCGTATAAAGTGCATTAACTTTTATGTAAACTGCCCTTGCAAGTGCTTAAGTGATTGAATTTTCCTTTTAAAAAACTGTATGCATCCTGTGAAGGCTCTCTTCAATTTTCTTCTTGCCTGGAATATTTTATCCCTATTGATAGTGTATCTATAGTTTATTTGTAATGTAAGATGAAGAACGTTGCTCTTTCATAACAATTATTATTTCAGTTTTTAACATTATTTTGTCATTAATAAAGCCTAGATTTTTTTTGTGTGTTTGTGGTTTTTAAAATAACTTTTCTTATGTTTTTTCAATATTCTGTGTATTTTGTTAGGTGGTGAAACAATTAAAAATATTAACCAGACCTGCGGGGGCTACGTAGCACTTTCTGGGTTGCCCCCACCCAATGCTCAAGAGAAAGTATTTATTATTCGTGGTCAGCCTCAACAAATTGAACACGCAAAAGAGCTTATTAATGAAAGAATAGGAGGACAAGGAAATGTGGTATGTGCATAATGATACTTTTGTCATAAGAAAGTATTAGAAATGCTTGTTTTTTTACTTTTGATCTTTATTTTTAAACCAAAAGAAATAAGTAATGGCTTAGTGTTTCACATCTTTCAAAGCATCTCAGTATCTAATAAAATATTTAAGTTACTTTAAGCTTAAAATGCTTTAAATAGTAATACATTGAAAATTGCTACTGTTAAACATATGCAATGATTTTTAATTGATGTAATTCTAATAGGTTCTTATTTTTCGATTAAGAATGTCTGCAACCGCTGATTTTAAAACAATTCAAATTTAATTTAGAAAAAACTTACGTGATATTATATCACAGCTTTTTGTAATTATAAAGTCAACCTTATGGATTCACAGAGTCATTTACAATTAATTTGTTTATATTAACTTAATACCCTTTAGATTCAGTCTACAAATCCTCAGAATCAGCAGAATTTTTCTCCACAGTTCCAACAACAACAGCAATTGTAAGTGAACAGTTTGATTGTTTCTTAACGAATCACCATAAACATGTTGCTATTAATTAATTATTGTAGAATTTTGCTGTTATTAAATTTTATAAACTCTTACAAAAATTCTTAAATTTTGAAAGTAATTTTTTAAAGGATAATGCTCCACTCTAACTTCAATGAATTTTTTTTTAAAAAATAACATTTTATTCTGAAATAAGGTTTAGTTTTGTAATTTAAAATCATCGCTCGATTACAAATACCGGTTTAAGTTATTGTTTATATTTTTGTTTTTTAAGTTGAATGTTTATTTTTCTTTATAAATATGCTTCCACTGATAATCCTTTCTGGACATTTTGTATCAATTATATAAGTTGTTTAACTGTTAGCTGACTTACATTAATTTGCAAAATTAATTGATCGTCTTATCTATTTGAATGTCTTTTTTAGTCAACAGCCTCCTGCCCCTTCTCAGGCTTATGCTCCACAAGGATGGGGCAATGCTTACCAACCTTGGCAAGCACAAGGGGCCCCAGCTGCTGATCCAAGTAAGTGTGGTTAACATTTTCGTGCCTTCAGTCTATCGCTATCCCCAAAATGAAGGTTGTGGAGCCCAGATGGTAAGGTGCTTGCCTTATATGCAAAAGATTCCAGGTTCATCCCCAGGCATTGCTAAAATAACTACCGACATATTAATAGCCAGCACAGCAAAAAGTCAGATGAATAATAAATACCCAGTGTAGAGTGGGTGTAAGTTATTCTCCAAAGTCTGATGCTGCGTACGAAGTCGCCTTTAAAAGTTGAGTTGGGTGCCTACTCAGGTGTCGGCTCGTCACTTGACCGGTTCTAAATTATGACCCCCCATCCCCAGTAGCCCATTGTATAGTTGTAGTACCATGACATTTTAACCTAATCTCCCCAAATTTTTACAAAGTCTGGGTTTTGGCGAAAGTAGCCAATCTCAAATTGATATCAAGCTATTTCCAAATGCTGGCTGTTGGTGAGAAATATACCATCTTAGTTGAGCAAAAATATTTCTGTAGAGAAACTATTTCTAATCTTTTATGGGACTAATTTTTAAATGGTTTTCATTAATCCACAATCATTTTGACATGACCCCTCTCACATCTTAGAATTTGAACATAATGATTGCCAAAAAAATATGCCATTTGATTTCGAGTTTATATAAGTAGATCAAAAAAGTACTTTAGAATTTACGACTCGCAGGAAACTGTTCTGGAATCAGTTTCGATCCTTTTTTTAAAAAAAATCCTGTTTTGAAATGTATGCTCTGTCGTTTTGTAGATGCTGCTGCCTGGGCTGCATATTACCAGTACTATGGACAACAGATGCAGCAACCGGCTGGTCAGCAGCCTCAAATGCAGCCAGGTGTGGCTCCAGCCCCAGGAATGCCAGCTCAGCCAGACCAGAATCAAGCAGCTGTCCAACAACCCGCTCCTGGTAAGTTTTTTTTAAAAACAAGTACATATTTATACTAATAAGTACATATTTACGAGCTATATCTTGCTCAGTTAATGACTAAAATTTATGTATACGTGTTTTAAACAGGTATTACTCTTATATTTTGTAAAATTAATCCTTCTAGGTATTAATAATACAGTCATTACAACGGCCTCGTTTATAATAGCAGAAACTTTCGGTCCCTTGAATTGTTCATAGAGCTTAATGTTATAATATCTTGCTATAAACGACAATTTTTAATTAACTCTTCGGTTATAACACTAGAATTACACCTCTTTATGGTATCCAAATTGCCTTCGTAAAGAAAAAAAGAATCGTCCTCCCCACTTCTATTTACAAATTATTTTGATTGAACTACTACTAATAGCACATAGGGTTAAGTTTATTCAATAGATGTCATTTTATAAATTTGATTTATAATATTAGTATAGAGTATTTGATACATATTTTACGCGATTTCTTCAAATAATTTCAAAGTAATATTCAACCTTGTTTATAACGTCATAAACATTGTTGCCCCTTGAATGACGCTATAACTGGGTTGTACTGTATAACACCATCTAAATATTTTTATTCAGAACTTGTGATGTCTTGTTATTATTTTCCATTATAGTTGGGCAGATCTTAATTCAATATATATATATAAGGTTTTACTTTAGAAATGGCGCCATATTGTTCTTAAATTTTTAAATAAATATTTTAAACACTTTTCTCTTTTAAAATATGTCTGATATATTTTATTAAAGTTTCTTAAGTTTTGAAAAAGTAATGATAATTTTAAAAAAATCATTACCAAAATTTTAATGTTACTTATTTTCCAGCCACTCCTGCAGTTCCAACCGCTGCAGCCCCAGTTGGCACCAACATAGCTCAGCCCGATTACAGTGCAGCCTGGGCCGAATACTACCGATCTTTGGGCATGTTCAGAGAAGCTGAACTTATTGAAAATCAAGCAAGGACCCAAGCGGCTGGCTCTGTGGTGCGTTGTTAACTAAATAAGTTGATAACAAAACTAAATCATTAAGTTGGCCACCAAGTTAGGTACTTGCAATGCATGTGTGTGGCTTCATAGCATCATTTGTGTTCAAAGAAATTTTATATTGTATTGAAAGAGAAGGGTTATAATTCAATCTCATTCAAATTGTTGTCAATAAATGAATTATGATTTTAGTTTTACTCTTGTTTTCTTTATGTACTAATTATTTGATTTAGCTTTCAGAGAAACAATGTCTGTTTTAATAGATGTGTGATTAAGTGATCTCTTAAATTAATGTTGATCTGCTTTTCTCTGAATCCAAATGCACATGGAATTAGAGTTTAGTGAAAGATTAAAAAAATCAAAAGGCATTTTCACATATTTTTTCCTCTTCGTAATACTAAATTTTTACCTGCAGTACTAATATAAGACTCAATCATTTTGTTTACTATATGCTTATAGAATTATTAACTCTCTTATTGTATACAATTATTTGACATTATAACAACACTTGCACAATCAAGGATTAGGAATATTTTTATTGTACCTTTCATTATCTTAAATTACCAGTTTATTTTCACTGCACAAAACTTTTACCGCATCACAACCCACTTTCATCAAATCACTGCTCATAAGTTTTCCCGCAGTCTGAGATATACATGATTTAGTTTCTCCCTACTCCAAATTAAAAGCACATCTAAAATGCGTTTAATTATAAAATTTATTTTGGAAAAGCCTCATGTTGGTTAACTTTAATAATTTTTATTTAAGTAAAATTTGTATTAACTTTTGTGTTTTCATATTAATGCATATGAATATAAAATAAAAGCTGCACAATTCTTGATATTTTCTTTGGTTCATGTCCTTTATAGGTGTAAATAAGCAAAACTTTTTTAGAAGTGATTGCGTAATTAAATTTTGTGCTATGGAGTTTCAGGATGTGAATTTCGTCTAAAGTTTATACAGTTAAAAAAAGCAAATTGGGAAAATATTTCAGAATAGTAAATTAGTAATACCTTATATTAGAATTGAAAATATCAAGTTTCTTTTAACCACTAGAAAAAAGTAAATTAAGCACACATATGTTTTTGATCAATCCAGTATACAGAATTTTAATTGGACATAAGTTCTTTTTTAGATCCGAAGCCCCAAAATAATCTTAGCTCTTTACTTAGCTTAGTTCTTTACCAAATTGGTAAATAGCTTGGTCACACTTATACATCAATAAGTCTGAATACATTCCTTTCTTTAAAAGTCTTGACAATTAAGAATATAATTAAAAAATATATAAACTTGATCTTACAATGTTCTTTTAAAGCCTTTAAATTTGTCAGAAAGTCCTATATTTGAAGCACACATATTGGCCTTTTTTTCCCTTACAATATCAAAAAGCAGAATAATCTCTCTCTTTTCTTAATATTATTTACTGCTTATTATTACTTGAGTCCATATGTAATCTTTTTTTTTTGTTTCGTTTGAAATTTGTTATGCATACGCTATGCAATTTTATTATTTTTCAACTTTTCTTGTATGTTTCTTGTAATTATTGTCATAGCGGTCATTCTAGATTTTTTTTTTCTCATTTATTAAATAACTGAATAATATAAAATTTGGAGTTTAAGATAGTATGTTATGATTTTTTTGTTGATGAAAATAACTTTATTGACATTAATTCTTCTCAACTATGTTTGCATGATTGAGCATGCTATGTTTATCCTGCTGTTAACCTATGCAGATGTTATACACTAATACTTTTATTACATTAACCTGGTTAGATTTAAAAATAATAATTGTTCTAACTAAACCATTTAGCTTTGCCAAAATCAGGATTGTAACTATGATTTTTATCTTGTTTTTGAAATCTTTCTAAGCTTTCTTTTTGCCAACTAAACATAAGGAAAAAATTGAACTGTTTGTAAATAAATTTAAATATTGAAGAATTTATAACAAACATTTTGCTAAATTCTTGTAGTTTAAATTCCTGTATTTTATTAGGAAAATGGTTCATTGCTTAATTTGCTTTGCTATGAAGGTTAGCCATTTGCCAGCTATAATCCATATTGCCAATATTAATAGGATAATTCGCAAGACCCATCTGATTATAAGTAAACAGGAAGCTCTCGAATCATTCTGTAAGTTACAACAGGAAAAAAATTGTTTTTAACTTTTGACAATGGCTTTTTTCAAGCAACCAGACGCTCTTCTTGCCATCACAGAAACCTCTTGTAGTTGTAGTATGCACTTCTGCAACTTTTTTTTTTAACAGTGCTGTTTTTTTGGCGGATTAGGCTTTTTGCAGATTCAGCATATTCCCCCGAACTGAGAGCTATTTTTTTTTGGTACCATGTAGATAGCCCTCGCTACCTTTTTTTTTTACGCTTGGATTGTTATGAATTTCGGCTCTTTATGGCTGTTAAAGTTGTCGAGATTTAAGTTCGCGGAAAGAACTTAAGTCAATTGGGGCTCGAGAATTTTTACAAGCCACACAGTCACCTGACATGCAAGCCGCCAATTTTCTCATCCAGAAAATCTGCCGACTCAGCCATGGCTCAAAACCACTATCTTGGGCACACAATACCTCACAGCTACTGAAGTGTCTTGGACTTCAGCAATTGACAAGGTTTGCATGGACCATCCTAAGCTGCTGTCCCCCCTACCTTGTACATCTTTTGCCACAATAGTTTTCAGGGTTTAATTTCTTTGATGATATATAGTTGCGTATTATAGTTAATAGTAGAGGAATAAACCCAAAAGAACTTTGTATGGGTACCGTTTTTTCACATTAGGTATGGCATAGAAACAAGGTTCTTTTCCTAAAAGAAGTACTCCTCTTTTCCTAAAAGAAGTATTCCTCTTTTCCTAAAGAAGTACGAGTTAGGCCTTTGCATGTTGATGCAACTTTTTATATGACTGTAAAAATTGCTATAATGTAATTTCCCTGAAATAGTTCTGCTTTACATCAATATAATTTTTTTTTAGGTTTAAATCATCCTTCATTTATTTTTATATTAAATGTTTATCAGTAAAATAGTAATGCATTCCTTGTTAGGGAAAATACTAAAAAATCCTTTTCCTAACCAATTATTTTATTTAGATATCTTGGTTTGCTGCAAAGAACCAGAAATGGATTAGTATAAATTATAACCATCTTAAATATAAGTTTTTAAAAGATACCGCATGCAAGTCCAAGTTCTAGCCTTATTCTTTTTAACAAATAGTGTGTCCAAACTCTTTCCTTTATAACTCTTTGAAAAGTAAATCTATATTAGATATATGAAGGGTTTTTTATCAATAAAAAGAACACACAGCTTTAACTTAACAGTTGAGTAAAAGTATATACACAAATTAAATTTATTGCAAATAGTCATGTTTATGTTTTGATTTCAGATGAGATTGTATTATAACTTGTAACTCTTTTATATAATATTTTCTTATATTTTGCAATCTAAAATTGTATGATATTTAAATCGAAGGACACTAATTTATTTAAAAAAAATTTAAAATTATTTACTGCAAAACTAGATTGTAAAGGTAACATATAATTTCTTACAAGAAATAGAAACATAAATAGTTATATGGTTTTTTAAAATCGCTTATGTTCAAGGTTCCTTCCAATAATGCACTATTTTAGGAAAGAGCCAATTTTGGCAAAATATATAGATGCCTAGAGTTTATAGGAAGTGCTCAGATCAGAACTTTGTATGAATCCTAAAAAAACCTTTACTAGAACAGTTATTATTTTTTTAAAATTTATATATAATTTAAAATATAGCTTTGTTCATTCACTGAAGCCAAGTTCATTAAAAAAAAGTAATTTAAAATATAGAAGAATAATTATAAATATTTCTATATTATTTAATATATAATATATATTAATATATAATAATTATAAATATTTATAAATAATAATCATGCTGTCCACTAACTTTTTTTTATGGGGGAGGGGCATGTGGTAGTAACTTTGTCCATTACTTATTTTTTAATAAGTTTTGTTTGTTGTAGCTGAGACTCTCTTGCAGAAAATATAAATGCTTTGTTTAGTTTATTATTAGGATTGTTTTAGTGGTGATCCAATTCCATTCATTTTGATATTAGCGGGTTTGATTATCTTGCATGCAATATTGATCAAGTATGCAACTTATCTTGTTAGGAACCCCATAAGACATAAAAAGCAATTTAGAGATCTAATATCAGAAGAATATATTAATGAATATATGGATATATTATTTGAATGTATTAAAACCCTTAATATAAATTCCTTCCTATATTTAAATTTTTAAACATGTCATAGTTTTTAGTTATAAACATGTTAGTCATATAACATAGTTATAGTCTGTAACATAGTCATAGTCTATAACATTGTTATAGTCTATAACGTAGTTATGCTTTATAACATATTCATAGTCTTTGACATAGTCGTAGTCTATGACATAGTTATGGTCTGTGACATAGTCATGGTCTGTGACAGTCATAGTCTATGACATAGTCATAGCCTATAACATAGTTATAAACACATAGTTATTGGTGTTCTTTTCTATGTATACTCACCAGCGTCCTTTTGTTTAGCAGCAACCAGGCCAGGCCTTCCCTCAGACTCCAGCTGCTGGTGTCACAGCTCCCACCCCTGCTCCTCAACCCCCAACTCAACCAGCTGCCCCACCAGTGCAAGGTTTGTATGGTCCTTATTGGTTAAGAAAATAGGTTATATATATATATATATATATATATATATATATATATATATATATATATATATAATATATATATATATATATATATATATATATAATATATATAATATATATATATATATATTATATATATATATATATTATATATATATATATATATATATATATATATATATATATATATATATAAAGTAACTTTAAAAAGTCAAAAGTTCAGTTTATGCATGCACAGTTTTTTGAAAACCTTCTTTAGACGCACATGGGTACTGGGAACACATGTACCAAATTCGAAATGTGTATTGTTTTTCAGCAATACCTCCTTTCAAACTAAAAAAAGTTCTATGGCCGTTCCCTTGTGCATACTCAATTTTCTTGAAGACCTTACTATGACTTCCGACAAGTACTAGGACCCATGTTCAAAAACCACTTTCTTTGAATTAGCGTCCAACAGAGGTATAGCTGAAAACACAAAATCTTCAATTAAAATTTTCGACCCCATCGCAATACTTTCATAACCTTATATTTCATATTGCGTGATTGAAAATAAACAAGTAGGTTTGTAAAAGAATCTCTCACTTAGCCCGCTTCCGCACAAAATTTGTATTCAACAGGAAAAAAGATGCCAACCACAGTATTAATTCTATATTAAACATTTGCACGCTAAATTTGGCTAGTTTCATTTATTTTCTTTTGGAAAATTCAATAATTATTTGATAAAATTCAATAATTATCATTTACTAAATTAATTTATATTCAGAATAAATATGTAATATTCCTCGCTTTTAAATTGAAGCAAAACCCTTTATATCAACATACAATCAAAGAATCTCTTTGTGAAATATATAGTGTCATTTGAAACTGATTTATGCCACAAAAATAAATTTCTCTTAATTTATTATTTAAAAGAAATAAAGTTTCTGGAGTGATTGTTGTAAATGGCAATGATGATTTAATTCTAATAAAATGGCTTATGATTTTTAAATGAGCTTTAAATTTTGCAGATTTTTAAATAATTGAAGTACTTTGAATTTGAATTTTTTTCTGAGCTTATCAATGTCTTCTAACTGTAATATGCTGAATTTTTTGACGTATCACACATAATAATAATAATTAATTTTTTTAAAAATCTTTTTTTCTTCTAATTACAAAAACAAAAATGACAAACAAAAAATGGCACGCCAAGAGGAAAAAATTCCCGTATCGGCGAACAAAAACGTATATAGTTAAAATTCAACACAAAAACGCCATAGAAACAAATAAGATGGAACATTATGTGATGTGACAAACAGATGGCATACAGATATGATTAATGTGCTTCAAATTAGAGTGAAAAATAAAGCTTCTTGCTTTCACGTAGTATTTGTAGTTTGGGCTATGAAAGTGGGTGACAGATTGAACGATTATAATACCTTCCACTTTTTACGTTATAAACATAGTGTGGAATCTAAAATACACTTCATCCGTATAGTCCAACCACCTGCAGCATCAGTCCCACCCGCGGGCCCTCCCATTCAGCAACCCCCAACAGGTGCCCAGCAACCAGCCCCACCAACTCCTGCGGGTGTGCCAGCACCACCTGGACACCCAGGCCCATTTCCAGCAGCAGCTCCAGCGCAGGGACAGTGGCCAGCCCCAGGGCCGTTCGCTCCAGCACAGTTCAACCAGCAACAGCCAAATGCATTCGTCGGTTACAACTACCCAAATTACGGGCAGCCTCAGGCCTTTGCGGCAGCCACACCTCAGTAAGATGATGTAAGTTGGTTTTGGATTTCTTTTACGGTGTTTGTGATTGTATGAATTGATTAATGGAAATTCCCTGAGTAAATTGCTGGTATATTTTGATGAAATTAGGAAGGATTGTTTACAATAATAATTATTTAATTATTCTTAGTTTTAATGTGAAGTTACTTCAGAAATATTTTTTCTAGGACTAGATTAGTTAAAAGTAGATTTGTAAAATGAGCCCCGTTTTGTATATTTTAGTTAGAATTGTTGTAATTGTTTTATATTTTTTCCTTATAACTCCTAATAAATATACTTATATGGTATATTTATTAGTTTGTCTTTGACTGTTTAACAAACCTTCCGTTACTTATGTGGAGTTTCCACTGCGACTATTAAATTGATTAAAGAATGAAGTGGTTCAAAACTAAAAATGTATTTTTCGTACTTTTATTTTCATTATTTCCTTTTTCCATTTGTTTCTTGATCAGCTTATTTAGTAGTTCTTAATTTTAAAATTGATAATTTTACCTTGCCTAAATAAATTATATTTATTCTTTAATTGTATTTATATGTTATTGTTTATTTATATTAATGAATTGCATACTTGTATTTTTAAATTTTGAAAGCTATGTGTATGTTAGATTTTGATTGATCTCGTGGTAAGTATGTAAAGTACTCTTTTAAATTTTAGGTAATTTTCTAATTATCGTTTATCAAAGGTATTATTTTCACAGCTTTCATAGGAAATTTCGTTGTTAGAAAGTTGTTGCTTTTGGGTATAATATTGGCACTTGCACATTTTATTTTGTTAGTTACTTTTTAACCTTTGATGTTACCATTGAGAAATGATGTTAGTTTTCATAGAAGGAAAAAATTACCAAATTCATGGATTGTTTATTTTGGAGTACTCTCTGCTTAAAATGTACTTTTTTGCTGGTTTTGCTCTATTGTTGCTTGGTTTTTTCAAGTTTCCTACTTTGAAGCTGTCAGCTGTTTTTTAAAAACTTGTTTTCATATTCCGAAATAATTTTCCCCTTTCATTTCTGTCAATTATAAATTGGTTTGTTTCTATTGTGGCGTAGAACATTAACCCTTGTTTTGAATTTCTCTCTCTTATGTGGGGATTGATTTAGGCCCTATTTGCTCCATGCTACAGCTACACATAATTTGCTGACTATTTGAAACATAAAAACTTACCTATGATAAGAAATTACAGCAAGCAATGAATAATACCTATTCTATATATTTGTTTATGGAAATATTGAACGGTATTTAAAAAAAATTTCAACTTTGCAAGTTAAGGGTTGGCAGGCCAGCGCTTTGTAGTGATAAAAGTTGTTGCTTAAGTTTTAGGTTATTTATTGGTTCAAAAGCATCTTAACATTTATGGATTAATTTAACTGAGTTTTTTTATTGTTTTCTGAAGATTACTACTTTAAAGTTGTACTCTATTCAGTATTCTCAGTTGATCCTATTGTACTCTATTCAGATATATATAGGGGTGACCCAACTTACTGCATTTAGTTTAGTTTGTTATTCAATTCAACTATTTAGCTATTAAAACTGCCCAAATAGCTATCTGTTTTATTTGTTATAGATGATACAGACAAAAAACTTGTAATTTTCATAAACGATACTTCATTTATCATGATTTTAGGGTTACAAATCTGATCATGCTAGATATGTATGTCAGAGCAATTCAAAATTACTAGAATTTGTTTTCACCATTCGATAAAATGTACCGTTCCTTATTTCTTCATTGGGGGCTGGGGAGCCCAGTCGGTTAGGCATTTGCCTAGCATGCAAAAGTTCCCAGGTTCGGGTCCGGGCATCGCCAAAATAACTGACGCCCTATAAACGGCCCGTGCAGACAAAAATGTCCGACAAATAATACCCTGTGTGGCGAGAGTGCAGGTTAAATATCTTTCAAAGTCCTAACGCTGCGTACGATGTTGCCCTTAACGGTTGCGTTGGTTGCCTACTCTGGTGTCGGCTCGTCACTTTACTGTGGTTCTAAAATACGACGCCCATCACCAATAGCCCTCATGTAGCTGTAGTGCGACGATAATTCAAACAAAACTAAACTAAACTTATTTCTTCATTTATTCAAATATTTTTTGGGTTTTTCCACTCTGCCTAGTACCCATCAAGACTGCCCATCAAGTTAAATTAATTTTCTTGATTCTCCAATTGTTAGTACATTAGTGTGTTGAAGGAACCAAATTAGCCTTTCGGAGCTTTCCTCGGTACTTTGAGATTTTTTTTTGAAGGTTGATAGCTTAGTTTATTCCTGGCTCTTTTCTTGTTGGTTATTTCAATTCTGTTTGTAACACTGCACTAAATTTATACGTTGATACAAATTTAATTAATCTAACTCTTTTGGTAAAAGTTTAATATTAAACTGTTCTAGGCCTTAATTATTTGTTTGCTTTTTAATTAAGTATACAAAAATGCTTTTATTTTTATGCGACTTTTTAAAAATGTTTCTTGTACCAATTTAATAATACTTTATTCTGAACTAAATTTTTGTTAATTTTTAATCAATATTAAAATTATGAAATGTTTTCTTAATTTTTGTTTACTTTATACAGGCTTTTACTCATTTATTGACTTATATTTGTTAATTCTTTTTTGAAAGTATACATTTACAACATGCAATGTTTATTTATGCTGAATGTTTTTTACATGCATTGACAATTATGCCTTTTATTTATCGTTGCTTTATTAAATTTGTATTTTGATTATTGTACATACGGGTTATTTGCCATGTGTCAGTTCATGTTTTTTGGTGATTGATATCTTTGTGTATTTTATTCCCAATGTATTTGAATGTTTTTCATGAATTGCATTCTATGAGTTTTCTTGTCATTTATTCAAACGGTTTGATGGTTGTTCTCTTTTCCATTTCAATGTACATTAACTGTTTTTTTGCAATGTGGTTGCACATTCAATCTGATTCACATTCTGATTCGGCTTGTATTATACTACAGATGATCAATAGCATTTGGTGGCATTGCTTAGGGCACATCCCAAAATTAAAGCTTCGTCGGCTATCCGTTGCACATGGCGTTCCAGAACGTTCTGGGACCCTTGAGGTAAGGTCGGGTAAGTAGGCTAGCACATTTCAAAAAGTGGACTGTACTGAATATGTGCTGTACTTGTTTGTAGTCTGTTCCCAAGAAATAGAAGCCTCAAGGTCAGGTATTTCTTCCACCACTTAGGTCTGGGGAGCACAGTCAGTAAGGCACTTGCCTTGCATGCGAAAGGTCAGAGGTTTGTTGATGTTCACAAGTCCTGACGCTGTGTACAATGTCACACTCTAGTTGCGTTGGACGTCTGTTCACCCAACGCAACCTAAGTGTGACATATTCAGTTTAGTTTAGTTCGAATTATCGTCGCACTAGAGCTACACGAGGGCTATTGGCGACGGTCGTCGTATTTTTAGAACCACAGTCAGGTGACGACCCCGTATTATCGACCCTGTAGACATCGTATTCAGATATTCGCTTGTCACTTGATTGTGGTTCTAAAATATGTTGTCTGTCTCCAATAGCGTTCGTGTAGCTCTAGTATGACGATAATTCAACCTAACCCTTAATCTCCCACCACTTGCTGTTTCGATGATAAACAGCGAGGAGTGGGGGGAAAAGTGCAACCTTGAGACTTTTATTTCAAGTGAACAGAGTATAATATTTTTTTTTCCTTGCAGGTATCAATTCAAAACTTTTTGTGTGATATAAAAAATGCAATTTGTTTGTTATGTTCTCTTTCCAGAGTACCTTGCTGTATAGAGTTACATTATGTCAACTGCTGCTGTTTTATGAACATGAAGTTTTATGTCAATGTTGTGCTCAATGTGATTTTGCTTGTGGATTGTAACTGGAATGCCATAATGTATGCTCTAATTATGAAATAGTATAATCAATTTCTATTGAACTAATAATCCTCTTTAGCTTATAATAACATGGAATTGAGATTAGTTTTTTATATTTACTAAATTTATTTTTATCTTTAGTTTTGTTTTGCCCAGATTTCAGATTATTAGGCGCAAGTCTTGGGACACTTTCTGGCTTCTACTGTTTCCAGAATCAGTAAATGGTATAATTTTCATAAATTAAGTCAATTTTAGTTATTTTCTGTACATAAAATCTTTAATCACTTGATTATCATGCTTGTCCCTTTTCATTTTTAAATATCATTTTCTGTAGATCATTAAATGTAAAATAAAGTTCATTCTACAACCTTGTAATCACATGTATTGTGTTTTTTAAAAAAAATATTTATTGCATTTTGTCATTTCTTCAAATATTTAATAAGCAACTTTAAATTAAATAGCTCTGTATTACTATAATATTTTTTTAATATAAATCTAATTGGTTGCTTTACAATTCTCATCTAAATGATATCTAATTGGTTGCTTTACAATTCTCATCTAATTGACAAACCTAAGATTCTAAAATTCTTGACATTGTATATTTTTGTACGTTGTATATAAGTGTCATTTACAGTGCAAATAAGGTAGTTAAGTAATTAATTTATATTTTTGCAAAAGGCAGTTTATTAAAGAATAAAATAATTTCTTCTAAAATAAATAACATATTTATTACTATTTTATCAAAAGTCTATGGCATACAATTGACTTATAAGGGAAGGTTCTTGAAAATAAATATGATGACTAGCTGTGCATTTGGACCAGAAATATTATCAATTTAGTTGAATAGAATACAACTGGAATTGAAAAATATTTTCAGTCAAATATTATAAACAAAAATAAATAATCAATGGTAAAGACAATAGAAAATACAACAAAAATGCAATTAATTTAAGTCAAGTTAAATAAGTGATAAATTGTGAAAAACACCAAATATATACATCTTGATAAATAGTTTTTACATAATACTGCTAAAAACATGCTTTTAACAAGTATAAAACTAAGGCATTCTAATTTCTTTGATTTTCTTGCACTTTTTCTTGACTGTCACTTATTACAAGCAATTAAAACACTTTTTGTTATTATCCATCTTGTCTAATAGAAATACTATATATACAGCAACATAAATTGAAATGATTGGTTGTATCTTAACTTCATTAAACAATTGGATCGTGCGAAACTTAAGGTCAGGGCCTGACCTAGGAATATTCAGACTATAGGCACAACAAATTTTGGTAGCCCCTTTAGCGATTTTTTTTTTGTATTATTGTCCACAATGATGGTGCTAGTTGGCCGATGTATCATTTTTTGCTAAAAAATTTTCGGCTTCCTCCATTGATCAAACCAAACACGTTAGGTCAATGTCTGAGTCAGTCTAAAAACAAAGTGGAGTCTCAAAAAAAAAAACCTTGTTGAAATTTTGGGGGTCTATAGAAATGGCATAAATAGCAAAAGGCTCTGAAATTTCAGGATCGCCTTTAGAATTTTGGGTGCCGCGGGCCTTATGGTAGGCAATTCAGGCCACTGTCTCTAAGGTCCTGTCACCTCCTTGAAGGGCACGAAAAAAAACTATAATTAATGGAGCAAAGTAACATTACTGTTTTAAAGGTTCCTTCAAATTTGTATATATGACGATCATGGCAGAGCATTTTTGGTTTTTGCCCAGTCCCTGTGTGGATTGAGGGAAATTTGTGTCGAATTGTCAATCACACGTTCCCGACCAATCGTCGTTGTTTAAATTGAAGATCATGATGCCTCCATAGCCTTCTTCCTTCACCCATTTACTCTATGAAAAAGAAGTACGGTTAGTTTGAATGATATAATAAAAACACACATTTAAAGGTAATTATAGGACCTATAACCGTTATATAGGACCTATAAAATTTTTATTTAAAGTTCCTATTTCCCCCCTTTTTTTTAACCAATGACTCATTTTTCCTATATATATTTTTTAAAATTTGGCTTTGAGGTCTGTTTAACGTGCACCAAATTTGAAGTCTGTAGCTCTTTTAGTTCGAGCTGTAGAGTGGTTTCAGGCGGACCAAGGTTCAAAACCCACTTTTTTTAGAAGCAGCATCCTCCAAAACGTGTAGTAAACACAAAATCCCCATTTCAGATTTTCAACCCCATCCCAATACTTTCTTTACCTTACATTTCATATAAGGTAATTGAAAGTAATTGTAAATTTGTTTCTTTAAATTGAATATTTACTTCAATTACATATTTGTTACAATCGTGTTTTGATTATGTATGACGTTAGAGCAACATTTTAATTTAAATGTTAATGATATTTATTAATAGATTTTAGACTGGAAGAAATCTTTTTTCCCGCAATATTTTATGATTACAAAAAATTTAATTTTTTTCCAATTAGGTTTTAATCACATTTTTTAAAAAACTGTAAACGTTAATTTTATTAGTTTTTTTTCTTAAGCTTACCTTAAATGATACACTCTGCTCATTATCGAAAGCAATCCAATTGTGACCATGGAAGGCGAAAGGAACTCTGGTCGAGATATCAAATATTTGTGTCGCTCCAGATTTCAGGAACTTGCATACCTGAAAACGGCAGTGCATATGAAAGTACTGAATTTTAAGTGTAAAAATAACTTAATTTTGGAAATACATATTGTAGAAATATTTTTTATAAAGAAAATCGTTACTAAGTAGTACTTATGATTTATAAAAATGGCTCAATTTTTTTAGGGAGGGGGTGGAGATAAGGAGTACTGATTCTGTTGTTCATGCATTCTGTTTTGGTCATATCTATGGCATAATCATCATAATACATGACGAACTATTTTTGTTTTGGAACATTCAATTATGGCTACCAGTAACAAAGTATAGTGTAGAATGAGGTGTTTATATTATGTACTTACTCTCCGGCTCTACTGCGACGTTAATTTAACCTTGCCCTAGCCTTCCTCTTCGAAAGTTTTATGATGTCGCCGCGGCCGTTTGAGATATTTTTGATCCTATCTGACACCCCTGCACTAACTTTCATGGATAAGATAATTACATTAAACTTATGATAATAAGATTTATTTTTAAACAATAAAAATCATTTACTTTCACACGGACCACGGACAACATCAAAGACTTCCCCCGTGGACGAATGGGCTAAGGTCTGAACTGTTTATTTGAACCCATACCATAGTAACTTAATCGCGGTTCAAAGTTACGAAGCTCATTACCATTATTACATAGTCATTGTCATTTGTAGCTGTATTACGGCGTTGATCGAAACATTGATTTCTGAACTGTCACTTGACCGCGGTTCAAAATTGGTAAGCTCACCGCCAATAATATTCCATAGCCATGTGTTGTTGTATAACGACGTCCATCCAAATGTTGATTTATCAATATTATAACAAATATAAGTTTACAAAATTAGAATGAAATTTGAGTGACGGGAACTCTGGAACGCGGATCTCCAAACCAAAGTGCCTCAGTGTTAATCCAATGGGAAAATAAATTATTTTCTAAGCCACATTTCTCCAGCTGTATTGAATATTTTTACAAACGTTTTTTTTTAAATGATAAATGTAGATAACTTACAGGTCTCTATAATCCCACTTTTTGAAATTTTCTTCGAATATTTTGTGTAAAATTATTTATTGAAGATTAAAAAAATATTCGAACCAATTTCAAATAGTGGGATAATAGAGCCCTGTATGTCAGCTACATTTATCATATAAAAAAACGTTTATAAAAATATTCAATACAGTCGAAGAATTATGGCTTAGAAAATATTTTCTTTCCCCATTAGATTTACACAGAGGCACTTTGGTTTGGAGACCGGCAGTAATTCCCCCTTAAAAGAGATTGAAACATTTACCTGTGGGTAGGTGAGCTTTCCGTTCCCGATGCCGGGGCCTTTTGCTGGGGCGTCGAGTCCGTTCAGGTAGGGCGTATCCAGGTAGTAAGTGCGGGCGTGAGTGGGAACGCCGAGCATTATCTGTTTACGGGGCATGCCCCGTGCTTCCCAGAAAGCGGCTGCCCACGCCTGAAAGAGAGATTTGTTCAATTATAGGAAACTAGCTTTATACAAGCCCGACGTTGCACGGGTGTATTCTAAATAATGGTGATTGTTTATAATGTAACTTATTTTATTACAATTGATCCTCTATCCACAGGTCAGCACCCCATCAGGATATTGAATTATCCTCCCATTCTGATATGAGGGGATGTCCGATTGTATCCAGGCCCTTCTAGGAGCTAGAGGGCCTAGATATAATCACCAAACAATTCAAATTGCCAGAACAGCTATATTATAAGGGTCGATCTTGATTTGCGTTACGTTGCCTAGCAACGAATGTGCCCAAATGTGGTAAACATTCCACTGCATATTTCATACAACTCGATAGGGCTGGGGAGCGCAGTAGGAATCGCCTTGCATGTGGAAGGTCCCAGGTTCGGTTACGGGGCATCACCATAAAAACTGCCGACCTATAAACGGTCCGTGCAGCCAAAAAATGCCCGGCGAATAATACACCTAGAGCTACACGAGGGCTATTGGCGACGGGCGTCGTATTTTAGAACCACACAGGCCTTATAAAACTGACACTACTTACTCCATTAAGATAGTAACCGGATTTTTGATCGCTATTTCTTGAAAAAAGTTGACTGTGGTGAGTCGTGAGAGGGTACGATGGGTTGAACAGCTGGAGATCGTAGGACATGACGTTTACAAAGTCGACGATCCTGAAAAATATTTTTTATTTATTATACTATAATTAATTTGTGCTCGGGTAAGTGTTATATAGTTTAAACGTGTAATTAAAGTACAAGACGGTAATTTGTCTTCTGAATTATCGATTTGGTGTAATGCTAGTTCACTTTTCATATAACTATTAAAAAAATTACCAAACTATTACCAAAATTTTATGGGCAACTTTAGCACGATTTTTCCCACCGTTACTCGACTGTAATTGATAATTTCGCACCATGACTTATTTTGAGCATGTGTAATTTGAAAATTTTAAACTTCAAATAATAATAGATCTAATTACATCTTTTATAATACAATTTTAATTAATCTTTTTTTATTTAAAAGGGTAAACATAAATACGATTTGGGATACATTGAAACTATGCATGGAGTTATTCATAATGGCTGCAGTGTAATAAACCTTATTGTTTATGTGCATGAATATTAAACATTTAATTAAAATTATAACACTTATTAATTAACAATATTTTCTTGTTCCGTCTAATCTTAAAAATACTACCATGTATTATAAAAAAAATATATCTAATAGAAGTTCGTAGAAAATGTAATGTTATATAGAACGTTATGTCTTGTGAATGTTACTTTTCTGCATTGAAACTCTTACCACAGTAAAAACAGTTCTACAGGGATTAAAGATTGACGGAGAAAAATACGCGGACAATGATATATATTCGCAAAGAGAAAATAAAATGTGTTTAGTTTTCAAATAAACTTTTTTTTTACACTTTTAACAAATTATCTTTTTACACTCTTAAAACAAACGAGCGGTTTTAACTCAGTCTGAGTTAATTTCCACTCCTTTCCGTGCCGAAAATGCACTTCTCCTATAGGAGTGAATTTCACTCTTTTTCGGAGTGGGTAAAAGAAATAAAAGAAAACAATCTGCGTCCTACACTCTTAAAACGAGCGGTTTTAACTCCTTTCCGGTGCCGAAAATGCACTTCTCCTATAGGAGTGAATTTCACTCTTGTTTTAAGAAATTTTTTTTTAAAAAAATTTCTTTTCATTTTGTTTTTAAAAAAATTAAGTTTTGGATTACAAGTTTGTCTCACGCGCATTTTAGTTTTCGTAATAGTATATCTGGGAGAGAAATCTCCTAATTTTGGAACCACGAAAATTCTTTTTACTCTGTAAAAAAATTTGCGATTCTGTTTACAATTATTGCTATTATATTTTTAGAGATAAATAATGGTTAACAAAAATTACAATGAAAAATATTTGAAAAGCTATTTATTTGATAAGTAATATTATGCCTAAAATTAAACAAGTAAGTTTTGGCTAATTTTTTTACTATAATGTAATAAGTTAATGATTCAATTCCAGTTAAACATGCTACAGAAATTACAGAAAAACAAGAACATACTTCGCCATTTCTGGGACGTCATAAGATGTATCAATAATTGCAACATGCGCTGCTACAGCGCAACTTATTAAGAAATGTCTCTTCGCTTTTTCAATCACATAACGGAGTTCCTGTAATAATATTTAAAAATTAACGGGTTTTTTAATGAAACAACTAAACAAATTATCTATAATAACTTAATAAAAGTAGTTTTGTTACTTACTTTTAGTAAAAGCATAAAATAAAATCTTTCGAGTGGATTAGCTTCATTCCAAGCTGGGAACTCCCAATCGAAGTCTACGCCATCAAATTTATACTTATCCAGGAAATTCAGAAGTGAGAAAATAAATCTGAAAAATTGTTATGACGTAATCAATTTGCATTCTTCTATTAGGTCAGCATACTGTGATGATTATTTTACTACAGGCTAATTCCATGTAACTGTAGTGTAAGTCACGGTTTAGGAGGAGATAAAAAGCTTTTTTAAAATTGAAAAATAAATCAAATTAAATAAAGTACAATACATTATTTAGTTATAATAAGTGTAGATCAACTATTCCACATTTTTTTTTTCATTTAATGTTAAAAGTTGTAGTGATAATCACTTTTTACAAACGTGACTTACACTACAGAAAGGATAATTTTGCATGGAATTACCCTACAAAGTTCTATGCTTTATGTCTTTAAAACCCTCTTTTATAGCCCAATACAACCCTTAAAATATTTAGCACCTGCAGTGGAGTCCCAGTTATTCAAAAGATACAGGATCAAGAAGAATTTTTAGTCAATTGAGATTCCATAACAAATTTCGGGCTACTGAGAATGAGAAGCATTCAGGTATGTAATTAGCAGCGTGTTGACTATGCAGTTCGTTGCGCAAACTTTTGACTATGGTTCGCTAGATAAAATTTAAAAATTCACAATTACTCTATTTTTACGCAGATCAGAGCCCTCACTCTCAGAATAAGATGCTCAAATTTCACGAAAATGTCGACATTCGTGACGAAATGATGCCTTAAAAATGCTTTAAGTAAAACTTTCATCAAATTGTGGTACGTTTGTATCTGAGAGTATTGTTATTTCTGAGATAGTTCAGTTTGTATATTTCCTTTTATTGTTAGATATTAAAAGCGATGTAACATTTGGGACTCGACTTCTGTGTAACTTAGACTTGTATATGTACTTGTATAAGTATGTTACTTGACTCACCTCTCTCTCCCGTAAGCGGTAGCCACCATGCCACCAAAGCCCCCTTTGGACTTCCCCGCAACGGATAGCATGACCTTTAACTTTGGGTTCTCCTTGCGCAGTGCCACTGTTCTTTCGAAGCAGGCTGTGTCCTGCACTGTCTTGGGAAGCAGGAAGTCGTGCCTAACCTCTGCATACCCGACAATCAGGTGGGTGCACAGCAAGGGGTCTATGTCTTCCGGCTGAAGTCGGCCTCTGCTGATGTTCAGCTCGGTCCTATAGTAGCATACGATGTGCTGGTGGTCCGCTTTATATTCTGCAAGAAATATAAGTAGAGTGGACACCATCTTAACTGACTTATATGGGACTGAGGGTGAGGCGGTTAAGCGAAAATCCAGTTGAACCGGAAAATGGAACTGAAATAAGGATAAGACTTTTGATTGCACATCTGTACAAAATATTAAAAGAAAAGTACTTAAAAATCACATATGAAAGGCATTTTGTCTATTTTTTCTTTGTAAAGTGCGAAAATACTTTGAACACGTGTCCTTTGGTCCAGGGCCGGATTTAAGGATTTGCCTCTTGTAGGCTACAATCCATTTGCCGCCCCTGTCAGAATATTCCACCCCTTCGGGGAAAGATAGCTGGTTAGCTGTGCTGTAAAATATAGTGGTATGTGCTATTTAAAATTATCACAACGAATATATAATTGGAAAAACAGGTTTATTTGAAATACAATATTATTAGAAAATATAGAAATAGAAACTCGGCGCCTGTATGGTGTTTTTCCTTCCCAAACTTTCCGTTGTAAGATATCCCAGATATAGTTTTCTTGACTATTTTTTTTCTGTCGACATATTAGAATCATCTATGTACCTTTACACTCTAAATCGAAAGCGAAATAATAGGCGAATTTTTTAAACTGTTCTACTATTTTTCTTTCAACATCCAAATCCGGGGGTGAGGGTGCAATTGTCCTAGCAGCGGCCGTGCTCGCTACTAAATATTAGTACTATATATACGTTCACGGTTTACGCATTAATGTAAATTATTTGTTTTCTTTCTTAAAAATATTAGTATCTTTATAATTTTTTATGCCGAATGCCGCTTTAATTGGTCGTAAAATTTGCCGCCCCAAAAAATTCGCCGCTCTAGGCTACAGCCTACTTAGCCTATTTAGAAATCCGGCCCTGCTTTGGTCTGACTTGAAACTAATAAGAAAACAGAAAGAAACTATATAAAAGAACGGACCGTTCCTTTTCCACATCACTTTCAAGTATGGTTCGGGAGGTCTTAAGGTGTAAACTATTAATTATCTATGAATGACACACGTAAAAAATAAACTTATCTTTTTTTTAATTGCCAAAGGCAAATAAAATAGTTTCATAATTAAAAAGTTCAATCCGTTAACTTTTTTTCTCTCGAACATTCCATCATTTGTTTAAACTAAACGTAGATTAAATAAAAGAAAATCTTTAACAGGTATCCTTACGTAACCTGTTGTGTCACCAAACAACTAAAAAATTACAAGAGCAAGATACTCGATGTGTGTATTACTTTAGCTTGACAGTTAATTCAAAAGCAAAAACTAAAAAGGCCTGGAGATGCGACCATGACCTTTAGAAGGACGTTTCCTTCACATCCGTATTGCTTTCTGGCTGGCGGGTGTTCTTTTTATTTTTTATTTCGGAACTGCCCTTCTCGTAACCTCAGACGATCCTTTAATTGTCTTAGGAAGACGTGATCTAAATGTTCGATTTATGTATTCTTGTAATAAAATTCTCGTTAGCGTGTGTGATAGACATTTATTAGACTTAATGTATTCTGGGGCAGGAGGTCCCTTACACTGAGAAAAAATGCATACAAAAAATTTAGGTTACAGAAATAACAAACATTACAAAAAAAGGTTTTTGTAAAAATCCCTTTTGCCTGTTCAGGACTTTTTTTAGTAATCCCACCAAATTTTTTCTAGTAGTCCAATATCATCATTATTTTCGACATGAAGATATGCAAGCATCCCTGATATATCGCAGGACATCCCCAAAGTATTCTCAAGACAATAATAATGCTGTCGTAGTGCGATGGTTTCAATGCTACTAAAGATACTTTCCGGGATTTTGTCCTTGCCTAAGCAATCCTACGCAATCCTATGAGAGATCGTGCTGAAAAAAAAATCTCGTCTATAAGTAGCCCGTGTATTTGGGACTGGTTGATGTAATATCTGTTGTGGTCCTAAGTCCTAGTTAGCAATAATGTTGCGTTGGGTGCCAGCTCAAGTGACGTCTTCTTTATTTAACCACGTTCTAAATCACGAGGACAATCGTCAATAGCTCTCTTTTAGCCTTCTACTTGAGATAACTTTTGGTGGACACCGGTTGTTGTAATATCTTTGCAAACACTGCATATTTTTTTACCTTTTCATTCCCGAACAAAATCCTACACATATATTCTTTATGAAAACGTATTTTGCAAATAATCATATTATTAAAAGTATGTTTTGCAAGTAATTAAAAGCAATTAAACGAAACTCCTCGGCGCAACAGCCTATTAGTGGACCAAGGCCTGCCGTGCCCAATTCAGCTTTCGTGACCAAGGGCTCTGGGGTGCTAGGCATATATCACGGTCAGGTGGTCAACCTCACGAGGGACCTCCAGTGTTTAGTTACCAAGCATGCTTGGACCTCATTTTATCGACCAAATTAAGGGGAGTCGGATGGTTCTATCTCGCCCACGTTAATTTTCCTAACTTTAGGAACATTTTTCTCAGGAACTATATGATATACCATTAGTAACTTTTTTTTATATTTTGTTCCTTACATATAGAGCTTTGATATAAACTGAGGATAATTCAAAGTATAAAACATACTTTTACAGTGATTTTAAAAAAAAAATATGTATTGAAAAACACAAAAAAATCAGATTTAAAGTTATATAATTTTTTTTTGAGCACAGATATTTAAAATTCCTGTTTAAATCAAAGAGCTATTAATGAGGAAGAAGTAATAAAACAAAATATGTTGATATATGTTATAGTTCCTGAGAAAATTGTTCCTAACTGTTGAAAAACCTTATATTTCAGGAAACGACAAAGAAATGTAAGATTTAGGTAAGAACTGATGTTCAGAGTTTCTCAAAAATGCTTATAAAAAGAAAACCACTAAACACAAATCGATAATCTTGGTCTCAAGTTAAAGCTAAAAATATGTAGAATATAAAAAAGAAAAACAGAAAATCGTTATTTTTGACCCAAACACCCATCCGACTCCCTTTAAAGGGTGAAAGGTTGAGTGAACCCCGCCCAATCCGGGATTCGAACCCCTGTGGCACGGCAATGCAAAACGCTACCACGGGGCCTTAAATTAAAAGCAATTAGCGTTTAACATTTGCTGAGGGCGTCATTATTTCATTACGTCATAATTTTATACAATTATTAAATAAGTTGCTTCTGTATCGGTATTTTTAGAAAGCTTAAATATTTTTTTTTATAATCGAAGAGTTGGTATTAAGAAAAATAGTAAAATGAAGTTGTAAAGGGGAACTCTAGAAAGGTTCATGTATGTGTACCATTGGAACGAAGGATATAAAAGAAAGCTACTAACTAAAATTGATCATCAAAAGAATGTCTTTGTTAGACATTTTCTTCAACTTTATAGATTCCTTACACGCAAGTGCGTTAAATATCAGTTATGAATAGTTTGGTGGTATGTGTGTGCGTGTATTCATTTCAATAGCTTTATTGCCAATGAATGATTAAATGAAAACCCAAATGCTGAGTTTTGTAAAATTATTTCTCTCAATACAAATTTTATTACGACTACTATTTTTTTTATTTCATTTTATTATGTTTGATATACATATAATTACATAATATATATGTGGACGTTTCATATACAAGTAGAAAATACGGTATTTTTACTAATTTTTCTATAGTTATGTAATAAAAAAACAATAAAAATAAAAATTATGAACACTTTATAACATTAATTTAGATACCGAAAATAGCATTTAAATGTCTTATTATATTTTTTTAGGTTCTTAGATATATTACTTTTTTTTAGCTAGATAGATTATTTTGTTTGATAAATGAATTTTCAACGTAATTAATAGCTGTAAATTTAAATTCTTGAAGTTCATACATGTAACTTTATATGTTAATGTGTGGCGAACTATGTTTTCCAATGCATGTTCCGAAACAAGTCCTCTGTGCCATATTTAACCCTTTCACTCCCAATATTTCCATTTGAAATCATCATCAGCTTGAGATTTTTTTTCCTCACTAAGTTAAACTCGCACGTATTTAAGTAACTTTTACTAAATTCTCCATACATTTTTCTATAAAGTTACATTTTCTTTTTGTATCATTAGATGGAAGAATAATGTCTTTTGAATAATTAAATAGTGTTTGTTTTAGTTAAATAAAAATATGAAAAACATTGTAAAATAATATTAATTCTGAAACAATTTTATTAAATAAATTGGCCTTAAATTCTTCATGCTTGCATTTGTAAACGCCTAAAAATAGAATTTTAACCACTCTTAACAAATAAAGTTTCGAAACAATTTTTGTTATAATTTATTCAAAAATTATTATTCTATAAAAGTATTTCCTTAAATTTTAGTTAAAAAATAAGGATTTTTTTAAACCATTTTATTCTGTATGCATAATGAGTCTATTTCACAAATTTTAGGGTTCTTAGAATAAAAAATAAAAAGTTGGGACTGAAAGGGTTAACTAACGTAGAGACGGGCAATCAGTTCGGGTTGAAATAACATAAAATAAAGAATTTAGTTTTCGAGTTATTACCACTTACTTATATGTTCATGATGTAGTAGTTTTTCAAACTTTTCTGCGTGTGCGTGTTCTCGTCTTTCAATCTTTTGAATTTTGGAAAGGGCCCCTACCGTCAACATGAGAGCCACAGCACGGTAGAAATAAGCAGACACCATGGTTCAATCTATACAAGAAAGAAGGAACAGTCCAGTATAATTTGGGGGATTTTGAAGACGAATCTGAAATTAATATAGGTGACGAAAAAACTTACTAGGAGAAAACTATGAAAATGACAACGTTTTTTTCGCAATAATGCACATATAAGTGCCTTACTTTTTGTGTAAAAAGAGTTTATTAAAATAAAACACATAAAAACTGTTTAATTATTGTATGTAAAGTAAGTAAAAGTGTATATTTAAGCGATTTTTTTGTCCAGTCAATTTGGTCCGAAAATATTATTTTGAGGAAATGGTAAAGAAAAACAACTTAAACTTACTTTTAAAATATGTGATTAATAATATTAATATAACATGAATTTGCCAAATTGGTAAAAGAACCTATTTGAAACCAAGAAAAAAGTTAAAAATACACTGTTTCTTTCTAAATTGATAAAGCTAAAGGAATTAGGGATTTATTAATGGGAATTACCTAAAATGAAAAATCGAAATATTTTATCTTCAAAATTTGTATTTTTGTGTTTTTGAATTTTTTGTTTTTGTGTGCTTGACTATTATACGATGCAGAAATTTGCCAAACTGAATTATACTGAAACTTAGGAAAAAGCAAAATACAGTATTTGTTTCTAAATTAATAATGCTAAAGAACTTAGGGATTTATGAATGGGAATTTCACATAAAACTAAGAAAAATCTATTTTATGTTCGTTTATGTATTTCTATTTAAAATTATTGTTTTTATTTGCGAAATGCTTAAAAGAAGTTTTTTTCGTATTATATCACTTACATAATATTAACTCCGATGAATTTAACCATTTTAAACAATTCATATAAAATTAAATAAAGTTAAGATATTCTAAAGAGAAACTTACTCTTTCGTTTAAAAAATTAAATTAGTTGATTATTGAGATACAACTCAAGTATTAAATTTAAAAAGTGTTTTTATATAATATTAGTCGTTATTGAAAATGATAACTTTTTTAAATTAGAAAGTATAAAATTAATTCACTTAATGAGCGTATGATACATTATAAAGTTTTAAGTGATTATACTTAAGTATATTTTATAAATTAATTTTTTTAGCTACAATAATAAATTTTATATTTGAACATTTGTACTTAAATTGCTATTTCACTGTTTCAGAATTTTTCGGCAATTTATCGAGAAACTTTAAAATTGCAGAATAACATGCACAACAACTGACTTGTTTCCTGTAAAAATTTTTTTAAACTTTTTGAAGACAGAAAAAATACTTACATAAGCAAATTCTGAACAACTAACCAAGCTGCTAAGATGCTCATATAGGGCACATGGCCATGCATTGAAAAAGTTTTAAATGAAAAAACCAAGTTTTCTTTTGTCAGGACAAGTTATTTAAAGAAATATTTAACTTATAAACACGTAGTTTTAAAAAATGTATGTAATTGTAACATTTCGAAAACAAGGAATTTTTGTCATTTTTGAATAAAATTACATTTTGAAATTAAAATTAATATATATATTTCAATGTAATTTAAATGTTATTAATTATAACATATAATCTCACTATCTGCTTAATCTTTTAGTTTTTCTTGGTCCCATACATACTTCCTTGGTTACTTCCTCCCAGAAACAGTCAATTGGCGTTAACATTTGTCATGAATCAGGAAAAGTAGTAACCTTCGCACTTTCTATTTTTATGTATTAAATACTTAGTTTTTGGACTTTAAATTTACAATACCATATTTATAATATAACAAAGAATGTATTAAATAATTCCAGGTTGAAATAGGTATTCATTGTTTTTTTACCAGCTAAAAAAATTGAGATTCCGCATTTGCACCCCCTCCATATTAAGCGATGACTTAGTTAGTGTAAGAGCAATTGGTCGAAAAACCTGAAAATTGAATAGTTATTTCTTTTTCTAGAGACTCAACTAAAGGGAGTATAAGGGAGCAATCTTAGCTTCTTTTCATCAGGGTATATATAGGGTTTCGTTAAATTAACGTTGCATTAGATCTACATGACATCACAGGTCCGTCTGGAGCACTATACCATGGCTTACTCAACAACTCAATAATGCCTGAGAAGCTCTCTGTGACGTTACACAATCCGTCCTGTTCCGGTTGCCGGCTGTTCCGAAGAAGACTAACGAAATCTGAAAAGTACAGTCGGCCGTGCACGAATAGGTTTCGTACTTTTTCTTCTGAAAATCCGATAATCAGAACAGGACTGGTAGCGTTTTGTCACGAAGAGCTTCTGTGGCCTTAAAGTTGAGTAGGTCATGTTTATATCGTTATGCCTTCCTTTCCCAGGTTGAATAAAAATAAGTAGAATATATGCCTAAATGCCGCCTTTCACGCTTTAAGTATGGTAGTCAAAAGCGGGTCAAAGTGGATAACTTTTGCACAAGTAAACTGTTCATTTTGTAGCCTTAGTTAGTTAAATAAAACAAAATATGAGAACCTCTGAAGCAAACTAAATTAATAAAAAAAATACAACACCACTAAAAATTCAAATCATTATTCCAAGAATATACAAATTAAAGGACACTTACCGAAATACCGTGATACAGATGATATCAATACAAAATACCACTAAATCCTCAATCCAGTTAAAAGAAACATCAGTCCAACATATAATCCGAATGCTTATCACCAGAATGCGCGAGAATTAGCGCCTTATTCATCAATACACGGGAAAACAAAAAAAGCAAATTTTCCTTCACCTTGGTAAAGAGGGAGGGAGCCTCATCACTGACCTAGGTATCAGTAGCCAGGTATCATTGGTGTGACAAGAAGCGGTAGTTGGATGCTGAAAACGAAACCGCCCCTGGCCCAACACTTTGATGATAGAGAAAGAATATCGTGTGTTTCTGTATGTGTTCTCTTCATGTATTTCTAAAAATGTTATTAGGAACGTCTAAATTTGTCCGTGTAACTTAAAATACTACTTTGAAGGGCAATGTGGTGAAGAAACGTAACCACTTAGTACTTCTCTTTGCAAAGAAAGATGTAATATGTATATTGTTGGGTCAAACTTCAAATTCGTGTGAAAATACCCCGATACATACACATGCATATAAGGGCACAGAAGTAAAAAAAAAAACCTCTTTTCCCTAAAAACTTTTTCACAAAATACCATTTTCACTAGACTTAAGTGCTTCAATCCTTATTGTTGTATAATATTTATCCTGTACACTGTATATTTTTTGTTCTTTCCTTAATGTCACATTATTGTTGTCTTCATGCGGTTATCCTACGAAAGATTGTTGACAGAGCCTCCGAAGATGTTTGGATTTTTTTTCACATATAAGGCCAAAGACAAACACATAGACAAAAACACTTAATTATCTTACTTATTTGGATTCAGACGCGCTATATCCACTATGCCAAAAAGACGGCTGTCATATTGTTAATACCTATAATTAAAAAAATGTTTTATCATCTAAAGAAATTTTTGTTTGCTTATACGACTTCGAAATCATGATAAGACGAGAGGAAATCTTTGTAGAATAACTTTTATAAAAAATATTAGAGTATTAAGGACTTGACCCCAACTATTTTTTTAAATTTAACTCAGGTGATCGAATATAGTTATGGTTAGTACTTACAACTAACTTCTTTGCCGATATTTGAACTATCATGTACGTTATGTGTGCATCCTAATGGATTACTAAGATTCTTACTGTGGCTTTTCTTTGTTTGGCTTACTGGATATACGTACACCAGAAAAGTTTATATAAGAATATGACCTTTGTCTTCGTATTCGACCATCTTCGACTTAAGATTGCAATGTCAGAATAAGAGCAAAGAGATGTTGACATTGCATCATACAATATTGCATGCCACTTTGTAGGGTTACGCTTTTATTCAGAAGTGAAACAGTAACATAGAATGCTCGTTTTCTAAAAAGAACCCAAACTCTTTATCCCAGCATGTCTACAAATATGCATCTGATGCGTCTCGAAACTAGTCGAAGAAAATAATAACATAAAAAAAAAGAGATCCCCTATCTCTATCACATAAATGAGAGCAGTGCCTCTTCCAGAGTGGAATTTTAATTGATGCTCGCGGTTTTCTTCTGTACCCTGAGGATCGTCAATGTTTGACTTCGTAATTTTTTTTAGTGTCCGCCGGCTATAGGGTACGCGGGTAGTCCTTTTGTGAGACACTTGTTTTGGGTAACTGGATGTGGTGTGGGAAATACCCGTAAGATTTTAGGAAGTGATCGTTTGGAGGTTTCAACAAGATGGACAATTAATAATAGCAGTACTTTTTTCTTATGATGTTCTGGTTTACTTTGCTTCATTCGATTATTTTGTTGAAAAATTACGAGTATGTAGGATTTGATGTTTGGGTAGGATATAAGTTTGGAATATTTTTAAAACTCACGAAAGACCCCAATAATATTTATATTTTAATAATTTATTAAATATTACTCATATTATGGATGATTTTTTAAAAACTTACATTTAATTCGAATTTTATGACGTATGATTTGAAATTTATGACTCTGGTTGTAATTTTAAAGTAATGATAGACACAAATAATATTTAAAAATATTGGTTTAATGTTAAGAATAAGAAATGATAATTTATTATTTTTAATAACCTAGCAAACTAAAACTTTATTTAAATATAGATAAAAAGATAAGATGAGTAAAAAACTGTACTGCTTTATTACAGTAGGGTCTGATGGGGTAAAATAGGTAAAAAAAAACAGCACATTTTGCATTCATGCCTTCAGAGCAATAAAAATATCTATTTTACAAGTGTAAAAAATATTTAGGGTATGCAAATAAACATTTCTTATAACATTTAAAGTGAAATTTACCTGAATAAAAAATTATTGATATTGATAAATGTGTTAGTAAAAGTGCTGTCAATGACTTATTTTACCCCATGGGGTGGGATAAAATAGCTCTGTGTAGTAGGGTAAAATAAGTCATGATATAAAAAAAGCTTCAATTACTCAATTTTTAAAATTTATTTTTAACATTGTTTAGAAAGCAATCAGGTGAGATGATATAAACCTTTACAAGAACTAATACAGTCCCCTGAGAATTAATCCTGGCTCAGGAAGGACTATGTAATAGGACTTTCTTTTTCTCTCTAAAATGTCACATTGTATAAGACTTCTTTAATTTGTGAAAGAATACCAAGATATAACTCCTTGGTTTTATCCGCAAAAACTCGACCTAGACCAACTTTCTTATTTGCAGTGAATTGAAATTGTCAAAAAACTATCTTAGCTCAATGGGGGTAGTTTTTTCACATGTAATGGTTTCATTTCTTCTCTGTTTCCCTACAGACATTTTTGCAAATTTCTTTTCCATTCTTACATTTTCGATATGTAGTCTATTTGAAGAAGTTGAAGTAGTTAAAATTTCTCACATTTCTTGCTCCATAAGTTTTCTCTTTTTTTTTCATTCTACATGGCTTCCTTGCAAGCAGTTGATAGCTTGGAGAAGTGTCTCTATGATTGCAGATTTGATGTGCTTTAAAGGAGAACCCATACTTGACTCATCTTGAAGGGTAGCTCGGATTTGTTTGCATAAAATATGTTTCGAGGAAATATCCCACTTCTTTTGAATCCACTAACACTGTTTTCGGATTGAAATTCTTGAAAGCGGTTTTGAATAATGAAGAGGACAATGACTTTCAAATTTGCAGTCATTTATGAGTAAAAGAGTGACAAACCAATATTAAAAGCAGTTTATAAAAAGAGTAATTATCAGAAAAGGATTTAAAACGCATAAAGTGTTGTTAGTTGTGCAATGTGTGCTTAGCCCAATCTATTTTGAAATATGACTTATTTTACCCCACGCAGGTTTTTTTGCTACAAAAAATAAGGTTTTCCTCTTTTTACTTTGAAACTTTCTGAATTAACTTTTGAACAGCACCTGTGCACAATAAGAAAAAAATTTATTATACACATACTTCTAACTTTTCTTGAAACAAAAGTTTTCTACAGCCAGAATTTAAAGTTTCACAAATGAAAACATTTAATGGCAAAAAACTGTAACTGCACAGTAGAATTTACAATTAGTTTTGCATATAAAAAGATGACCAGTATCAATAAAATATAAAACCGGCATCAGGAGAAGAAAAAATTATATAGTTTGTTTTAAGGAATTTTGTTTTAAAACTGACCTATTTTACCCCATGACTTATTTTACCCCACCTGACCCTACTAAATGAATTAATATGTACTGTTTCAAAAATTTTGTGAGAAGAAGTAATTATGCCTGGCTTTAATATTTAAAAAAAAAATGCAAACTTTCAAGAACGGAGGGTGTTTTCTTTAAAAAAACAGGTTTAACATAACTCTTGGTTTTTCCCAACTTAATTTAATCTTTTCCTTTCATGGTAAAAGTAGGAAGTAGTACATCATCATCATCATAGTTGGCCCGACAGCCCGTTGTGGGCCTTCGCCTTCTTAAGAAGTTTTTTCCATCCTGCTCTGTTTTATGCTTGGGACCTCCAGTTTCTAATCTTCATGAGATCGAAGTCCGTCTCCAGGCAGTCGATCGACCGTCGTTTTGGTCTGCCCCTTGGTCGTTGTCCGAATGGGACTGCATTAAAAACTTTTAAAGCAGCCCGATCTGCGTCCATTCGCAATAGATGGCCAGCCCATCTCATTCTATTCAGCCTGATAAATTTGACGACGTCATCCTCTTTGTATAGCTTGTACAGTTCGAAGTTAAATCTTCTCCGCCAGACTCCCCTGTCAAATACAGCACCAAAGATGGTCCGCAGCACTCTCCTTTCAAAGAGTGCAAGCATTTTTTCTTCTGTTGACGTAAGTGACCAGGTCTCAGAGGCATATGTCAGCACTGGTCTTATAAGAGTTTTGTATAACAGGATTTTCGTTCTTCTTTTAATTAAATGGCTCCTCAATTGACTTCTGAGTCCACATAGACATCGGTTGGCCGCAGCAATTCTCTTCCTGATCTCGGGGCTGATGCCATTTTGGCACTCAACCACAGAACCTAAATAAGTAAATTTCTCAACTCGTTCAAATTTATGTCCCTCGATTTCAAAAGTAGAGCCAATATTGTTCTTTCCACAATACATGTATTTTGTCTTTCCCTCATTTATCTTTAGCTTTACCTTTTCTGCAGCTTTTTCTATTGCAGTGAAGGATTCCCTTAGTGAGCTTGCAGACCTAGCAATGATATCTATATCGTCCGCATAAGCCAGGATCTGTACAGATCCTGGCTTATGCGGACGACCGCACCTGACCCTACTAAATGAATTAATATGTACTGTTTCAAAAATTTTGTGAGAAGAAGTAATTATGCCTGGCTTTAATATTTAAAAAAAAATGCAAACTTTCAAGAACGGAGGGTGTTTTCTTTTAAAAAAACAGGTTTAACATAACTCTTGGTTTTTTCCCAACTTAATTTAATCTTTTTCTTTCATGGTAGAAGTCGGAAGTAGTACAGCACGGGAAAAACGATCCACTCCTCGTTACTCGGCTGCTATTGATCAGGGAATTTTGTGGAAGGTGTCAATTTTCAGAAAATAGCGTAAGAAATTGAGAACTGGCAACAAAAATTGTATAAAGGGTCGTCTACATATTAAAATGAGTACCAACTTTGAAAATTCCAATAGCAACACCCAATTTTTTTTTATATAAAAATGTTTATCATCTTCAAAATACCCCAGATCCAAAAGAAAATTAATTAATTTGCATTATTTGTTGAGATATAAGCATTCAAAGTTGAACGCTCATAATGTTAAAAAAGTTTCACAAACTTTTATTCATACCTCCACAAATAAAATTAATTAAACAAAGAATTTTTTTTCATTATATACTTCTTAATCTTGCGAAAACAAATCACACAAGTTTTTCATCAATTTTTCATTTTTAATATTTTTTTATTTAAATTTAAATAATAAAAAATAAAATATGAAAAGCAACCCCAATTTTTTTTTTTACATAAATCGATAAAGTAGATCAAGTAGAACCAAAATCCCAAATATTTTAATTCAACAACAATTATTTGCCGAGTTATTGTAAAAAAAACTGAAAAAAACCCCGAATATTAGGGACTGTGTAAAAATTATTTGGCAAATTTGTTCCTAACTTGCATTATCGTTTGGTGGTTGAAAAGCGTTTATTGGTAAATGTTTATGAAATTATTGATGTCTGTCAAATGTCTAAAAAAAATTCTTGTTGCAAGTGCATACAATGTATTTTGTTTGTATAATTAACATTAAATTATATCGATTACTATGTTTTTAAATGTATGTTATTTCCAATACAATTTCAAAAAGTGTCTTTAATATTAAAAATTAAATACCCTTAATTATTATTGGAATTCGGTTTTTAGTATATTTCATTGTTACCACATTGATTATTTAAAATGATTAGTGCCCACTGCCTTGGTTAAAAATCATTACCAAATCATTCTGCGTAATTTTATTTTGCTTTCCTTAAATATCGTGTTAGGGCCGTAACTCTCGTTTTGTAATGCGTGGTTTATATTACCGATAAAGTGCGCCGAATTTTAAACAAACTTTTTGTAGCAATATGAATGAAACAAAAATTTGCATAAAAAATGTAAAACATAAATGTAATAATCCTGTTTGTCAATCTGATTGTAACTAATCGCATTTGAAAATCTGTTCGTTATAAATAACCGTATATGAGACTTAATTTAAAATTAAAACTTTTCCTCTTCTAGCCTTTATTTTATTTCGGAATTTTAAAATCCAAAATTAAAAAAAACATTATAAAAATAACAATATTAGTGAAGAGGGTTAAATTCTAGCTTTCGTTGGCGAGATTATGTTAACCCTTTTGTTAGCTTGTCGTTTTGAAAAGACACAACTAAATATTACCTTTTTCGTTTTGGAGATTTCCCCCTAAACGAGTTCAAAATTAATGCTTTAATATCTCAGCAAATAATTCAAAATAAATAATTGTTTTTTATACATGGGGTATTTTGAAGGTGCTAAACATTTTTATGTAAAAAAAATTGGGTGTTGCCATTGGAATTTTCAAAGTTGGTACTCATTTTAATATGTAGACGACCCCTTATACAATTTTTGTTGCCAGTTCTCAATTTCTTACGCTATTTCCTGAAAATTGACACCTTCCGCAAAATTCCCTGATCAATAGCAGCCGAGTAACGAGGGGTGGATCGTTTTTTCCCCCAGCTGTACATATTATTTTGGGTATTTCACAGTTGTTAAAATATTCCTAAGGATCATGCCGTCTAGAAAGTGTTATGTTAAGACAATATTAATTCATGATTATTGATCTATTTGTATCGATTATTGCCCATACAAATCAATGATTGTTGGTGTTGAATTGTATACCATTTATGTACAGATAAATATATTGTCTTCTATAAAAAATGAATATTTTTTTATTTAATTATTTTAATTATTTTTTTAAATAATACTTTTCAAACAGTTTGTCCAAAATAAAGGGAAAAAGACAATTAGTTTTGTTTAAAATTTTGATTTATTGAATAAAAAGAAGCAAATGCCTAATTTAAATAATTTTTTATAAGACTTGAAACAAAGGGCACTTTTGTATATTTTATATATTAAGTAGTATTCAACACGAAAATATCAAATATATCACAGTCAATTGTTCCAGTAGTAATTCCTAAGCCATTTGTTAATATTTGCCAGTTCAAAACTTCTCGCATCTCTCACAGATTGGGGATCCAAAGGGTTGTCCTCCCTGGAAAATAATTAAATAATTTTAATAATTACATATAACTATGGGTTTATTATGTAAAAAGCATATTAACATTGTAGACTCATAGAAACAAATTTCAGTTACGAATTCAATAATTAAATCATTCAATTCATAATGACATTCTAATTCATTAAGGGGGAATGATCGCGGAAACCATAGAGCCTCTGTGTTAATCCAATGAAAAAACATGATTTTTCTAAGCCCTATTTCTCCGTGTGAATTGAATAATTTTACAACCTTTTTTATGATAAATGTGACTGGCTTACAGGGCTCTATAATTCCACTTTTTGTAAATTGGTTCAAATATTTTTTAAATTTTCAATAAATAATTTTACAACAAAATATTTCAAACAATTCACCTTAATTTCAAAAAGTGGGATTATAGAGCTCTGTAATAAGCCAGCTACATTTATCATATAAAAAATTGTTGGTAAAAATATTCATTGCAGCCGGATAAATGTGGTTTAGAAAATCATGTTTTTCCCCCATTAGATTAACACAGAGGCAGTTTGGTTTGGAGACTAGCCGTTATTCCCCATAATGCCAGTTTAGGAAGTACTAGCTGTTATACCCGACGTTGCACGGGTAGAGGTGGAAAAATAATTTAACAGTCAATTTAACTATTTTTTTCTTTCATTTTAGTTACATAAGATATGAAGATTACCCAATAATTTTCCATTTAATTACCCAACTTGGATATAGTAATGATTAATATTAATTTCAAAAAATTCCAAAATGAAAAATACGCTATAAAATGCACTCATAAATGTCATCACAATTCCCTCATAAATACATAAAACCTTTTAGCTCATTTGGCGCGTTTTCGGAAATAATTTGGCGAGAAAATTGATATAGCTACAAACACACCTATTATACAGCTCTAACGCAATGACCTTTGAACAACCGACCAGATTATAAATTATTTATAAAAGAAATCGCCTATTTGGCGAGTTTTAGTTAATAATTTGGCGAGTTTGGCAACGTATTTGGCGAAAAAATAAATACATAAAACACTAATATGCAGCTCTAGTGCGATGGCCTTTATTAACCATCATAGTTCAGTAATAGCTTACGATACAGTTATTACTTAAATCTGCATACATTGCAGTCAACAGAAAAATCAATGAAAAAATCATCAAATAAACCCACAATAAAATCGGGGAATAGAGATAGGCGGAATTACATCACTTGAAACATGTTAATTATTTTTCAAATAATGAAATTAGTTTCTGAAGGTAATGGCAACAGAATAAAATAAACATTTTCAATTTTAAATGTTTTCGTTAAAAGTTTTATTTAATTTTTTCAGCCGATGGCATCAGGAAAGTAAAAAAAAGATCGGATTTGAGCCAAAGTGGTGTAGTTTTTTCATAAAATTCGAATAAAAACGTTCGAAAACGATAGAAGGAATGGTCTGATTTGAAAAATTCTTAGCCTATGTTTGTTCCGGAGATGAGATGAATTTTTGTGCCAAATTTCGTGACGATCTGTGCGTGGTTCTTTAGATCTCGTGTCTTATACACAAACAAACAAACACAAACAAACAAACAAACACAAACAACAACAAACAACAAAAACAAACAACAAACAACAACAAACAAACAAACAAACAAACAAACAAACAAACAACAACAAACAAACAAACAACAAACAAACAAACAACAAACAAACAAACAAACAAACAAACAAAACAAACAAAAACAAACAAACAAACAAACAAACAAACAACAAACAAACAAACAAAACAAACAAACAAACAAACAAAACAAACAAACAAAACAAACAACAAACAAAAACAAACAAACAAACAAACACAAACAAACAAACAAAACAAACAAACAAACAAAACAAACAACAACAAACAACAAAAACAAACAACAACAAACAAACAAACAAACAAACAAACAAACAAACAAACAAACAAACAAACAAACAAACAAACAAAACAAACAAACAAACAAACAAACAAACAAACAAACACAAACAACAACAAACAAACAAACAAACAACAAACAAACAAACAAAACAAACAAACAAACAAACAAACAAACAAACAAACAAAACAAACAAACAAACAAACAAACAAACAACAAACAAACAAACAAACAAACAAACAAACAAACAAACAAACAAACAAAACAAACAAACAAACAAAACAAACACAAACAAACAAAACAAACAAACAAAAACAACACACACAACACACAAACAAACGGAAGTTGCCTTTTATGTATATAGATTTATTACAATGTAATTACGAATACAAAAAATCCTTTCTAACCTTAGGTCTAGATGATGCGCTCCGCCGTCGACGATGACGGCCACCACAGAATCAGAAACGTTTTGCAGCACCTACACATATAGAAAAACACATCGAGTTATAAAATTGCATGAAATATGTGGAAAAACTATATTAATTTTATGCATTGTTTAGTAGATTGTATTAAAATTCATATTCTATAAAAGTGTTTGCATGATTAATAATTTAAAAGCATTAAAATAAAAAGGATGTATTCGATAATTATAGCTAATTTTACAATCACAAGTGTTGTTAACTGAAAAAATATGTTTTTTAAGTACTGAATAAAACCATATAATACTGTTGGATTGCACCGTTAAAAATTTGTGTGCTTGGTTTCACCGTAATAATGGTCCTAGTAGCTGAAACGACTGTGTGGTGAAATGTTTCACTATATATTCGGTATTCGGTTGAACCAGATTTCTGTTTCCAAAATCAGAAAAATGGTTCAACCAAATACCGAAAATTTGGTGAAGCATTTCACCACACAGCCGTTGCAGCTATAGGAACCATTATTATGCTGAAACCAAGAACACAAATTTTAACAGTGTCAGTGTGGGAAAGTGATGGCGATTGAACAAAAAGAGCCTGTAAGAAAGGTAAGAGGAGAAAGAATTACCAAATAATTTTTATAAAAATATGAATTTTTATTCCTTGATAAAATTCCCACAAATGTATGATAAAATGAATAACAAGAAGTTCATAAAGAACTAAAATAGCCTACTTTCCTGTTACTTAAATACTTACTGAAATTATAATCGGGAAACAACTAGGTTCATAACAGTAAATATCATCAACAATCGTTTCTAATATTCAATAATTCAAATATTTTTAAATAAAGTTTCTCTGCCATTGTTGATTTGGCATCATTGATTTAAATGACTCAAAATTGAATTTCAATTCTAATTCAATGGGAAATTCGCCGACAGATAGTAGATTTATGTCCGCCCGGACGTACAGACAGGCGGACAAAAAGTATGAAAGTTGGGTCTCTGAAGTCATAGCTTTCTAACAAAAAAAGAATTTTTAAGATCCGAATGATAGAACCGATTTTGGAAGGGGGTACGGACAGACAGACAGATACGACAGATGGACGAACAGACAGACGGACATCGATCGCATGTCAACACCTACTTTTTCATTCTTAAAAAAAGAAAAGTAGGCTAAAAATCTTGGCGTTTTTCAAACACAATGGTAAAATTTCTTAACTGAATGAACTTTTGTTTGTTTACATTTATCAAAGAAGACCAGTAGTTTGTACGAATCTATTTTAAATAGGAAGCTTAATTATCATAACCACCTCACATGTATCACAAGAAATTTTATATCCGTAAACATAGTTCGAGCATAAATATATGAAGAATTATTTATATGCATTTGTGAACAAGCTATTTGCCGATTGACTGTGTTAAAGAAGGGCGTGAAAGAAAAGTTAGGATGTCGTTAAAGCTGCCCTTTTAGAGTTATTAGTTGGATGGAAATCATTTGAATATTTAAATCGATTCCTGTTGAGGTTAAACGGCGGGGGAAGAGCCTCAATAATGATAGAAAGAATGCCGGTTCCACGCGAATCGTACATAGTAATTGGTGACGATGAAGAATGGCTTATTTGTTATATCATACCTGTTCTAAATGAATTTTAATTGTAAAATTCATGGTTATAGATAAGTTGGGGGTTCTAAAATGCTATAGAATATGCTGAGTCTTAGTCAATTTAATTTTTTTCAACTTCCTTTATTTCGGCACCTCATTTTAGGAAGTGAATATTTTGCACAAGGTATTTCTCTATGTACGCGAATCCTGTTAAATCACGAACTGAACCCAAGGATTTGCCACTCAAATTTCTAACACAATTGTATAAATTCTAAAATATTCTTTTAACCAATCCCTGCATAATACAGGCGTGACAAATTCATTCCCAGTGAGATTTGAACCGAACAAGACATCACTTTTGCTGTTACTATCAAGCCAAAATGACCCTATGATGTCCTAAACCTCAATCTTTTCTAATTGTTATGTAAATTGTGCTGTGGTTAGTTGAATTAAATGTCTTAAAACCCTTCTGATCGTCATCATTATTTCTCCACGACACCCGGTCACTACGCCACAAGATACTGATGGTTATAAGGATGTGTAACTTTACTCCGTATTCCATTGCTCTATTGTTCTTTCGCAATCATAAGAAATTGAAGAGCTTAGTGGATACTTTAAAGTACTTAGTAGTACTTTCTATGGGACCAAAAGGCGAAAACGGTAAATTGAACTTCAAAGTTTTTAGTTTGCCCTTAGATCCGTTAAAAACTTGTACTTGTAAACGGTAAAATGCATACTTAACTTGAAGGTTCTAAAAAATGGGAAACTTGTTATCTTTAAAGAAAAAAAAAATATGCTCATTGACACAAAAAAAAAATCAGATTTTTCAAAAATGTCATATAGCACGTTCTTCAACTAAGCTTTTCATTTGATTTCATAGTGTTTCTATACAAATTGACATAATTCAGAAAAGTAGTTCCTATTTTATAGTCATTTCAACGCTCAATGGAAATTATATGAAATAAAAAAGTAGCTTATATAGGAAAGAAAATGTTAAACCAAAGTTATATATTTTTAATTATAAATAGCAACAAGTGTTATTGAAGATCAACATAAATACTACATATCTCTGCATTCCGATTTTAGGGGATGTACTCGTGAATCAAAGAAAAAAATAGGTGTTTCCTGCTTAATTTAAAAGGTTAGTGAGAACATCATACATATGGATGAATCTAACAGTCATACATGTCATAAAACGTTTGACTTCTTTATGTGAAAAAAAAAACGTTTATGATGTACTACATGGTTTATTAAAGGACATTTTCATGCCATATTTTTTCGGGGCTGGGCAGCCCAGTCGGTTAGGCATTCGCCTTGCATGCGGAAGGTCCCAGGTTCGGGTCCGGGCAACGCCAAAATAACTGCCCACCTATAAACGGCCCGTGCAGCCAAAAATGTCCGACGAATAATACCCCGTGTAGAGGGAGTGCACGTTAAATATGCTCCAAAGTACCGACGCTGCGTACGATGTCGCCATGCTTTAACGGCGTTGGGTGCATACTCAGGTGTCGGCTCGTCACCTGACTGTGGTTCTAAATTATGGCGCCCGTCGCCAATAGCCCTCGTATAGCTCTAGTGCGACGATAGTTTAAACTAAACATGCCATATTTATACTTTTATAAAAAAAGATCTTTTTTTTCAATCCTTTATCACTAATAAAGCTTATTTCTGGTGGAAATCGTGCTGAGGAATAGTAGAATAGCGTGGGATTTTTTCAGACAATCAGCTTATTTCAATAACATTCGCTAGCTCTGGTGTGAAGCAATTCTAAACAACAAGGAAAAACAACAAGACAATATAAATTTGCTTGTTTCTCATAGTTAAAGTAAATTAGTGACCCCAAAGAATAGTTTTATTCCTTTTTTTTAGAAATTCTTAAACTTTTTAAAAATTGTTTTAAACTGTTAGTTAGTTCTAATGTTAGATTTCTTTCTCATAATTTCTAAACTTATTTATGAGCCTAATTTGAGATTATTTTAACATGCCCCTTTATATACTAAAAGTTTAAAGCTTGTAGATTTTAGAAATATTTTTCTATACTTACTCCACCAGCAGCCCATGGATCCAGATTTCCGTTGCTGAATACTATGTTAGATGCTGCAGATACATCTGAAAATATTAACGCAACTTATAACGACTTTACGTGTTTACAATTTAAAATAATTTGCAGCTTTTTCAATTACAAATAATTAATAGAAAAAATACTTCAAACAGGTTCTCTGATGCAAAAAAAAAAGAATATAGTGACTACACATAATTATGCCATTTGGAAGGTGGTTAATTATTAATAAAAAGAAATCTTTGCATTTGTAATATCTAAAATATTTAAAATGTGGATATTTAGCCTGGTTTCATTTTTATAAAAATGGGTCTTAAAATATTTCTAGCGACATTTTTGTTGAAAATTTAACAAATCAACATTTCTGGAGGAATTTGATACGCTGATTTCGAATATTTTCTCTATTTAGATTTTGGGGATTTCGCTGTTCAATTTGCCAAAAATGTAATGGCGGTTATACCTATCGATTTCAATTTCTTTTGAAGGAATATCAATAAATTAATGATATTAGTTACCAACATGTTGTAGCTATCCACAAATGATTTCCATTTATTTTACACATTTAAAATTATAAGCAGGAAAACCATAATTTTACTCTCATGTTATTAATAGTCAAAAATAAATTTTAATTACTAACCGTCACCCCAATATACAACATCCAAAAAGTCTCTTCTTGGTAAAACATTAAAAGTATTTAAGCAATAGCTATCCCTCATTGAGGAGTTGAATTTTAGCACAGGGAACATATCTGTGACTCCATTAGTTTCACCTTCGAGATTAATCTCCGTACAGGCCTTTAAAATAAATATTAAAAGTATTTCAGACACACACAAACAACCAATTTTAGAATATTTCAACTCAATAGAATGTAATAAAGAATTAACAAAAAAATATTTGTTACGTTAGAACAACTCTTCACGCATTTCTAAAAAATAAACAATGACTATGTTTCAGGTCTTGAATGAAAAAAAAAATGAATGAAAATAAATAATTTCAGATAGAACACCAATCGCATCAGCGATCGAACGAAATGCAGGAATGAAAGTTGGAAGGAAATACGTCACCTGAAATAAGTCAATTATAGCTCAGGCAGTTTGAAATCTACGATTATAATATAGAACATTTTAAGTTAGGGTAAAGATTAGTTTTCGCACTCACCTGATAATTCCAAGCTGTTGCATCATTTCCTAACCCACAACCAGTTGGGTCAGAGCAATATATGTATTCATTATAGATGTCGAAGCAGTTCATGTCTTGAGTTGCATTGTAAAATAAGGCAGCAGCAGCGTACAATCCGTCTGCTGGCCTAACAGCAGACTGCAAGAGGTTGCACATGACCTGTAATAACGCACATATAAAGCAAATCAATAAAGCTTTATATCATTCATTATCTGTTAGAACTCAGTTGAACGCAACATATTTTGCAAAACAGCTTCTAAATAACTTATTTATGTAGCTTGTTTATAAGTTTATAGGATCTACTTCTTGTTCGCCAGTATGGTCCTTGTGATCCTAGGTTCTGTTTACATTATTGTTATTTTATTTGATTATTTTTCTTCAAGTTTTTGTCTGGGCTTTGTTTGTGTGTAATGCTAAAAATTGCTATTATTACTATTATTATTAAAATGCTGGAAGTTATAGATTCTACTTACCGTTGGACATTTTGGATATTTTTAGATTTTGTTATCCTTGATCTTGATTGGAATAAGTATGCCATATGAAGAGTACAGGGGAAGAACCACTTGATTTATTAGGAGTAGTCCCGTAATTGTGTCTGCTTGGCGGACATTGGCGACAGGAAACCGGTTTTCTTTTCGGTTCTTCATACAGGGTTGCCGCGAGAGAAAAACAAAGTGAGAAACTGGTTTCCTTTCACCAGTTTAGGCGATTACTCGCTTTCATCGCCAAAGAGGCCTGATGAGGAAAGTTTTCTACGAAAATAAGCGTTTTTTCCGCTGTACTCTTCATATATGCTATCCATCGAACGAAACGATCGAAATTTAAGAAAATATGTTGGAGAAGAAGTATTGTCTCAATATGGCTCGATTGTTAGCTTATTGACATGCAAACATACATTAACTTGAAGAAGCCTTCAGCTATTTGGTTTCAACTTATTAAAGACTGAATTCTTTTTTAAATTTACCTTTTTATCGAGTTTAACCCTCTGATGGATAAGCTTTTTGGCCACCTGTAAACTTGGTTTCACTGCATTAGATTTAAATAAAAAGTTTTGATACATTAATTATATTTTGTGATATTTTTTTATTTATGTAGTAAATGGTTTTAAAACCTCCGCAATGCTAACAATTAAAATAAAAATAAAAATATATTTTTAAAAAAATAAATAATTATCTGCATTGCTGGAAGCACCAACACTCCCTTAACGGGTTTATACGTCTGTATCTCAAAGGTAGTTAAAGGTAAAAACGGTGCAATTGGACGGAATAAAGTATTTTCTCAAAATTGCAAATCACTAAAAGCCAATTCTGATCAACTACTTACAAGAATTCTGCGTTTACTTTTATTTTGTCAAATTTAAGGGATGTGCCAGTTTTCCGAAATATAGCGTAATGGAATTAATGTGTTGTAAAGGTTAGGTTTGAATTATCGTCGCACTAGAGCTACACGAGGGCTATTGAATGTGTTGTAAAAGAAGCAATGGAAGTATTTTAAAAAAAGTACCTTCACTGGGAAAGCTGGGAAATTTCCCATGAATGAGGCAGGATACGGATAATCCATCATAGCGCCCATCACAAAAGAGTTACGAATCCAAAGTAGCAAGTGCTCGTAATCTGCTGCATTTCGTAGAGGTTTGCAAAGATGAAACGTTTGTGCTATTTCTGAATAACCTGAGAAGAGTAGAATTCGATCAGTCAACTTTAAAGATAATCTACATACTATGGATTACATTATAAGTTATTTTATACGCATAATTATTAAATGTTTTTTTCCTGTAAGCCCTTGAATCCCTACACGTCTGAGAGTTAAATTCGAAATTATTTAATTCTTTTGACTGATGGATTTTGCAATATATATACAAAAAATTGTTAGTACAATTTACCTTTTTTTCCTAGCTGAGACCACTTTTCAAGTTGATTGAATGCCGATCGTACTGTAGCTTCACACACCGGTGATACGTCATGAAAATCCTAAAAATGATATAAAAAATAGTTCGGAATAATTTTGAATTATAATAATTTAATTATAATAATATAATACTAGTTATAATAACATAATAACAATTGGGATTTTTATAATAGTTATAATAAGTTGGAATTAATTTAAGTTATTAGCTTGTGTTTTATGTATTTAAGTATTTTACAACTGAATTACACAAAATGGAGTTATGAAATATTATTATATTACTTCTTGCACAAATTTTACAATAAAAAAAACAGTGCCCCTTCTGCGATTTTTGTGCCTGTTCCGATGGACCAGAGATTTCTAAAAATTATTCATCACTGAATTTATGCTTAGCCTAGGTTGGTAGGACTCAAGAGCACCTACATTCGTAGGCCTCAAAAGGAATTTAATGCCCCCTTTAGAAATAGAAACTCATAAGCACAGGGGAGGTTCAAATAGCTCTTTTTAGTAAAACCCTGATCTTTTCATCGCGTTTTACGAAATACATAAAGAATTAGCGTAGATTAATCCTTTCGCACATTATAAAAATATGCATAGTAAGAAGTTCTTTTCTTTTAATTGTAGAAATTAGGATTAAAAAAAAACAACAACGGGTACTTCAGTTTATTTATGTTATATATCTCCGGAAATCCAGTTTATAAATTGTCCAGCTCATACACAACAACAATTTCTAAAGCATAGTTAAAAAAAATTAAATTTCAACAAAAAGTTACTTTTTATTTCTTGTCGTATATTATGTTGTACTTTTTTACTCTTCATTTTTTTCTTCGATTCTAATTTCTTTTATTGTGGGAATAACGTAAGTATAAAGGTAATAAAGAATAATATAAATTGAAATTTTAATAAAAATCAACTATTTTTGTCATGTTAATACAAAGAAGACTGCAAACGAAGGCATGCAATTTTTTATCTTTGAAACTGTTAGAAGATATAATAGTGTCAAGTAAGTCACTTACTTTAGTAACTCCTTTGAAGAAAATGTTCCCTGAAAGTTTTCCAGCCACTTGATAAATTGGAGCACTAGCTGCAATAGCTCCTATTATAATATTGGGGTATTTCAGCCTCATATAAAAAGCCAGCATACCTCCATAACTAAACAAAAGATTTATTGATAAAAAATGCATTTTTTTGGCTTCTTACTTAAAAGTGTTTTAATAATGATATTCTTTTATATAAAATTATAATTATACAAGTTATATTTTAAGAGGGATTGTGAGTTCCATAAAGCTAATTCATTAGTTTTAAAATCACAACTTCCGCCGAAGTATTGCTATGCGATGTTAGCCATTTTCCCCCAGGTATGGCGAATCAACATAACATCGAAATGAAACAAATTTGAAACGAAACTGTTATCTAGTTATTTAATTATATATTTTTGAAGTTTTAAAATGCCAAAAACATACAGCAGATGGGTTTTAAAACTTTATCAATTAATAATTAAATAACCGGGTGTTATTTTCTTTTCAATTTTGTTTTAAATTGATGTTATGATGATTCTCATACCTGGTGAAAATGGGATAACATGGCAAAGCAATACTTCTGCGGAAGTTAAGATTTCAAAACTAATGCATTGGCTCTATGGGACTGACAGTCCCTATTAAGAAAGACTCAAGTGCACTTTTGTGTCACATGAATATCTTATAATACTAGTAAATACTTTTTAATTGTGAAATTATTCACGATCAGATTTAACGGTTTTTAATAAACTTCAGCAGTGCTAATCTTTGTGTACGTTTGAAAAGCAATGAAAAAGACTTAAAAAACATTAACCCATACTGACGTAATAGTTTTTATTATAGAAACACCATACATTCTGAAGCAAATGAATTATTTATTAATTTATAAATTCTTGAAACTAATTTGTAGTTGTTATTAAAAGGTTTTATTAATGGGAGAAAAAATTATCTTTTAATAAGAAAACCAAATGTATCACATTGTCTCTCAATTTTGTATCTAGAAAGCAGAAAAAGATATAGAAAAAATATAGATGTTAAGTGGTATAACACATAAGAAATAACCATTTTAACTGATAAGATAATTTTTGATACATTCGACTCGTGAGATACATTCGACATGAAATCTTGTGATATTTTCTATATGAATGTTAATAGTGGTGACTTGAATGTAGTGTAAATGAAACAGGTAACATATTGAATACGCAAATGTAAAAAAGAATTCAAGTCCATAGAAATGTTTCATACATGTTTCTTCAATGTTGAATCAAAGAAGCTTAGTGGGAAATTTTCCAATGGACTTGACCCCCTTTTACATTTAATAATTCATTTAGGTTCGCGGGAAAGAAAAATAATCCAAAGGGTTCTTTAGTTTATTTATTCTAAATCTTTGTACATCCTGTTTATAAACACTTCAGTTCGTACGCAGAGCAACTCATTAGCATGTTAAAAAAAAAGTATTAAATTTCAATAAAAATTGTTTTTAAATGCTTGAAGTATATTACTTAGTATACTTTAATTTGCAAAATATTTCCTAATTCTTATTTGAAAATGTTTTAGAATGAATTTAATAAGGAGGATTTGAAACAAAAGTTATACTAAACATGAACTTGTAAAGTTTAGTTATATTTTGGAAGTGATGCAAATAATTTTTTAAATAAAATATTTTTTTGTTGTTTTTAGTCTATAAAATCTCTTTTGATGTTGCTATAAATTATAATAAATGAATTGTTTAAATTATACCATATAATTAAAACTTTTATCCCCAAAAAGCTATTTAAACGTAAATTTGTGATATTTAAAGTAACTGACACCGTTAAAATGTAAAAATCAAGCTTTTTGAATTTTTAATATGAAGTTTACATTAGTTTTTCTGTGCATTATATTGAATTTTAACAGAATATGAGACCACTTTTGTGATTCATATTCAAAAACATAACAAACTTTTTTTTATTTAAATAATTCATTTTTTAAACTAATTTTTAATAAATTTTAAAAATTATTTTGACTTTGAATAGGAAGCAGAGACATATTTAAGAAAGTGTTTTATCTGTGACATTCTATTTTTTCTTTCTGAAACCTAAATTTTTTAATAATTAATTAAAACATTTTTGATTTTGCATGGAATGTTGACAAAAAACCGTGAAAAATAAATTACGCTTTTTTCCCTTGATAAAAAATTATATAAATTAACAAAACGCCTGACAAAGACATGTTTACTTATTGGGGATTTTTTGTTAAATGTTTTGTAAAATTTGTCAGTTAAATAAAAAATATTTCATGTAATTGACAATGTATCGTAAATTATATTTCCTAACTATCGTTTTATATAAAGTAAAATTTTCTCCAAAGGAGGACTGTGATAGATACTAGTCACGAGTATGTTGATCTGCTTTTGATAAAATCCATTGAGTATCGAATATATTATGTTTGGGAAGAAATATATATCTTTTGATAGGAATGTTGTGTGTTTCAAGTTGTTTACAGTTTTATTTCAAAACTTCAGCATCATAACATGTCAAGTTACCCATTTACGGTTTTTACAATCTTTGACTAGAAATATGGCCAATGCAAGTAATAATTGTTTTTGGAAGATAATATGATAAATTACAGCGTATTCTCCAATTGCTCCAACAAATTATACAACAAATTGCCACAACAAATTATAAGAAATAAAGTAATTTTTTAATGTATTAAAATGTAGGTTAAGAACATTATTTACAATTTTATTTGGTTACTAGTGTCAAACATTAATATTATTTTAAAGATACGATTGATTATCAATAAAACTAACATTGCATTACAATTGACACTTGTCTAAAAGATAAGCATAAATTTGAATGTAGTTTGACAAAAAAGTAGATTACTTGCCTTCCTCCAAAAGCAACGACTGGACATTTTTCGGCTTTGAATGTTTTCTTAAAACTTTTCAAAAAGAATGCATAATCAGCAAGTGCATGTTCAATGCTCAATAATCCAATATTGTTACCAGTAAAACTTTTTTCTCCAAATGGTAGCGATTTTCCGTAGTACCTCTGAAAAGCAAAAAAATTAGTATAGGTTCTAGTAAATCAAAACCTACATACCAAGCCATATGCATGTATTAAAAAAACATATTAAAAAGTATTTTTTTGAGAACTATATCTACATAAACAAGTCACGATATCTATAATTTATTTTTGAGTACAAGTATTAGATCGTATTTATCTGTATAAGCAGTAGTTTATATGGAATATGGTAGTTTAAATGCAATCAAAGAATGGTTTTTGAAATAATGTGTATAACTTATTTATAAATCTATTTTCAAAACTAATAATTAACGTTTATATAATTAGCATATTTTGTGTGACAGTTTTAATAACACATTTTCATTATAAGACTAAGATAAAATTAATTTCTCTAAGCACTCATAACAAGGCTCTACCATATTATCCAACAACCATATTTTATTAGCAATAGAATGATGTTTTGCAAATGTCTTTCATCTACAAAATACATTTTTGTAGTAAATGTGACTTTTTCTTTATATAAAGACATAAGGTATAAAAAAAATAACTGCATTTTACATTGTAAAATACCTATATTTATAATAAGATGTATATAATACTTTAATTACTTACATGTTCAGCAAATACAACTAGAGCGTGGAATTGTTGCGCTGCTCTGAAAACAAATCCTGAATTTTTCCAAAACCCTTCGATATCGCCTTCATTTCCAGCGTAGAAGAAAATGGGCCCGCTCTCTTGATCCCACCAAGTATCTATATAAAAGAAAAATTATCCCAAAATATTTTTTATACATATAAGCATCTGTGATAATGTACTTGAAAATTGCTAATTGATTATCCGCAGACTGGAAATTGGCAAATGTTACATTAATGTACAAGAAAGGGCATAAAAGTGATCCGGATAATTACAGACCAATGAGTCTTGCATCTGTTTTAGGTAAAGGTTTTGAAATGCTGTTCTAAACGCGTATAGTGACACTTTTGGAAACCAACAATTTCTTTTCAGATAATCAATATGAATTTAAAAAGGATAAGATTTGTACAACTAATCGTCAAAAAATTCTTTGCTATTGTTGCAAAAGAGATCGGTAAAGGCAATAATTTTGAAGTTATATTTGCACCGATCTCTAAAAAGGTTAGCTAACGGAAAACAAAGGGTTAATATAAATGATAAGTACTCAGATTGAAATGAAGTAGTGTGCCCTAGGGCTTGGTTTTGAGGTCAATTTTGTTTATTATGTTAATGGTTAGTATTATTAAGATCTTTGAACATGCATTCCCTGCAAAATAAGAAATCAAGAGGAGATTTAGTTCCGTTATTCAATTTCTTCAATCAGGGAGACGTGGGGAGTTAAAAAAATCTGATATTTTATAAGCATTTTCTTGTTATTTTTAATTAAAATGATTTCTAGATATAATAATGAAAACTCGAAAGCATATTAATCGAATCGAATACAAAAGGAATGTAATCAAATTTATGTGCATCAGTCTCTACAGCTTTTTAACGTAACTTTTTGTCAAAATTAAAAGTTCAATTTATAGTTAAACTTAAAATTCAATCTATTTATCGTCATTATATTTATCAACATTTATTGATCTGTTAGTATTATCTACTTTTGAATAATAAAATGGGATTAATTACAAAATAATTTTATTAATTGGTCTGTAGTAAACGAATCCTTCTTGCTTGTTTGCATGAATATTGTTTACATTCTTAAGTAACTTTTTCTGAAACTTTAAAACAATATGATTTTTTTAAAATGTTATAAAGGACTCTAATATTGTATCATTTATGAGTTTAGTTGAAATATGTTGAATAATAACATTTGTTGACAAATGTTTTGGACAAGAAATTGTATTACATATTTATAGCCAACTCACCATTATACAAATATCGTTGTTTATAGGTTTCATTTCCATGAGCCACAAAATTAAAATGATCAATTTTTTGATCAAAATACCCCTCGACGTACGAATAATCTTCTGCACATGACCCCACAATAAGGCCTATGAGGCACACCACTGCGTATTGGAACACCATTTTGATAGTCAATGACTGGTTAAAAATAAGACTGTATGTTTTTCAGTAGTGACTGATAGCGTAATATAAACACTTGTTCAATGTTCAAAGATAAGATAGGCCTTTGCAAGCTTATTTGAAGTATTGCTTCGGATATCTATGGAAATGACGTTAACAATGTATTCGTTGAACAAAGGACTTTTCAATTCGATACTATCTGTAAAATAGGTAAAAAGAAGAGAGTTAAACTACAGCTCTTATTACATAATATTTCATTTTTATTATCACATAATTGTTTCTTACTAAAAATATTGCTAAAAAGATGGTACCGAACATATTTTATTAAATTTAAATCGAATGTTTTATGTTGCGCAAGGTCTTTAAAAAATTATTGCTGAATTTTTTCACTACTACTTGTTTTAATAAAATTTCAAATTTATTCCTCGTAAAGTAACATTGAAATTACCTAAATATATACTTTTGGGAGCTTTGTGCTTACCATATTTAAAATTACATTACATTTACGCTTTGTTTTATACTAGTTTTGATCACGTTAAAGCGAAAGATTTAATGATTTAATGCATGTTTTGCTGCGTGTGTAATCATCTATTGTAATCATTCGTTTCCATAAAAAAAGCCTAGAATTGTTAACATGAAATGGCCAATATTAAACTAGGATTTATAGAATATGAATAGAGTTAGGTTACTTTTGGTACAACGAAAATAATTTAAAAATACTATGGCGTTCTAACCACTACATTTCTAAAAAATAACACACACTAAAAATAAATATTTATAACAACAAAATATCTGTATAAATTATAAAAAGCGGGTTTTATAAAAACTCGAAAACATTCTTAATTATAAGTACTTTGAATTTAAATATTTGTTATCTATCATGCAATAAATCACATACTCAAAATTGTATAATGGGAAATTCAAAGTTACGTATTAAAATAAACATGTAAAAAGGGCCGTGGGTTTCTAATTTGAAGCACTTACAGTAAGTATTTGTGTAGAATTATTAATTTTATACTGTAATGGGTGAACTAAAAGATAAAAATTAGTTATCCAAATTGAAACTTCAAAATGTATATAATATTTATAAATAATTATTTAAATAACATGATAAATTAATGCGTACAAAATAAAACTCTCATACAAGCAAATTTAAAAAAAAAAATAACTTTATTGAAGAAAATGCACAAACTAATAAAAAAGAATCAAATTTACAAATAAAGTTTATTAATAGTAATAATTACTTGAACCACCTTCATAAAACCATATTTGTAGAAAAAATCATTCGCCCGTGTATTTTTAAGCTCAGAGTTTGATGCATTACGAGATACAAGACATTTCATTTATTTATTCCAATGGTAATAATCCCTAAGCCATTTCTCAATGTTCGCTAGTTCAAAATTTCTTGCATCTCTCACAGATTGAGGATCTAAAGGATTGTCCTCCCTAAAAAATAATTGTATATAGTTAATGCATACGATTAACATCATTTTCATAAAAAAATCTATTCAACAAAAATATTCGGATGCAAATTTATTTTGAGATATAATACTTTCTATTAAAAAAATTAAAAAAAGAATTCGTTTGTTTTGTATTTTATATATCGAATGTGATTCGTTAATTAACCACTTTTCAATGAATTCAAACTTTGATTTAGAATAAATAAGCTGATAAAACGAATAAGCAAGCAAGTTTTTAGCAAGATAATTTTTTGGGAAAAATAAAAAATGCGTTTGTTTAGTATTTTAAATATTGAATGTGATTTGTCAGTTTTAACAATGTTTCAAAACTTAAAATCAAAACTCGATTTAGAATAAATAAGCTGATAAAACGAATACGAATGTAAAACTTCTAAAATAATATTTTATAGCTGTTCTACTTAACCCTCCTTTTTCCGTATTTAGTGTGAATGAGTTTTTCTTACTTTAATCTTAAATTGTAATTTTTTTTAATTTACAATTTTTGATTCATAATTTTTCATCTGGAAATGTTTTTAAGATCATCCTTTTCAAAATAAACTTGATTCTAAATTTGTTAAAAAATATTTCATTTAAAATAAATTAAATTTAAAATTTAGGCAGCGAAAACAACCATACATATTTGCTCATTTCCTGTGAACAACCTAACAAAAATGAAGTTAAAAACCACGTTGAAGATTAAATCGTTCTTTACCTGAGGTCCAGATGATGAGCTCCACCGTCGACAATAACGGCTACCAGAGAATCAGAAATGTTTTGCAGAACCTACACATAGAGTACCGCACAGTTTAAGTAGTTTATTAGTTTACATAAAGTATGGAAAAATTATATAATTGAAAAGTAGGTTTTTGGTTGATGTATTTGTTTTAATGTTAACACCGAACAATGTTTTTATTTAAAAGGGGGGGGGGGGGGGAATGCCGAAAACTTGCTTTATTAAATAGGAATGAAATTTCCTTCTTTTCCATTTTTAACCAGACTCGTATTATAATATCCATTTTTAACTGACTCGTATCGCTAATATGAGCCAAGGCTGTCAGTTTTGCTTGGAATATTTGAGAAAGTGCTGGATTGCAATGATTACCGCACATGTCCGTACTATTTGTAGTTTACATTCGTCCACTTCTAGATTATAATGCCTTTAACTGTATATTATAAACGTATTGGGTAATTTTAAAAATCAAAACACCTCCGCATTTTATTTTGTTTTTAAAGCAGTTAAAAAGTTAAAATTGACTGCTAAATCAAAAATTGATTTTTTAGATTTTTTTTAGAAATTGTCAAAAAAGATCGATTAATAATGTTAAAAATGTTTAGTTCTTTTTTACCTCTAATCTAAAATAATTTTTAGATGTATTTTAAATTATTTTTTACATAAAAATGTAACTTATTGTTATTAATTTGCCTTATTTACTTTACAGCAAATATTTTTTTTAAAACATAAGTTTTAAAACTCACTCCCCCAGCGGCACACGGGTCCATATTTCCATTGCTGAATACTATGTTAGATGCCGGAGTTATATCTGAAAATATATATTATTTACACGACTTTTCTATGCTTAACATTTAAAATAATTATCAAAGTTTTCTTTTTCATTAGTAGAAAATCAATAAGCTTCAATATCAACTTTCGATATTTTTAAAATAAAACCCATACTTAAAATAAACTAAAAAAAGAAATATCTTGTAGAAGGTTGCATACGTAATACAAAACTCAGTGGGGCAACACTCCAAGATAGAGGGCCAAGGCCTGCTGTCACCACCTGTTTACAAGACCAAGGACACAGGGAGTGAATTGCCGTAAACGTTACGGTCAGTTGGTCAGAATAACGCAAAACCCCCATTGTTTAGATCCAAAGCTAGATTGGTCTTATTTGCTTAATATTAATAATACTTTAATTTTTTTAAAAAAAATATTTAACGTTTGTTTTTTTAAACTTATTTGAAATTAAAAACAGATGGTTTGCGTTTTCATTGAGGCAGTGCAGTAGTTTTGAACAAAATCTCTCAAAACACCGAACTTTATCCATTTTAAAAAAAAGTATTTAGTATTTTTTTTTAAAGTAAAACTCTCATTCTGATATTAATTTCTACAAATGTTAAACTCAACCTTTCGATTAGATATTAAATATTTTCTAATCATGATCACATAAAAGAGGATATCAATCATGGTATTGAAAGAATAAAATAATTTAAAAGTGTGTATTACTAACCGTCACCCCAATATTCAACATCCATAATATCCCTCCTTGGAACAACATTGAAAGTATTTAAGCAATGGTGATCCCTCATTGAAGAGTTGAATTTCAGTACAGGGAACATGTCTGTGACTCCATTGGTTTCCATTTCGCTATTAAATTCCACACATGCCTAAAAAATTGTTGCTACATCAAATAGACAATCCATTTTTCAATAAATCCATTTTTCAATATTATATTTTTTAAAAAAAATTATATTTATTTTGAAAAAATTTAGATAGGTTTTAATTTTGAATGACGAGCCTAAATTATGTTAAATTTATTTAACAAGTTGTTAGTTTTCTAAACGTTAAAAAACACTTTAGATATTGTAGCTTTAGAAGTTTGAAAACTAAATGTATTACGAACTTTTAATATTGAAATTTTATTTAAAGTCAATATTAGTTTCCGCACTAACCAGATAATCCCAAGCTATCGCATCATTTCCTAACCCACAACCGGTTGGGTCAGAGCAATATACGTATTCATTATAGATGTCGAAGCAGGGTAGGTCTTGCGTTGCATTGTAAAATAGGGCGGACGCGGCGTACAATCCGTCTGATGGCCTAACTGCAGACTGCAAGCGATTGCACATGACCTGCAAAAATACAAATGTAAAATAGAATGTGTTCTGCTGGAAATATTGACTAGTTTCAGGTGTTTGCTGACATACCATTAACTTCAAGCTTAGAAGACTGTTAAAAAGTTTAGTGCAAGATTGTACCGGAATCCTGGAACTTTCTAGCTGCCACCACTATTTGGAGCGTGAATTTACCAATAATGTGGTAAAAACATAATTTTGATACACCGCAAAAGTGATAAATCAACTCTCCAAATAGTGGTGGCTAGAAAGCTCCTGGATACCGGTGAAACCTTGAAACAAAATAACTATGAACACCGTTTAAAAACTGTGTAACGTTAAAGGGTACTATGTGACTTTACCGTGCACAAATTTTAGAGTAAGTTGACCAAACCAAATTATGTGAGAAACCTTCTATAAAACCCTGTGCAACCCGGAGTAACTTTCCACAGACTCCTAGAGCATTCGCGATCATACATATTGCGAAACAACAATTGTTGACTCTATCAAGCCGGGATTGAGTTTTTTGGTAAAGCGACATTCTTGTAATCGAAGGATCGCAAGGTCGAGTCTCCCAGTAGGACTAACTTTGATTGGGTTTAAAAAACATAAAAAATAACTGCAGAATAACACAGAATTTCAAACTGTGATTATTGATAATTATTATACAATCGTAAAAAAAGTTAAATTCCACCGTAAGTTTGAGGGGCAGTTTGGTGTGGCTTGTTTTCCCCTCCTTCTTGTGGGGTAACCTTACACCCAAAAAGGAGTTTTTCTAGGAGTCAACTATTTTCACCATTTCCGTTTTTGTGGTGTAAGGTTACTTAGCTTTTTAATGTTAGTTAACACATTTGTATGCTATAACGTTGCTTCATAAACTTTATAGGTAGTACTTGCTGCCACCAGTTATGGAGTAACTTTATAACAGAAGTTTTACAGTGATTATTCCAAGAAACCGAAGATTAAAGCATTCTACTACTCAATATTTGGCGCATTGTAGTATTTTGAAGCTAAAGTTTTTGAACAAATTACATAAATCAAGTTTCATCGCAATTGTTTTTGAAGTACAGTACTTACTTTTTACACAAACCCTAAACGTAATTGTCTAACCGCTTCTAGTTACTTTTAATACTCTAACGTACTGTTTATGTTCGTTTGTTTGGCATTTAGGGCATAAGGATTATGAATATTCAAAGATATGAGTTTTATTTCAAAGCGTGTACTCATAGTTAATACAAAGGTATACAAATTTTTGAAACAAGTGGTATTATTCATGTTAACTAATATATCTAAATATAATAACGGGCACTGTGTGTGTGGACATAGCTTAATTTTATCTGTCATGGAGAATTCGAAGGGCCTGAAAAGTTACCTTTACAGGGTAAGCTGGGAAATTTCCCATGAATTGAGTTGCATAAGGATAATTCATCAAAGCCGCCGTAAGAAAAGCATTGCGAATCCATCGAAGTAAATACTCATAATCTGCTGCATTTTTTAGAGGTTCACAAAGATAGAATGTTTGCGCGATTTCTGAATAACCTGAAAAGTAAAGTAAAAAAAATAAACCAGTTTAAGGTTAGGGCGGGCATGGTGTCCCAAAATTTAGGAAATAATTTAAATACGTTTTTTTAATATATTGAAGTTAGTGTCTACTAAACTGTCTTAATTCACTTATTTGTAAATTTAGATGCAAATACTCATTGAATGATGATTTATCATCATGAAATTAAGTGAAGAGCTTAAGGTGAGTCGGATGGTTCTATCTCGCCCATGTTAACTTTCCTAACATTAGGAACATTTTTCTCAGGAACTATGAGATATCATTCTAATCTTTTTATATTTTGTTCCTTACATATAGCTCTTTGATTTAAACTGAGAATATTTCAAAGTATAAAAAACACTTTTTACAGTGATTTTTTTTAAATATGCATTAAAAACACACAAAAAAAAATCAGATTTAACGTTATATAATTTGTTTTGAGCAGAGATATTTAAAATTACTCAGTTTTAGTCAAAGAACTATATGTAAGTAACAAAATATAAAAAAAGTTCATAATGATATCTCATATAGTTCCTGAGAAAAATGTTACTAAAGTTAGGAAAATTAACATGGGATAGATCGAACCCTCCGACTCCCCTTAAGGCAATTAGAAACTGATTCCTCATCTGTTCATCTAATACTTTCTTTTCTAAGCATCTTTCAATGACGATGATAAAATGACGACTTTTGGGCATAATAAGGGTTTGAAATCACGATTACGCATCTTTTGAGATTTTAAGTCTAAATGTTTCGGACTACATAAAGTGGCTTTCAAATACATATAAATGCCATTGTTTTCGATTTCAACTTGCAATATCCATGCTGAATTTTGCATGAAATTATACTAGAAGTTTTTAATTTAATTCAGAAGTTTAATAATGGATTAAAACTTCAAAACAGTTAAAAGAATATACCTTTTTTTCCTAATTCAGACCATTTTTGAAGTTGATTGAATGCTGATCGTACTGTAGCTTCACATTCCGGCGACGCATCATGAAAACTCTAAAAATTAAATAAATAACATGTCATTGTGAATTAATTGAAGTTATACCCTTATTCTTTTAAAATAATTTATCAAATAATATTCGAAGAGCTACCCTATGGCTCTTGGATTTTTAAAAAAATGTTTATCGAGTGGAAAACTTCAGATTCGTTTTCAACACTCTCGAAAACTTATATAAACATGTAAAACTCATTTCCTGAAAGGCTTTCTATACATGCGTTTTTAGTTCTAGTTTTAATGAACGTAACTTTTAAATATTAATCCAAAATTAATTAATTTAATCTATTCCTTAATTATGCGCTAATTTGAAAAACGCATATGAAAGCATATAATTTTACTGCTGGGACTATTGGAATTTTTCAATGTAAAAAAACTACTTACTTTAGTAACTCCTTGGAAAAAAACATTCCCTGAAAGTTTTTCTATATAAATTGGAGCACTGGCTGCAATTGCTCCTATTATAATATTGGGGTATTTTAGTCTCATATAAGTCGCCAGCATGCCTCCATAACTAAGCAGAAAATATATTGTTACATAATAAAATAACTAATTTATTATTTAGCAAAAAAAGTTTTTGTAACTTTATTCTAACCTATTTTTTTTCAATTTAAAGCCGCATGTAAATGTATATTTTATAACATCTGAGCTAAAAAAGTTGAATAATTGAATATAGCATGCATAAATTGAATATAGATTTTTTTTAATATAGCACGTATTAGTTTTGTATTATAGTAGGAAAAGTGTGTCATCTCACGTTATCGCATACTATATCACCTTTCCCTAAGTTACTTGTTATAGTAATGAACTTCTCTGTATTGAACTCAAATTATAGTGATCTAAATGCATAAGTAGAACTAGAATGGGTTACTCAAAGTAAAAAAAAGATATTTCGTGAACTTGAAACTAAAAAAACATCACAAACCAACACATGATTCAGTTAAATTGTTTCAAACGTTTGCAAATCCTGTTTATAAATACCTCGATTCGCTGTCAGTTAAAACACAAATCATAATAATAATTGTTAAAGATGTTTTGAAATAAGTAGTTTATTCTTAAATAGAGTTCTAAATAAACAAATTAGAAAAAAATAGTAATTTTTTAAAGTATTTCAAAAAGATCTTTTTTAATGGGTTAAGAACGTAATTTTTAGAGAACAATCACGTGATAAACACTTAAAACAGGCACGCTATCATTTTAAAAGTGCATCTTAAAAAAATACATTTACATTGCATTAAAAATTAAACTCCCTTTAAGAAAACCATACAGAATATAAAGTGTAATTTGACAAAAATGTAGTTTACTCGCCTTCCTCCGAAAGCAACGACAGGACATTTTTCAGCTTTGAGTGTTTTCTTAAAACCTTTCAGAAAGAATGCATAATCAGCAAGTGCTTGTTCAATAGTCATTAATCCGATATTGTTACCAGTAAAGCTCTTTTCACCAAATGGTAACGATTTTCCGTAGTACCTCTGAAAAGCAAAAATAAGTATAAGTCCATTTAAATCAAAATTACACACAAAAACACATGTATGTATTACAAAACAGAATAAAAGTAATTGTTCGAGTTGAATTACATAACCGATTCATGATATCCATAATTTAATTTTTTTGGGGGGGTAAAGGTGTTCAATTATATTTATTAGTATAAGAATATGCGAGAAGTTCTTACAATCATCAAATATTTTTTTAACTTGCATACGTTTGTTACAGAAACTAAGACTCTACCCCGTCCTCCAATATTGTTAGCTTTCTGCTTCTTATGATAAAAATAAACATCTTATCAATTATAGAATGTATTAAAAATAGTGTGTTGATTTAGAAATTAAAGCTATTGTACAACGATATATAAGTGAGTAACTAAAATTGAAAAAAAAAAGTTTTCTTCGTTAAAATGCAAATTTTCTCACGATGCTATAAATATTTTCAAATTATACTTTAAAAATCATAACTAATTTGCAGGAGCAAAATTACCCATCGGTTTTTGTTCACGTTTATGATGTATTTGTAACAAGCAAAAATGTACGATGAAATTATATGTTTCTGTTTTTTCAGCCAAACTGTAATATCCATTTTATTTTTCAAAGCTGCGGTCGGCTTGGGTTTGGGATTTAAAAAGCAATTGGCAGCTATTTTCGTGGGACTGTCAGGCTATCTTTTTACCCTTTTAGGTAATTCATTCGGTAATGAGCTGAAATTATTTGTTCCCATGACTACGAAAAATCACCTAACCTTAAAGTGGAAAAAGAGAAGGATTGAACGAACCGTGTGCACTCTTTCGTGTAAAAGTTAAAGAGGTGAGTAGATGAATAGTTTCAGACTCTCTCTCCCCTCCTCCTTTACATTTTATATTTTTAATACTGTTTTTTTTATTAAAAAATTATAAAAATTTGGATAATTTGTTTGGAAATAATAATTTAGTCTCTTATGTAAAGTGTGATTTTTATTAAAAACTAGCAAATAAATACCCGTTCTTTGCACGGACTAAAAGAATATCAAATCGATCCAAATATATATGTGTCATTTGATTTGCTATAGGATAATAAACTTTGCATTTGTTCCCGTTCATTATAAAGAATAAAATCCCGTTACTTATATTGCTTTAAAATTCCAAAATAAAAATACATCACTATAAAATGCACATCCTCATATCACAAAAATCTTCCTCAATATGAACTTACTGTCATCGCAATTTTCCTGATAAATTCAAAATTAACCATAATTGTATAACAATGTTATTTCACGTCAAAACTTCCATTCTGGTTTTTATTTTAAAAATAAATTAGCTCATTGGCACGTTCAATTATTTTTCAATTCATTAATTTAGTTTCTGAAGGTAATGGCAAGAAAATAGAAGCAATTTCAATTTTAATTAATTTTTATGTTCATTTTAATTTCTTCCCTCGAGTGGCCACACGAAAGGGAAAAAATGATCGGATTTGAGCGAAAGTGGTGTATTTTTTTCAGACAATTCGAATTTTCTCTAAAAATGGAACAAATATGATAAAACTAAGCCTCAGGTGCACACGTTGGTATTAAAGGGAATCTATCTTAAAAATTTCGAATTTCTGAGGGCAGTATAAGTAGGTCTTTTACGATCCACAGACAAACAGACAGACAGACTTTTTCTTTTATTATTATTATAGATGACTTAAAATTGAATTCAGATGTTACTTTGAAAATCTTTCAATTACTTTTTTTCCAAGAAAACTTTTTTAATTGTAAATATTGGCTGTTTTACTTATGAATATTAAAAAATTAAATGTGTATTATATTTTTACAATATTTTGTTTGTTGTTTAATGTATAAACTAGGGGGCACACCCCCTTCTCGCTATCGCTCGCCAACCCCCGGGAACTGCTTGCGCAGTTCCCTTTGAATCGCTTCGCGATCCAGGCTCGCTTCGCTCGCTCAATGTTCATTGAAATATTTTAGTCTAGCCTTAAGGATTAACCTTAAGGAACATGTCCGGCAATTTTTGCTGAGAGAATGAGAAACATGAGAACATAAAAGATTTCCTTATTAAAAACTATCGTGGCATTTGCGATCGTAGATCGTAGCGATATTTTAAAATAAGAAAATCAGGGTTGGCGAGCGATAGCGAGAAGGGGGCGTGCCCCCTAGTTTGAAGTAATTATTTATTGTCATTTCCCAGACTTGGAAAACGCTCGGTTTGTTGTCATTTTGACTTGGCGACATTTTTCGAAAGGCGCCAAATCCGAAAATGGTCCTTTAGGTTAACCGCCTTTAGTATCCTTTTAAAATAAAATAATTACAAATTAATGCTTATAAATTAATGGTAATTATTGAGAAAATATTTCGCTGCTTGACTAAGATCCATTTGTAAATAAATTGGAAACCGTGATAGCCGTCAACGCTTAGAAACCATATTTAAAAACAATTTGAATTTTTTCTTTTTTATTAACAATAGTGTTTGGTAGTTCAGTCAATCGAAATTATAATTTAAATTTTCAAACATTAAACGTCCCTAATATTATGCATTTTTAAATTAAAACTTACTGATTATATCCTAATTTTTTTTAACTAAAAACGAATCTTTTATAACGCTTAGAGTAAATCAAAATCAACTTAGGAATCACTTTTTTGTTGTTTTCAGTCAGCCATTTTGAAATTAGTAGTATTTTTGTTCATTTCGGTTGTTGCCATTCCAGAGATAGAAATATAAGGAAATTTGGGCGCCGTATAAGAGTATTATATACATATATATAGATGTTCTAGGCAGTAAAAACAAACAAAAATAGAGTTATAGCTAAAAATATTTAGTTTATATTAATTTAAAATGTTAAATTCATTACTAAAACATTAGTAAAATTCATTGTCAAAAGATTTTGTTTGTTGTAAGTGGAGCGATGGAAATTTATTTACCGAATATTAATGGAGCAATGGTACAATGGAATGGTGTAGAGTTTGAATTATAAAATAATAATTAAAAAAGAAACTCAGCAGCTAAGTAGCTTTTCCTTGATTATATCAAGAGGGAATATCCTATATAGATACTTACTTATATTTTTACAATATTTTGTTTGTTGTTTTATGTATAAATGTTCTAGGGCCTAGGCAGTAAAAACAAACAAAAATAGAGTTATAGCTAAAAATATTTAGTTTATGTTAATTTAAAATGTTAAATTCATTACTAAAACATTAGTAAAATTCATTGTCAAAAGATTTTGTTTGTTGTAAGTGGAGCGATGGAAATTTATTTACCGAATATTAATGGAGCAATGGTACAATGGAATGATGTAGAGTTTGAATTATAAAATAATAATTAAAAAAGAAACTCAGCAGCTAAGTAGCTTTTCCTTGATTATATCAAGAGGGAATATCCTATATAGATACTTATGAGTCATAGTTCTTTTCAGATAAGGTCGAAATGAGTCGTATTTATACCATATTGATAGTTAATTGCTCCATAAAGTTATTATCCAGTTCTTTAAATAAAATTCGATTGAAGCACTATATAGCTTCTGACATTATTTACATCACTTATTATCAAAACTTGAAATTATTTTTTTCTAGTTTTCTGTCTGGGCATTTAGTAATGAATGCATCAAGCTTGAACCCGACCTTGGATTACTACACTTTCGATGAAGGAAGCGTGACGAAAGGCGAACTCCCACCCTCTTCCTTCCTAAAAGCCGTGGAAGCAGGGATGGTGGTAGCCCTGTGCATCTCAGCAGCATCTACCAACCTCATCACCATCGCCTCCATTGTCAGCATCCCCAGAAGCAACCACGTCCTCGACTTCTACATTCTGTCCCTGTCCGTGGCCAATCTTCTGGTCGCCATGGCGGTCATACCTTTCTCTTTGGCCTCCAAGTCCAAGATCTTTGGATATAGTAGCTACGTACTGTGCGGCCTCAGCGGCTACTTGCACGTCAGCCTATCGGCCGTTTACATGTACACGTTCATGTGGATATCCGTGGACAGATACCTGGCTGTCTTGAAAGGACTGCGGTACGAGACCATCCAGACGAGGACGCGTTGCAAGTGCTGGATCCTGTTCACCTGGGTGATGGCCACTTTCCTCTGCAGTCCACCGTTGCTGGGAGATTCTAGACGACACTTCTATGACGATAGTTTCATGTGCCTTTTGAACGCCAACAGTATGCTGCCTTACACCATCACCTTGGCATGTCTAGTACTTATGCCCAGCATACCGACTCTGTCCTACACGTATGTCTGCATCTTCACCACTCCGGCAACCCAAGCGACGAAAGACGACGTAGGTCACAACAACTCAGATCACATATCGACCTTCATTATAACATCGATTTTTGTACTACTATGGCTACCTTGGGGACTGTTGAGCATAGTAGAATTTAGCTCCGATAAAATTCTTTCTGGGCCAACATTAAGATTTTGGTTGCTGTTTTTAGGGCAGTTGCATACGATTTGGACTCCTCTGGTACTGTGGAGTACTTGCGGAAGATGTCGTCTGGGATTGAGAGCAATGTGTAGGCTTTGTTTTAAAACAGGAACTAGTGTGCCAGTATAAATAATGAATATTTTGGTTGTTTTAAAATTGAGGATAATTTTAAATAGTGCAAGTGGATCATAAAATATAATGTTTGATTTAAATTTTCTATTGAATAAAATATACTAATGTTTTACTCGAACTTACGAATTAAAAATAACTGTCACTTTTTTTAATATATAATTTACTCTTTATAAAATTATAGCTCCCAAACAACTCAGAACCTTGCTTTAAAAGATCGCTTTTCTGCAAATTTCTATCGAAAAAATTGAATAAAATAGACCGTATTCCACGCAATTTTTTCTAAAAATATAATACTTAGCATAAATATTTAGTTACTTAGAGAAATATGATAAAAGAAACATGATATTTTTGATATTTTTTAGGTCAGTGTCCCTGAAACATATTTTCATTGATAAGGAATGTCAATCATATATTTAATACAATTTTTATGCAATGAAATGACTTTAAAATGTTAGTAATCAATGAGATAAATAAGATTTGATATCATATCTTAAAACTTACATGTTCAGCAAATACAACTAGAGCATGGAACTGTTTCGCTGCCCTGAACATAAATCCTGAATTTTTCCAAAACCCTAAGATATCTCCTTCATTTCCAGCATAAAACAAAATGGGTCCACTCCCTTGATCCCACCAAGTATCTATGTAAAAAAATCTACCTTAGAATATTTATGTTAGATAATTAAGAATGCATTTTCAAAGAATAAAGTTGTAAATTACTCAATTATTTCAGAAAATCTATATTATTATTAGTTTAAGGGAACATTGGATTTATCAGTTATTGCATTTTTGATGTGTCAAATAAATAATAAAATTAATTATTTGACACTGAATTAATAAAAAAATACTAAACATTTTATTAATATTTTATCGTTATGTTTGAATAAATAAAATTAATATTGAAAATCCGCGTTTCTTTCATTTTCACACGATTTAATACTTTTCACAATAAAAAAGATTGTTAATTTCACTTGAAATTTGTAGTTGGTGTTGGTAATAAATGTTTTTGGTGATGAAAATATAAATAAAATATCAAATATTTAGTGGCAACAACTCACCATTATATAAAAATCTTTGTTTATAAGTTTCATTTCCATGAGCCAAAAAATTAAAATGGTCAATTTTTTGATCGTAATAGCTCTCAACGTATGAATAGTCTTCCGCACTTGATCCCACATAAAGGGATAATAGGCACAACACAGCGTATTTGAACACCATTTTCGAATTTCGATGAACGCAAAACGACTGTTCAGAAATAAAAGCCTGGTGAGTTTTATTTAGATGTGATAGCGTCAAGTGCAAACACTCGGTGAATTCTTATAAAGATAAGATATGATTTCAAACTTAATTAAAATAGAATGTTATATATAAGTCAAAGCAGTTTCTCATTTACTTCATGAATTGACCATCAAGTTAACGAAATAAATATGCTTTTATAGGAGTACGTAAAATAGGTTTGAAGTATATTTGAAACAACGTGCAATAATCACTTTTATAATTCGTATAAAAAATATCTCCTTTTGAAACCAATAACCGCTTTTAAAAAATCTGTATGCAATAGTTATTTATACAATTAGTGTGAAAAGTAAGGCTTTTTTTAAACGAGTTGTCATACACTATTTTTTATAACAACGTGCAAAAAAAGTATTTATTAAATTGGCATTTATTGATTGGCTTATTAATTATTTTATTATCACGTTCAAATGATTTGAAGGTGATTATTTATATTAATGATTATTTTAAAATCACGTGCAAAAGTATTTCTTAGAATGGCATTGGAAATAAGACGCCAAATAAAGAATCACGTTCAAATAAAGAATTTTACACCAATCACAAAGCCGCCAAATAAAATATCACGCTCAAATAAAGAATTTTACACCAATCAGATGCTCTTATTTACTTTGTCGTACTAGTGCGTAAAAGTAACTTTGAAACACGATTTCGTTAAAAGCATCACTTTTGCCACGATTTTTGATTTGAAAATGTTAGTTTTTTTGCACGATATTATAAAAAAAACGACTTATAAGTTATAAGCATAAGTGCGTAACTGATTTTTATACGTTAATACATATTTATGTAACAAAGTACGTAAAGTAAAAGATAGACCACTGATGGCATACCTTTCTAACATTTTTTTAAACAGACGGATAGGACTTAATTATATTAGACCGCCTAAAAAGGACAGACGGACGGACACAAAGTATAAAAGATAGTTTTCTGATGTCATACCTTTTTAATGAATTTTAAGAAAAAAAAATATATTTTTAAAAATCGGACGGGTAAATCGGACCGATTTTCTGATCTTGTAAATAAACAAATCAAAGTAAAAGCGCTTGGGTTTGTATTATAAAACTTTAATTTAAACACTATTAAATGATTTCTTTTATTTACCGGCTTTTTTTTAAATAAAATTTACTGGACTCAATTTAATTTTATTCAATGTTTATAAATGAGGGAAAATTTATGATCTAATGGAAGTTAGTACTTCAATTTTTTTCAAATCACAGTATCGACGTATGTCTGTTTCGTTTTCTCTCTCTTAAGTGTACAGACTTGATCTCTACGGAACTCTTTGAATCAATTGAGAGAAGTTGTAGGAATTGGGGAGATAGGCTACAATGTCCCATGACTGGAATGGTATTATTCTAGCTTTCACGTTCTACATTTTCACAGGGGGGTCTACGGGGAAGTCCTCAAACTCCTGGAGTCGGAAATCCAAATTTAAAATGCTAACATCTGCAACAACTAACTGGCTGAGTTACTTGATGGATATTTTTTTTTAATATTCAAATTTTACAATAGTTTAAACTCTATTAAGGCTATTACTAATTGAATTGTCGAAAGAATATTAACTAAAACAGCAAATTTCGGTTTTATGTAATTAATTTAATTTATAATAATTTAATTAATTTTTAATAATTTAATTAATTTTTAATAATTTAATTAATTTTTAATAATTTAATTAATTTTTAATAATTTAATTAATTTTTAATAATTTAATTAAGTTTTAATAATTTAATTAATTTAAAAAAAGTTAAATAAATTTTAATAATTTAATTAATGCTTAACAATTTATCTAATTTTTAAAAATTTATTTAATTTTTAATAATTTATATACTTTTTAATAATTTATTTAATTTTTAATAATTTATTTAATTTTTAACAATAATTTTTTTTAATAATTTAATTAATTTTTGATAATTTATTTAATTTCTAACAATGGGAATATTTCTTAAGATGTCACGCTCTCCATACTGCGATTTCATTGGTTGTTTTGTTTTCTTTCCCCACTACTTGAAACAAGCTCATTGATTTTATATAACGTCACGCGCTCCGAACTGCGATTTTATTGGTTGTTTGTTTTCTTTGACAAAGTGTTGAAACAAGCCCCTTTAAATATTTTTCAATAATTTAATTAATTTTTAACAATTTAATGGGAATATTTCGTATGATGTCACGCGCTCCGAACTGCTATTTCATTGGTTGTTTTGATTCTTTCCTTTCTACGTGAAACCAGCCAACCAGCCCATTAATTTTAACAATTTAATTAATTTTTACCATTTAATTAACTTTTTATTTAACTTATTATAATTTAATTAATTTTAACAGTTTAATTAATTTTAACAATTTAATAAATTTTAACAATTTAATAAATTTTAACAATTTAATAAATTTTAACAATTTAATAAATTTTAACAATTTAATAAATTTTAACAATTTAATAAATTTTAACAATTTAATTCATTTAACAATTTAATTCATTTTAACAATTTAATTAATTTTAACAACTGTATGGCAGTGATACTGATAATGATGCCAAATGATACATTTTATTAGGTAGGAACAGATGAACTGAAGGATAAGCATCAACTGGTCCGATTCTATCCTTCTTAAAAAAAAAATTTTATTTAATTCATTACAAAATTTTATATATTTTTTTATATAAGATTTTTGATTAATTTGTTGATGCATTTATCGGATTTAAATTCGAGTCTTCTAATAGCTTTCTTTAGTTCTTAATCAAGGTCGTCACAATTTAATTATTTAATATATATTTATTTTAATTCTACACTACATAGGCAATATCTCTAAAGAAGGCTGAATACGTTATTTTCAGTGGTTGTTTTGTTTACTTGAACATGCAAGTTTCTTGTATTCGAATTTCATTATCACTAGCGTGTTTATCTTTGCAGAAGTTATTACTTTAACGAATACTATTTACACATTAAGTTAAATCTTTAACACACTGAATTGGCAGATGATACTGATAACTGAAGTGACCAAATGTATTCATTTATTACGGTAGGACAGAATGAACTGAGAGGATAAAGCATCAACCATGGTCCGATGTCCTCATGCCGCGTTCGATGTAACTACAAAAAAAAAAATATTTATCATTTTATATCATTACAAATATTTATATATATATATTTTTTTATATAAGATTGCTTTTGGTGACCTTAAAGTGTCTGCCTTGTCATTTGATCGGGATTTAAAATTACGAGGTCTGTTGCTAATAGCCCTCTTGTAGTTCAAGTTAAATCAACTTTAACGTCACAATTTAAAGGTTATATTATATATATATATATTATTTTTAATGCTCTACACTAGCCAAGGTCATACCCGAAAGAAGTGAGCTGAATTACGTTATTTTCAGCTGTTTTCTTGCGTTTCTTGCAAGTTTCTTGTTTACGAAATTTTCATTATCACAGCGTAGTTTATTTTGCAGAAGTTATTTACTTTAAAGTAAATACTCTATGGTTACATCAAGGTTGAAATCTTTAACACAACCATGGAATATATTTCCTATTTCCAGCCATCTTTGGATTACTTAAAATTCCCTTTCTTATTTTCTTTTTGGAATGTCTGCACTGACTATATTGATCTTGTCTCCGTCGTAAGTATCAGTGTTAATGTTTTATTTTAGTTTTTTCTGTAAAGAAAAAGTTCTTATAAAAAAATAGTCTCTTAGAAAATATGTTTAAGATGTTTTATTTATTTTTGTTTATGATACGATGGAAATCTATTTGTTACCTAGTTTTGTTTGTGAGAAATTGCTACAATCTAATGAATCAATAATAAGAATTTCGTATTGTATGAATTCAATAAAGTTTTGGTTTGAATTTATTTTCTGGCACCCTGAGTTTACCAATCTTGGCTTTTGAGTAAATAAGATAGTGACTTGGAAAATATTCTGTCAGCATTGGGTTAAGAATAGATATGCTTCAACTTATCATACGAAATATTAGTTTTGCAACCATCAAATTTGGTATTTTTAACTCTCTAGTATATTTGAATCTATATTAAGGTATATTTGAGAAATTGTTTTTCAATAACTGCACTCTATTAATTGATGTCAAATTATTGTAGATACTAATAAAAAAAAAAATCAGTTCAGAGTTAAATTTACATAAGTAAATAAGGTACAGGGTTAGACTATACTTGAGGGTGCCCTCGCCTAAGTGGGTGATGTTGCTTCTTTTCTGAAACGTCTATATTTTAATGAATATGTATTTAGTTTTAGTTTTGTTTAGCAATCATGATTCTGATTGCTTTAGATTAAAGGTTATTTTCGAATGTTCAAATTCTAATTGGTTTATCATTGGTTCTGCACGAACAGGATTGGTGCCAAATGAAAATCGCCAATTTTGCCAAGGGGAACCCTGAAGTATAGTTTTACCAAGTACAGCTATGGTATAATGCCCATTCTGTTCTTTTGGGACTTTTGGCAAGCTTGAAATTTTAACGTAGAGCTGCTATACCTATCGAGTTGTTGTCAATATATGAAGTGGAAGGTTTGCCTCATTGGTTATTTTCATTACTTGGGAACATAAAGCAAATTGCCAAATCTAGACCGGCTATTATATCATAGCTGTTCTATAAATAAAAATAACAAATCTTAAAAAAAAAGTTTTTATCAAATTGTGGAGTGTGCTCTAGCATTAAATGACAAAGTGGGTTGTAGTATGAGAAAGTCGGATTCAGTCTTGATTATTTTTGTGCATGTGTGTTTTAAGAGAATAATTGAAGTTGAAAAATGACTCATTTGTTTATTTTTTTCAGACTACTCTGGCAATCATACTTATACTGATATTTTTTGGCGCCTCAGCAGCTCACAGATTCAGAATGAAATTAAAAACAAAAGGTAATTTTAAATTTTTTTGTTTAGGAATATCCTAGGAACCAAATAAACTATTGTAAACATTTATTTGGAACATATATACGCTCTTTGAAACAGTAGTTCCACTCAGTGTTTTGTTGAGGAAATTTTAAATCTAGGGTTGCTAAGACACACTCTTTCAGAAGAAATCACAAGCTTCTGAAGAAAGGTTTGCCATATCTGACAATTATCAATTGTTTCCTTCACAAAAATCATAATTTCACTCTGTGCAAAACTGTGTATACTTAGATCTGTACCATTATTGTATTATAAAATAATGACAAAGAGGCTTGTGTTTTTAATTTAACCAACCATAAAACTTTATTATCCTTGCATCGTATTTTTTACCTGACCAAAGTTTGTACTCAAGTCAAGTGTTGTCTCAGATTAAAAAAATTATAGATTGATAGTTTTGATTAGATTTTTAAATGCAATTCTTTTAAAATACATTTTCTTTTGTTTTAGTTGACAATCTGAGAATTTTATTGTTGTTATTATCTAGTATACATAAAATGATCGTAGGGTTTTGAGCATAGATTTGAATTTTGTATCATAATGTATCAACGTTTTTTTTACCAATTAAATATTACTTGCACATTTACTAAGACCCAATCGCAAAAATATAATTCTCCCAAATCTTTCATATATTGCAATTTATATCTGTATCAACGTATCTCATGACAAGTCTAATTATGGTTTTTCCTCAATATCTATTTTTAGTTGATGCAGTGACAACCAAAATATTGGGATCAAGACCTCGGTTTCGAAAACGAGATAAAGTTATGTTTTACGGTAGAAAAATGCTGAGGAAGGTAATGTAATTTTTTTTCATGCATTTAAAAGTCTAAGAAACTTTGCATAATGGTTTAATGTATATTTTTAAAAATTTCAGATCTTTTTATTTAAACACAAATAATATTTGATATATATATATATATAATATATAAATTTTTTTTTCTCATGTTTTCTGATGGATATTTATTAGCATCTATGAAGGTTTTACCTTTAAATACCCCCAAATGTAACCAATGTTATTTGATCTACTTTATAACATCTAATGTGATTTAAAATCATAATGCATGCTGTAAAATATGATTTGACATTACTATCTGGGAATTTTAATATTAGCATAATTTGTTTTGGTATAAAATACACATATTCTTTTTTCCTCTTAAGGTGCAAATGTTATCAAGTCAACCTGGTACCAGACAACGGATTAAAAAACGCCAGTTGGTACTAAAATTTGCAAGAAAGTAAGTTAACTAAATTATACTTTTAATAATAAAATTGGTTAGGTTATTAATTTTTTTCCAAATAATTGGGTAATACTTTATTTCAAAGTAGTTACAGATTGTTTGCACATCTTAACAATTAATTTTATTTTACAAATTCAGTAATTTTTATTCAAAAATTGTAAAATGTTGCTGGTTGGTTGAATACCTTTGTCAACCACAAGGTTTAAAATAAATTAGACTATGCATGTTTAACAAATGTTTTGTTTTTTGTAGAATATTACCCTTGAAACGAGAACAGCCCCTGACTCTGAAAGTAATGGAACCATCACAGGCCTTCTTGGAAGAAGCCATTTCTGAACATGCTGAACAAAGACTGCCTCCTGATGTAATGTACATGCTCAAAAGTATCCGGTAAGTCCATATTTTCTAAAAATATTTTTTGGACTTTGGATTTTCTTCTTTCTTTGAACAATTGCTGGTTTCTGTATTATTAAAGGAAGTTATATAACTTGCATTTATTGAAAATTTACTTTATTGTGTTATCATTTAAACCTTGTTTTTTTTTATTATTTTAAATTCCCTAATGTGAAATATATGGTAATTAAAGTATTGTGATCGGGTGGAAAAAGGTTTTGTTTTTTCTACATGTTTTGGAGGGTGCTGATTTTAAGAGAGTGGTTTTTGAACATTGGTCCATCCCTCTGTCTGAAACTACTTTACAGCTCCCACTAAAAGAGCTATGGCCTTTAAATTTAGTAAACAAAATCATAGTTGGACAAAATTATTAAGTTTTTGAGAAAATTGCACCTGCACAAAGTGTAGCTGCTATAGAACTATGGGTTTTAAATTTATTGCTGGAAAACCAAAAAGATAGACTTCAAATTTGGTATAAGATTCCCAATACTTGTCTTTCAGATCTCATAATGAGATTTTCGAGAAAATCACACGTGCACAAAAGCTGCAATTTAACTTTAAAGTTATTAAAATTTACATTATAGGGTCTCTTATATATCTCTCTTATAAGTATGGATAGGTAACACTGGACAACAAAATTTAAAAAAATTTCTGTGACTGAGATGAAAGTACCCAATTCTGAATGATTTCAACGTGCTAAACACGAATATCACCTTAAAAAATGTTAGTTAGCTCTAGTTTTTGAGTTATGGTTGTTTATTTCACTACATAGGATACAGCAAAATGAATGGGCGCACCAAACACAAAATAAATTAGTCAATTTTGTTTACAGAAATCCTATGAATTTTTTTTTTTTATCTTACAGGCTTTATTTGATATTATCAACATAACAGTGGTAGAAGATGATAAGTTTCAAGGTTTTTGCACCCATATTGACAGCTTAATACCCCTTCGTTAAGTAGAATCGTTCTCACATCAAAAGGTGCAGGGAAAAAAAACAATAAATTCCTTGCATTTCGTCCATGGTTGTTTTTAGAAGCTGTAGCATGTTTAGCAGATGCATGGCTATTATCCTCATTAAAACTAAAAAAAATATTAGAGACTTTAGAGCAGAGAGTCCTTTGTCATGTTTGACCGGACGCAGAGTAGAAGGAATTTCAAGCTATTTAATTTTTATCTTTTTCTAAATAACACATCTTGTAACTGATGAGATGATGCAGTAATAACTGTCATTAACATGATTTGTTTTCTCCTAATAATAAAATGACATTCCCTTTCCTTCCATAAAACGGCATTCATTTTTCTTCCCAGAAAATTTGACAAATTTGCTACACAAGTCTAACAACATACTTGAGGGGCCAAGCATTTTTTCCTGGTCCCCTATCTTGTAACCAAAATACAAATGAAACGCTTTCTTAACTTGCAGTTATGCTCCTTTTTTTGTGCAGAAAATGGTACAAATGTACATAATGTAACAGAAGTTATTAGCGCTATTAATGCACTTACAAGGCATTACAGTTATAGATTTATCACTAACACTAATTTTTGATATTCTACAGCTTCTAAAACAACCAAGGACGAAATACAAGGAATTTATTACTCTTTTTTTCTGCACCTCTTGAGGTGAGAACGATTCTACTTAACGAAAGGGTATAAGGCTGCCGATATGGGTGCAAAAACCTTGAAACTTATCATCTCCTTCCACCTTTATATTGATAATATCAAATTAAACCTGTATAAGCACAAATTCGGAGGGTTTCTTTAAACAAAAGTGGCTGTACTTCATCTTGCGTTTGATGCGCCCATTCATTTCGCCATATCCTATGTAATGAAAAAAATGACCGTAACTCAAAAACTAGAGCTAACTAACATTTTTAAGGTGATGTTCGTGTTTAGCACGTTGAAATCATTCAGAATTGGGTACTTTCATCTCAGTCGCATTTTCATTGTTGACCAGTGTAATTACCTTTTAAATGTATTGATTTATTGAGTGGTAATTGAAATTCGTGTGGTGTTATACATCTCTAGTTTTTTAAATAATTTAAGCAATATTGTGACTATTTTAACTGCACAACAACAGCATCACCTTTCCTTCTAAATGTTGCAAATTTTCACTGACTCCAAAAGCAGTATTAATTTATAGTTTTTACATTGTTGTTAAGAAAGGAACTTTTTTTTAAAATCAAAAAAGCCTTTTACACAGCTCTTTTTTTCTGTTTGTAATTATGCTCTTTCCGAGACCAAACTTTGAATGCCACAACCAAGTGGGAAATGCTAAAAATTAAATTAGGTTACATTTCAAATTTAATTTGTTACATAAAATGTTTAAACATGCATAATAAAATCAATAAAAATATCCAAATTCTCATCCAATACTTGTATTGAGAATGAATTCTGTTTTGGTTTTTTCAGTAAACAGAATAATTTTTTTTTTTGCAGGGTGTTTGGTTCATTTGAAAAACCATTGTTTCTAGAGTTGTGCAAGCATATTGAAAGCATACAAGTACCAAACGGGAGTCTTCTCTTTTCCATTGGAGAGCCTGACGATAGCATCTATGTTGTTCAAAGTGGAAAATTAGTAGTTTATGTTACTGAAAACGTTAGTAGTTATCATTTCATATTATTTTTATTTTTGTTAAAAATAACTTTAAAAATGTATTCTTGTGCAGAAATGTGAAAATTTGTTTGTCATGTTTATTTTAATTCTTGAAATAATTTGACACTAAATTTGTTTCTACTAAACTAATGTTGCTTTAATTTAGAAATTATTATTCACAGGGATGGGAGTAATGTGTTACTTGTAACAGATACTGTTTCAGGTAACACCATTAGAATTTTCAGAAAATAACTGTAACTTAGTTACTTTTAGCAGTAACGAAGTAACAAAAAAAATTTCTTTATTTTTCCGTTACTTCTCACTCCTCTCCATGGATATTTTCGGCACAGTTCGGAGTTCAGCTTAAATTTAATTATTTAACTTTTAACAATGCTGAATTTTAGTTATTAACTTTATCGATTGTCCCTATTTCTTTAGCCTTTGTTCTCTTTGAAAAACAGTAAGATTGCTAAATTAAAATTTTTCTTATAACTCGAAATTTCTAAAAGTAACTGTAATTAGTTAATTTTTGTATTAAGTAACTGTAACTAGTTACATTTTATATTAAGTAACTGTAACATAGTTAATTTTTAAAGGTAACTCTCCAATCCCTGATTATACATAATTGTTTTTAAGGATGGAAGTGAGCTTGTGTTAAAAGAAGTTACAACAGGAGAAAATATCACAAGTTTATTAAGTGTAATGGATGCCCTTACTGTGAGTATGCTTTTAAAAAAAAACTAACACTTTTGTTTCAGATTTAGATAATTATTACATGGTTTTTGGAATTTTTTCAGGGTTGTATTGCTCCCTACAAGACTGTTTCAGCAAGGGCCCTAGAAGACTGTGTTGTTTTAAGGTAAGTTTATATAAATAGTTTATTAATAATTTCAAAAATGTAGAAATTAAAAATGTTGGTACTCATACTGCTTGTCTGAAGTTTTTTTTTTTTTAAATCTTTACCATAAAATATTCTAGTGAAATTCAGATGCATGTATATGTTTCAAATAACTGTCAGAAACAAGTTAATTCTAGCATGAATTATGAAGATTGGAAAATTCTAAAACTAGCAGGTTTTTTTTATAGTTTTACTTTGGTAGTTTTGTAAATAGTTAACAAGAATTGTTTCTCTGCATATCTTTTGAATTGTAAATCTGCATTGACTGTGTAAGAAAAGGCTTATTTATATTGTTCACCACATTAGTTCAACATTTTTGGCTTAAACTATATTTGCAGGATTAAAACATTGGGCTTATTTATATTATTCACCACATTAGTTCAACATTTTTGGCTTAAACTATATTTGCAGGATTAAAACATTGGGCTTATTTATATTGTTCACCACATTAGTTCAACATTTTTGGCTTAAACTATATTTGCAGGATTAAAAAAAACTCTATTAATACATGTTTTATTTATTTAGGTTGAAAGTAGAAGCATTTCGATCTTTATTGGAAAAAAATCCTGAATCTCTTGTTCGTGTAGCTCAAATTATTATGGTTCGTCTTCAAAGAGTAACATTTACTGCACTTCACAACTATCTTGGATTAACCAAGCAACTGATTAAGTCAGTAAGTACCTATTATTTTAATATCAACATGATAAAATAAAAATTTTTGGAGATTTTTCCCTCATTTTGTAGAAGTTCAGAACTGAAAGAAGTTGAAGTTCAGTAGAAATTCAATACCTTATTCTGTACCTGAAACCTGGAAACTTTAAACTGTTATAATTATTTTTTTATCTACTGTAGCTACCAAATTACGCAGCGTTGTTTGGATTATTTTAATAGTATCATTTTATTAAAACTTTTTTTATATTTTTATTTATAAAATATTTTTACAATGCAGAGTTATTGTTTTTCCAAGGTTTATTGCAAGGTTTCAAAGGAGCTGGTAAAATATTTTTTGGCAAATGAGCTGCATTTTATTTGTAGTATTGTTTTATGTTCACAAAATAGTTGTATAGTATTCAAAGAATAGTTCTAAGACAGAAAGTGTTGATAATTTTTTATTATTATTTGAGGTAGGAAAAAAATATTTCATGAGACTTAAACTTTCTTCATTACAACTGACTCGTGAAAATTAAAGCTTCACAAAAATTAGTGTATTTACAAAAGTTTTTGTTTTAGTCCTCAACTATAACTAGAAGAAACACTGTGTCTGCATCTCCTAAAGCCAGTCCGTCTAGATCAACTTCTAGGAGACCTAGTCAAGTCGTATACAAGCAAATGTCATATGAAAATCAAGGTTTTGGAGCTGCTGCATCAATGCCTTGTATGATTTTGTACTGTTTATTTATCATTGTAAAAAAAAACTCCATTGATTGAAGCTTCATTTTTTTTTGGACAAACTACTTAATTGATGTAGTTCTTAGGGGGAGAAATTAAAACTCCATATTACATTATTTAATTCTTTCATTTGCATTCAAATAATTGGATTCAAAGGCTTTATTTAATATACAAGTACAATTTGCTGCAGTCCTCTTTTCTCATATCTTAGACTAAATTATCAGGATAAATAATTATTTTTTTAAAGATAAGTTTGTTGCATTTTATACAATTAACTTTTAAATTAGATATTAACCAATTAGTAACAACTTTGTGAATACCATTAACACCTTCATTTCCGAATAAAAATGTTAACTAATTTTAAAGATTTTTAAAAATTAGTTTTTTGTTTTAATTTAACTAACATGCAGCTTTCATAAACTTTTCAGATAGTATGGTCTTCATTTATTTTATATTTATTTTATTGCAACAAACTTAAAAAGAAAGCTTAAGCAAAAGAAGAAAAATGAAAAGAAAGAAAAGCAAAGCTTTTTGCGAGGCAAATTTTCTTGCCAATCGTCGCTAATGGGTCAATAGTTGAAGCAACTGCATAAAGTGTCACACATAGTTTAAATAACATCTAAACACTAATTAATATGTTTCAATTTTTAGTAAAAAATTTCTGAATTCTGTTATAGTTTAAATATATTTGCAGATAATGGATAACATCTTAAATTCCTTTTATAATTAACTTAATAATTTTGACTAAACTATTGTATCTTTTTAAAGTCAAATACTACTTAATGCAGCTTTTAATAAATTAAATAGTAAATAATATGTGCATAACAGTTAAATTGTGCAATGTTAGTCATAAATTTAACATCAGGAATTTTAAATAAGTGCTCTAAAAATCACAAAGGAGTAGTTTTTAAAATTTATAAAATTTTGTGTGATCTCAAATATTATGTTTTTATCCTAAGCTAACATGTTTTCTCTGTAGTTTCTGAAATCTCAAATCAACCAGATGGCAGCACACCAAATGTAAGCCAAAACTTGCTTATTAAAAATATATATATATAGATTATAGTCATTTTTTGGGCATATGTTATTATTGATTATTATTCTTTGTCATATATTATGGTTAAAGTGTTAATGTCATTTTACTAAGTACTAAAGTTAACACTATTTTTCTATGTACTGAAGTTAATTCTAGTTTATTACACAATTTAGTTAATGCTCAATTATCATTAATTTTATTAATTCTGGCACTGCAAACATAATTTTATGAATATAAATTAAAATCGGTGCTGCCAATAGAATTTAGCTACAAATCGGTGAGTAATTAATGATGCTCTTAATTTTTTTTATCAGTTTATTTGATAACTTAAACACCTATCCCAATCAGCACACTTGTGTTCTTTGTAGAATCCGAAAATCTAATTAAAGGGCGGAATAAAAAATATTTTTACATCAATTAGGCTGAAAAATTCATGTTTATTATTGTAGCTGATTCTTGGAAATTAAATAGCTATCCATTATAAATTATTACATGAAAACACTAGTATTCTTTTTAAAAGATTCCAGATATTTACTATAACATGTTAATAAACTTAAGCCATTAATATTTTTATTGTGTTGGTTGACTCCCTTGGTATTTCAATTTACGTATTCAATTACTAATATCTTTAGATTCCTCCTGTTAATGAGGCTGATCCTCAGGATGCCAAAAAGAGTCGCAAAAGAAAGGCAAGCTTTTATTTCCCGCCTGAGCAAGGTGGTTTGATTCATACAGAGGAAGATCTGCACTCTGTTGCTGTCCAAGGGTTTATGCAGCAGTTGGGGCTGGAGGTAATTATTTACCTTTATTTTTCAATTCTAATGGCCATTGTCGGACAGTAGCGAATCCAGGGAGGCGTTAGCTTCTTCCTAAAGAATGATTATCTTGATAGATGAATAAAATAATTAATAATAATAATAAAATAATAAATATAATATAATAATAATAAATAAAATAACTAGATAAATAAAATTTCAATGAATATATGTATAAGTAATTTATTTTACTTAATTAAAATTGAAAATCAGATTTTAATTAATTATAGTCTATAATTAATGAATTTTAATTAATTTTATTGAATAACTAATTAGCTCCATTAATTAAAAGTGTTGAAAATATATCTTAGTCTTAGGCCTTCCCAAAATCAATTTCTAGATCCTCCAATAGCCAGTGATTCAGGTAATGGGAATCATATGATCTTGGGTTTTAATACCTGCTACCATTAAAAACTCAGAGTTAATGCTTATAAAATTTTGTGGTCTGGAATGTTGAGTGGTCCTTTGCTAGTAGTTAAGAAGAGAAAGAGACATTCAAAAATTCCTCTCTTCTTCAGATCCATGTTCAAGTTGTGGAAATGGCAATAGCTGGCAGCACTTGTTCTTATCTGTCATTTTTAGTGGTTATGATGGCAGCCGACTATGTGTTCATTTACAAATTGCATCAGTGTCTACATGGTGTTGAAAGTTAATTTATCTAATGGTTGGCCAAATAAAAATAAACTGAACTAAAACTAAATTCCTCAGCGCAAAAGCCCGTTAGTGGGCCAAGGCCTGCCGTGCCCATTCCAGCTCGTGACCAAGGGCTCTGGGGTGCTAGGCATATGTCCCGGTAAGGTGGTCAGCAACACGTGGAACCCCCAGTGTTTAGTTCCCAAGCAAGCTTGGTACTAATTTTATCGACCCACTTAAGAGATGAACGACTGAGTCAACCTCGCCCAATACAGGACTCGATCCCTGGAACTGTTGCGTAGCAATGCAAAGCACTACCACTAAGCCACTGGGCCTCCAAATAAAAATAAATTTCTTTATAAAATTGAATCAATTTTTTCCTATATAACCATACAAATGAGTTTATTTTCATTTTAATGAAATTTGTCCTTCTTAAATTTTCCAAAACTCTTAATTTCAATAATTTTTATTTAGGATGACACCTGTCTCAAAGATTATGTGACTGTGAAAGAATTAAATGCAAACACATACATGATTCGAGAAGAAACAGTAGAAGATGTTGCACTGCTTTATGTGATTGCTGGCTCCTTAAGTGTTTCCCAAAAGACAGTTGACAAAAAAGAAGAGGTACATGTTTTCTATTTGAAATATAACTTTGAAGTTTTTTTGTTTCAAAACTCTAAATGTAATTTGTTTCTTTTCAGAGTTGTTTATTTATTGTTCACAGTGGCGAAATTATGGGAGCTCTTGCAGTTTTAAGTGGAGAGCCTTCACTTTTTACTGTGCGTACAAGACATTTCACTCAAGTTGGAATATTGAGCAAGAAAAATACGTATGAGTAAGTATAAACTATAATTTCTTATACTTAAATTTTTGTAGGAATTGTTTATAGTTTAAAGTATATTTATAAATTTATATATGTTTATCATATGGAATAATAAAATATTCTGGAAGAGTTAACTGAAATAAAACTTGTAAAAACATTTGTGAGACTAGACATTTGACTTTTTTTTAAAAATTGCTAAGAAGTTTTTTATATTTTAGGGTGATATTTATCCGTAAAATTTGCTGGAACAATTCAAATACTTAAGTTTTTCTATAAAATTATTTTCCAGTATATTACGGCAAAAACCTCTTGCAGTTCTTCATTTGGCACAAAGCGTTATCAAGCGTCTTTCTTCATTTGTCCGTCAAATTGATTTTGCTTTAGACTGGATAAATATTGAATCTGGTCGAGCAATATACAGGTACATAAAACTTAGTTTTTGCCATGATTTGATTCTTGATTTTATGTTATGTTTATCTAGTGAACATAGTTTATATAGTTGAAATACTGAACTTACCCTAAATCTATGGTTTTTTTCAATAGAGATATAAAAAATGATTTGGCAGCTATATATTTTCTTTGAACATTTTCTGTTCTGCTGTGGCCTTAATTACCCAAAATTTTGTATTTAATAAAAGAAATTCTAAAATTGATTAGGTACATAAGAAGATTTATGAAGAAAACAACATTAATTATTGGTGCAAATAGTTTATTCAGTAGAAATTTGCGTGTTTCAGTAGGAACACATGAGGCCCTCCTTCTTCAGATTGGTACACAACTCAGTTTAAGTTGTAAACCATTCTGGGTATCTTGTGTTTTTTCCCATCGAAGCATGTGAATTTCTACTGAATTAACTATTTGTGCCAATAACCAACATTGTTTTCTTCATGAATCTTCTCATGCATTAAAGTCGACAATATTTTCTGAATATTGATTACATAATCAATCAAATAATTTTTCTAAACACTCTGAAACCTGATTATGAAAACTTATAATTTTTAGGCAGGACGACATTTCAGATTCTACTTACATTCTCCTCAGTGGCCGTTTAAGATCTGTGCTCCAAAGATCTGATAGTAAAAAGGAGTTAGTTGGCGAATACGGTAGAGGGGATCTTGTCGGTATAGTAAGTCTGATTTTAACAGTTTCAATCTTTTATCAACTATACAGAGGCATAAAAATGTGCATAGAATTTAAGGTTATTTTTAGGTTTTTTCAATGACTATTTAACCATGTATCAACACTGTTTTAATTTTATATCAACTTTACAACTATGCAAAGGCATAAAAATGTGCATTGAATTTAAGGTTGTATAAAAGTTTGTTCAATGACTTTTTAATTGTGTATTAACACTGTTTCAACTGTATATCAACTATACAACATCATAAAAACGTGCATAGGTTAGTTTTAGGTCTGTTCAAAGACGTGCAAATTAAAAAAAATTCTATTAAATAAACTTACTATTTTTGATATAAATAACTTGGTCAAAGGTTGTTTCTATTTGAAAGAAATCAAGCTGAAGTTATGTTTATTGGTGTGTTAAATTTTAAAATTAATGTATAATAATATAAAATAAATGCATTCATGAAAATAAATTTAAGAACATTAATTGATGTTATGACTTCAATCCAGAACTAAGAAAGGGTTCTGACCTTAGAAAGTCAACAATCTCTTAAATTTGTTCAAATTTTTGAGCAAACTCAATATAAAAAAAAATTAAGAAATGTCCATACCAATAAACTAAAGCTGTTTGTGTTTATGCAACAACTGTGTCTATTCATCATAATTAATAGAAGTTGCCTTTTTTAGGTAGAAGTGTTAACATCTACTAGAAGATCTACTACAGTTATGGCTGTTAGGTGAGATATTGATTATTAAATTGTACATGAATATTTGTGCTTAGATTTCTTATCAATGTATTATTTTTAACAGAAATTCTGAACTTGCTAAACTTCCTGAAGGTTTATTGAATGCTATTAAGATTAAGTTTCCCGAGGTAATTATTTTTGTTTTTTTATACAAGTTAAATGTAAATATTTTATTTTATATTTCAAAAGTTTTTTTCAATGTATTTGTTTTATATATAGGTTGTTACTCGCTTTATTCATTTACTTGGGCATCGGATACTTGGTTCTCTTCAGAAGAGGATTCCTTATGCTAGTTAGTAATTCATCCTTTCCATTCCAAGGTTTTTACCATAGTGTTTGTTTTTGTGTGCATCTCGGGTAAGAAACTATAAAATTATCAGGACAGATGTGCTGTAGTTAGAAAAAAAACGGTTAATTTTCTAATTGCAATTTTTATTTAAGTGGTTGAGATACAAGTTATTCAAAACAGAATTTTTCCTATATTTTGTAGTTCTTAAAATATTTCGCTCTTCTTGTAATAAAATTATTTGTACCTAATTCTTTAATTTCAAATGTTTTGTTGAACAATATTTGGGTTTTAGAGAAGTTTTCTTTAGATTAATTATAATATTTATCCAAAAATATTAAATGTCTATGCCTATAAATGACTTTATTTTAAAATAAAATTTTGTCAATAATTTTTAGAATTATCTGCATTTATATGTAATTATCTAAGAAGTTTGTACTTTTCCCTTTTAGCTGATAAAGCCCTAACTTTAGATTCCAGACCAAGTGGATCAAATTTTTCAACAATTGCTATTTTAGCAGCAATGGATGATGTTCCTTTGACAGCATTTACTTTGGAATTAAATCATGCTTTGACTGTAATTGGTAAAAAATTAAATTATTCTAAAATTCAAACATTTCTTAATAGCAATTATTTCTAAACTTGGCATTTTTAAACTATATATATATATGTATTACCAGATACATATTGTTAGTTTATTTAAAAAGTGTCTTATATTATTGTAGGCTCAACTCTTCGTCTCACTTCTGATACAATAAAAAAAGCTCTTGGTCCGACAGCTCTCTTAAGGTTAGTTGAAAATATCAATGTTTGCTTCTATACTATAAATTCTACAGTATATTTTTAAGTTGGAAAATTTTAGACCGAGTATTTAAAAAAAATATGCTGTAGCCTAATTATAGAGGATTTCCTTTAAGTATACGTTAAACGAAATATTTATGATTCTTGCCTTTTAGTGTGATACATTTTATTTACTTTTAACTAAAAGTTCTTTATAAAATGCATAATTTCTGTTATACATATTTTTTCCAGTCAAATAGGCTTTCCATAAATACATTCTTTCCTTATATTGATAATATACAGTAGAGTCCCGGTTATCCGAATCCCGGTTATCCGAAATTCGGATTTACCAAAGGTTCTGGATTTTTTTGTGTGCTAATATATGAAGTGTAAGCATAAAAAAAATATGTTCTTACAAAGTTGGATTTATTTCTCAAAATATGCAATAATCTTTTTTTTTACTTCTTAATTTGGGTTCGTTTTAAAGCTGCCCTGACGTACCTTCTTTTAAACAAGAGAAAGTTGAAGTACTTGCTTATTGCTCGAAGCTGCTAGTACCTCTTTTAAAAGAGAGCGTTGATATGCTTCATTTTGCGCTTCTATGTATCTAAGGGCCTGATCTAAGATTTTTGTAACGAGGCTTAGACTTTATGACGTCAAATTTTCTCTTCACCAGTTTTTTTCTAGGTGAAAAGTGGATGATTCCCGATTATCCGAAAATTCCTATAGAATCTCGATTAACCGAAAGTGCTCCAGGCCCGTACCTTTCGGATAAGCGGGACTCTACTGTATTTTCAAATAATATAATTCTTTAATTTATGCCTTTTCCTTTTAACAGTGCCAATGAATACAGACTGTGTAGTTGGCTTGGACAACAGGAGGACCAGCATAAGGTTGTCCTATACCAATGCGATTCCTACTTCTCTCAGTGGACTCAAAGATGTATAAGACAAGCTGACTGCATCATCATAGTTGCTTTGGCCGATCATGAGCCTGCTGTTGGGGAGGTATGTCAATTGACAGACTTAAGGGGGGTCGAAAGGGTGTTTGGGTCAAAAATGTTGATTTTCTGTTTTCCTTTTTTTTTTATTCCTTACTTATCTTTAACTTTAATTTAAGACCAAGATTATCGATTTCTATTTTGTGCTTTTCTTTTTATAAGCATTTTTGAGATGCTCTTAATATCAGTTCTTACCTCAACCTTACTTTTCTTTTGCATGTCCTGAACCTCCCTTTGCATGTCCTAATATAGGGTTTTTCAACAGTTAGGAACATTTTTCTCAGGAACTATATAAGATATCAACAAGTTATGTTATTTCTTCCCCATTAATAGATCTTTGATTCAAACTGAGGAATTTTAAATATCTCTGCTCAAAAAAAATTATTTTACTTTAAATAATTTTTTTTTGTGTTTTTCAATACATATTTAAAAAAAATCATTGTAAAAGTTTTTTTTTTAATATTTTAAAATATCCTTAGTTTAAATCAAAGAGTGTAAGGAATAAAATATAAATAAGTTTATAATGATATCTCATATATTTCATGAGAAAAATGTTCCTAAAGTTAGGTAAATGGGCAAGATAGAACCATCCGATTCCCCTTAAGAAATGATATGAGAGTGAAGAAAACAACGTAATTATTGGCCCAAATGGTTTATTTGGTGAAAATTGTACTTGTTTTAGGCAAGATTGAGGCTCGCCATCTTCAGCAATGTGCACAAACAAAGTGAGTTTCTTTGTGTACATTGCTGAAGATGGGAGCCTCGATCTTGCCGAAACATGTACAATTTTCACCAAATAAACCATTTGCGCCAATAATTACGTTGTTTTCATCACTCTCATGTTTCTTGCGCAAAGTCGAAGATTTTTTCTGAATATTAAGAAATGATAGTTGACTATTCTACAACTGTATTTAGTGAAACATCATACGCCCTTTTTTATATTTTTAAGTATAGTATATCTTTTATTATAGCATTGGTTAGTCAATTTGAATTAAGAAAAATTGTAAGCGCTTTTCTTTAGTAAAGAAAATAATAAATTTTTTGTATTCAGAATCAAAAAAGTTCTATTTTTTATTAAAAGCCAATATTTTTGAAAAGAAAATATGTAGATTGATGTTTAATGTTTCACTATTCAGTAAAATATTACTTTTTTAAATGTTTAGGGTATTTGTTAATACAATACATTATTAACTTGGTATTACCATTTTTAGTTTTTTTTAAAGTATCTCTATAGATAATTCTTTTCTTTTAACTACATTAACTTTTTTTGCAGCCATATCAGTTAATTAAATTTCTACTGTATTAAATTATGTAATCCATCAAAAACCCTATTTATACTCGAGTTAGAGAATGATTATACCACTTATAATAAATACATCATTTACATTAAAAGCATACTAGCCTTTTTAATAGAAGGATTTTGAAAATTAACTAGGAAATATGTAGGTAACTTGTATTTTAGCTCTTTCAGTGGCGTAGTTGGTAATATGCCTGGCTCATAATTCCTAGATTATGAGTTCCAATGAATGAGATAGCAGATTTTTCTGGATAAGAAAAAAATAAATCATTGTCACAAAGGCCATAAGATTACGTAGCATGTAAAACATCCCTAAAGTACCAATTATAGACCTGGAGACCTACCACTTACTGGTCGAAAAGTTACCGCAGCGAGAAGTTTTCACTGACGATAAGTTCCCATTCCGACCGTCAGTTCCGACAACCGGTTTAGGTATCACCACAAGCGCATTTTCCCCCGATGTCGGAAGTCGCTTCCGATGGTGGTATGTTAAGTAACTCAGGTGAGGGCGTGGTTAGTGGTTAAAGTGGTTTGACCAATAGGAGTGTTGAATTGGCGATGAACCCGTTTAGTTTTTCCGAAAGGGATTAGCTACTAGCTAGTTTAAAAGGTTTTGTTGTCATGTTTTGTTACTTTTCGAGTTTTTTTTTATTCCATCAACTTTAAATATCAAAACTAGTGCAAATGAATTTTTGCAAAATAAAATAAAAATTAAACTGCTATACTTAATATCATTCATGCTCTATTGCAGATCGAAAGCATTTAATTTGCTTATGTCTTAATGTATTTGTATGGCAAGCATTTCATTGCAGTGAAATAAAATTAGATCCAACTTATCTTAATCTATTTTATTTTACAATCCAATGCAAACGTTATAAGTTTTAAACAAATGTTACTGTATTCCGATTTTTTTCATCTACTTATTAAATACTGAATAATATTTATAATTATATTATAATACTTATATTATTTTAATTTCGATACAAAAGTTTTATTATTAAAGCAAATTAACAAAAGACCATTAAATGAAGACTTAGCAAAATAAAATTTAATTTATAGTATAAATCATAGTCATTTTTAATTTGTACTTTCAAATTCAAATAATAAAAAGATAGCAATTATTTATTTTGGATGTTTACCAATAGAATGTTAACATGTAATTACTCTTTTCCGATTTTTCCCCAACTAATTAAATACCGAATAAAAAATATTTAAACTATTAACATATTTTAATTTCGATACAAAAGTTGTATTTTTATTCAACTTTTTGTTAATTTGCGTTAAAGACATAGCCAAATTTTAATTTATAGTATAAAGCACATTCACTTTTTATTTGTACTTTCATATTCAAATAAAAAATATGGCAACTATTTATATAGGATGTTCACCAATAAAATATATTTAAAAAAAAAGGTATTAGCAAAACTAGTTATGGGCATGCTTACTTTTTGGTAATGCAGAAGAAGCTTAAGATTTCAATACATAACATCAATATTGAACATAATCTTCAAAATAAAATACATACAATTGCTAACTTTATGGACTTTATTTATATGTAACAAAATTTCAAGTAAAATAGAAAAATCAACTGATAATGAATAATGAAAAGGATAATTTTGAGCAAGAAAATGGTACAAAGTAATTTAACTTGAGTAATTAGCCTAAAATGAAATACACACACATATATATATATATATATATATATATATATATATATATATATATATATATATATATATATATATATATATATATATTATATATATATATATATATATATATATATTCCATTTCTAATATGAAAACATCTCGTTTTTAGTTTAATAAATACTAATTTTTAACAAACAATGGCTAAGGATTAATATCGCACGCCGCCTACATGAATAGCTCAATGCCCACTGTCCCCAACTTGCAAACAAACTTTCAATTCCGACGTCGAGAACGAGTTTCCACCAGCCTATGACCCGGTGGAAAGTTTCCGACGAAAGAAAGTGAGAAAAACAAGTATGTGGTAGCTCCCTGCTTATCCGTGGCGAGATGTGACGTCACAAACAGGTCATAGGGAAGAAACGCCCAGAATTGCCGACGCGTAATCCTTTCCGACCAGTACGTGGTACTGCTCCTGGGTACTCTTGATAAAATTAAATCTTCATGCTTAACATCTTAACATCAAAACAGAGCTTAATATCTATACAGAGTTAAGCTATGCTTAACATCAAAACAGAGAACAGATTAACTGCAATTTGAGCATCAAAATTGCTAGAAAGAGCCTCTTAGATGATGTTACAAAAGCAATGGCTTTCAGTTTTCCTTAATTTGCAGTCTCTGCAAAACAAAACACATAATCTGTCCTGCAGCCCTGTAAGTAAAAAAATATTTTAGAAAAACAGTTAAAGGTAAAATATGGTTTAGGTTTTCTCAAAACCTTTAATGACTTTCAGATGGAAAAAGAACTGGAACACTTTGCTGTGAGAACCCAGAAAGAGCTCGTTCTACTCCACAGAGATGAAAGAATCAAACCTCGGAACACAGTGGCATGGCTCAACATGAGATCTTGGTGCTCATCTCACTACCACATCCGATGCCCTAAGAGGATGTTCACTAAAAAGTCTGCAATTAGACTAGTAATTAAATTCAACTACTTTTTTTTTTATCTCTTATATGATATTTTGTTTCTTTGTGTAGGAGAGGTAGAAGATTAATCATGAAAATTATAAATTGGCTGGTTATTAAGGGCATTAAGCGATGGAGAATACCTTCCTGTGTTCTGTCCTCATCTTATCCATCTTGTGAAACGATTTTGCTGGACCAAAAAATCCCACCTTTAAATGTGCTGTGTGTGTGTGGGACTTATGCAAGTTAAATCTGCAGTGGTCCAAAGTTCTGACCCTGTATGCAATGTTATATAAGGTGCATTGGGTGGAAGCTTAGGAAATGGCCTCATTATTTGACTGTGGTTCACAATTAATAGACCCTTTCTGAATACCCCTCGTATAGATTTATATGTTGTTGTTGTCTTGTCTATGGATAGGTTGAGGTATTAGATGTGACCGTGTGTGTTCCACACAGCCTTCATGCAATCTGAAGGGTTGTGGGATTAGTAAGGTACATCTAGCGAGGTCCAACTATCTGTTGCGTTTTTGCAAGGATGGCTGGACAGGAAACTATATTGTGTGTTGGACTTAGCTTTCTATGTCGATGCAATGATTTATATGTTAATTTAATCAAATAAAACTAAAACTTATTAATTTGTACCAATGAAAATAACAGATTATATGAAAAGTGGTTTTTAAATATATATTCAACTTTTTACTTAAAGAAAGAAGAGTGGTTACAATTATTGTCACTTCATGCCAAGATGAGTTAAGAAAGCTGCTTGGTTATTAGTTGTATGAATGCATCTGCATTATTCATATACTTAAGAATTAGGAAATAATAAAACTATTTTATGTTGGACATTGTAGCACAGTTTACATGTAGCATTTTGAAATATTTTTTTGTGCATAAAAAGTCAATAAAACAAAATGTTTCAAATCTGTAAATTTTCACGATTAAAAAATTAAATAGCATGTTTTTTTGCCAGCATAAAATGATTGTAATGCTTAAAACAATGCATTGGTATGAATCCTAGGTTGCACTTGCTTTTAATTGTTTTAAAACAAATACATGCATGGCAAAATTTAAAAAAAAGTTCTGTAAATTCAGAAAAATTCAGCATGAAAAATTAGAAAAAGATTTTTTTAGCTCACTTTAATTAAATATCTAGGCATCAATTGAACCTTACAAATTAGTGCAACACTTATGTAAGTTCCAGAAATCGACATTATTTTATGTTTATTACTTTTAACTACTTAATTTATTTGAAAATATTTATTTAACAACTTTTACCAGAGTTTCATTTTTGTTTATGACATATTTTCCGCTTTTCAGGCAGATGTATACCACAAGTTATTTATAAACCCACCAAATATACATTCCGATTTCTCTCGACTTGCTCGTTTTCTAACTGGAACTTCTTTTGGTCTTGTTCTTGGAGGTGGTGGAGCAAGGTATACAATCATTTTTTTTATTAATTTAATAAATCCTTGGTCAGGAGTATGATATGCATGTAAAAACAAAAAACTCGTAAATTATTATTTTTTTAAAAACTGCCTAGGATAAAAATTTGTATATATTAATCCCAATACATTTAAATCAAGTTGGGGTGAAACTTGACTAAATACCATTGAAAATTAAAAAATACTTAGCAGCCATTGAGATTAAATTTAAAATTCATTTATTCACAAGTAAAATGTATTAATTAAAGAATAACCATTCATAATTTCTGAACTATGGTGGTTCGGGTTTTTCTACCCTAAATTCTAGCAGTCTTCAAAGCGCCATAGCAAAAATTTCATTTTGGTGGCTGTCTAGAAAATGCTGAAGTCAGTGTTTGTTGTTTTCAATTATCTAATATAAAATTTGAGGTAATGAAAGTATTGCGATACTGTCAAAATTCCGAAAGAGATTTTGTGTTTTCTACACGTTTGGGAGCGTACCAATTCTAAAAAAAGGGTTTTCAAACATTTGTGGCCTGTCTGAAACCACTCTACAGCCCAAACAAAAAGAGCTACGCACTCCAAATTTGGTACACCAGTTCCCAGTACCTGTCGGACGTCATAATAAGGTTTTCGAGAAAATTGTGCATTTATAAGGGGTAGCTGCCATGGAAATTTTAAGTTTTAAAGTTATTGCTTAAGTTATAGCTTAAAGTACCTTTAAATGTGGGTATTAATATATGGAGCTGTAATTGAGTCCTGTAGTGTTACACCCCTATACTTTCTATAATAATCTTTTTTTTAAGAACTTTTCAATTGAACATGCCTAATGTTTCTTTAAAAGGGGTGCTGCCCATGTTGGGACAATAAAAGCTCTAAGGGAAGCTGGTATTCCTATTGATATGGTTGGAGGTGTGAGCATTGGAGCTTTCATGGGGGCATTGTGGTGTCAGGAAAGTGATATGATTACCATGACACAGAAAGCAAGAGAATGGTCACAGGTTAGTTCATACTATTATAGTCTGTGATAAATAGTTTTATGATTGAATCTGGCTTTAGTAGTTCAATGGTTAATGTCCTAACAGGTGGGTAAGAGGATTTCCCTTGTAATTTTCCCCTTGGTAGTCTATAATACTAAGATAGTTCTTGATACATATTAGAAAGACTTCTCAGTTGAGATTTAGTTGGAAACGTCTTTAAATAATATGCTTAATGTGCTCTTGTGTAGCAAAAATAAAGGCAGTAGTGTCTCAAACGTTTGTTGAAAAGCAATTTGGGATACTCCCCAATCAACTTCGTTGCTATTTTTTTTGTAATAAAGCGTTAACAAATAATAGAAATTGATTGAGGACACCCTTGTGTTAATTTAAACATGATTTATTTAAAAATAAATTCAAAATTGGTTAATATACAAGTTGCATTTTTTATACATTTGATGAATATTGTATTACAGTTATATCAATATATAAAAAATTATTACATTTAAAACTTATTTTGTTATGGGGTAAAGAAATTAACTGAATTTTATGTAAAAAGGAATGATAATGATTTCGTTATTGAAATATCTTTTATTATTGAATCTCTTTGCAGAAAATGAATTCCTATTGGCGACAAATACTTGATCTTACATATCCAGCAACTGCTATGTTTACAGGTAAGTAAAACAGTTTTTATTGATGTAAAGGGAAAAAATGCAGGAAAATTTTAAGTGTGTAATATTTCTACAGTTTGAGTAGCCGTTGATTTTGCTCGTTACATGAACTACTAGGATTATGCTAAGGCTATATGAATTCTCTTAAACTATAGTGAACTAATTCACTTAAACACTATACCACTCTTGCATAAATACAAAACCTCTTTTTAAACCATTAAGTGGTTTTAGAATCGTTTCGTTTTCTACAAGAGTAGTATAAGCATTTGAGTGGGTTAGTTCATACGGTTTAAGATAATACAAATCTATGTCTGAGTGCCTTGTGTAGTTTTACAAAAAATGACATGAGCGCGTTTACTGTTTACATGCTGCGCTGGACCGCGGGTCTCCAAACTCAAGTGCCTCAGTGTTAATGCAATAGCGAAAAAACTATTTTCTCTGCCACATTTCTCTGGCTGCATTGAATATTTTACAAACGGTTTTTTTAAATAATAAATGTAGATACTTACAGGTCTCAATCTTCCCACTTTTGAAAATGCTTCGAATATTTTGTGTAAATTATTTATTGAAAATTAAAAAAAATATTCAAACCAATTTCAAAAGTGGAAGTCGGGACCTGTAAGTCAGCTACATTTCTCACATAAAAAATCCGCTTGTAAAATATTCAATACAGCCAGAGAAATGTGGCAGAGAAAATATTTCTTCGCCCTAAGTAACACTGATGCACTTTGCTTTAGAGACCCCGGTCCAGCGCACCCGTTCCCCCTTAACCACATTGTTTTCCAAACTCAAGTAGGGTGGGGGAAAACGAAAAGAGAGCCTTGCATGCTGTTTCGTGGAAACCACACAAGGAGGTAGGAGAAGCGAAATTGTGTTGTGATTGTAAGAACTATACCAAAGGGCACTCCTGTTTTGAGCAATTTTACTTTTGAAATGTAATTTTTTCTCACTCTTTTTTAAAGTCTGTTTTCAGTGTGAATCAGTTTCAATTAGAATAATAGAAATATAAGGTAGTTAAAAAGTAATTTGTCTGTGTTTTTCATCTAATGCCTGTGCTATGTTACTTAATGCCTCTTACATTTTGCAAGTACATTTTAATTTGTTTTATGTTTGTAAAGATACTTTTAAACTGGATCTTGTATAATGCATGCAATTACTAAAAAAATGCTTTAATGTATTTCAGGTGCTTGTTTCAACCGAACAATTCATGAAGTTTTTGGAGAGAGGCAGATTGAAGATTTGTGGCTTCCTTACTTTACAGTTACGACTGACATTACGGATAGTAACATGCGAGTGCATACTCATGGTATGACACTTACTTAGTAATTTGCTTTTTTGCTGCTTTGAATGCTGTTAATAGCTTTGTTAGTTCATTATTAAATGCTTTAGCAAGTTTAATATTTTAGGTTTAAATTATTGTGGATTATAATATTTTTAATTCTTTATGAACATTTCGATAACTTGTAATCATATGTTGAAATATATTACTATGTTTTTTATTATTTTTTTAATAGATTGATACTCTTAAATTAGAAACTCTTAAAGGCTCTAAATGTTAATGATAATAAATATTCTTAAAATATGAACTAAATGCTTAGTACTATTATACTATTCTAGCTCTTTTACTTTGCCATTTTAACCAGCAATGCTTTTTTCTTTTGTTAACCTTGTTTTCTGCTCTCTTTTTGTTTCAATGTCAGTCTTTATTTATTTTTTTATTGGTTTTAATTTTCTTAACACTTCCCCCACTGTTGGGAAAGGGAGGTATTTTAATAAGTTCGACTTGTGTGACTTTAAAAATATACTATCATTTAAATAATGCTTAGTAAAAATGTTCTGTTCAAATTTTTTGAAAATAGTATTTGGTGATGGAAATACATAATTTTCTGTGGGGTAGGTGGCAATCAAAATTTATGCGTCACTGGCTGAAGTTAGGCTTTTCATATATTTGCATGATACAAAATAAAGACTTTCCCTCTAGCTTTTATATATTAATACATTTAGAGCTAATTTACACTAGGCAAAATATTTATATAAGTTATTGTGTTAGATTAGATAGCAGTTTTTTCTACAGCAGTATACTTCTATTATCTATTGGTCGCATTTATTTAAAAATTATAAAATTAGAGTTAATAGTTTTGTGTTTGATTCTATATTTTGAAAAATTGTTTCATGGCATACTTCAAGGTGAAGTCTTCACTAAGATAATGCAAAGGATGCTTCATATCTTATAATGTGGTGCTATAACTTTGGTAGTTTTTTTTCTTTTATATTGATCTTTATATACAGATCTGGTTATTGCTAAACCAAACTCTGTATTCAAATTGTATCCTTTTTTTGGGCCTTATTTTAAGGTTAGGTAATATTTTCTTTGGATATTAAAAGAGGGTTCAAATTTTTCATATAAGTATGATATAAAATTTTAAGAATTAATCAAGTTTAAATTATTTTTTAATAATCAAATCTACTGAGAAAACCTATGTTTTTTGTTATGTATGTTAATTTGGTATTATATGTGTTTTTAATAATTTTTATTTTAATGAATCATATATATATATATAATTATATATAATATAATATTATAATAAATATTTTTATATATAAAATAAAATTATATATAATAGTTATCTATTGTATTTGATATATATATCATATATCATATAGCCATATATTATGATTATATATATACTCTACTATTTATATATATATATATATATATATATATTATATATATATATATATATATATATATATATATATATATATATATATATATATATATATATATATATAGACTTTTTAAATCATAAATACTTGCAAAACTAAATATTTTTTAATTAAAAAAAAGTTTGTGTAATGTGTATGGCTGCTTGTCTTTGTCTAATAGCATCTTCTTAGCCATATTTTGCATGTATTTTACTCCTACCTAGTTTTCCAGTTGTTACATCTACCAAAGTTACTTTCAAAAATTCTTAGATCTTATTTTAATTTGTAGATGAATATTTAAATTACTTATGTCTTTTGTGCTGTATAATTAATCTGTATAAAATTTTCTAAATAATTAGTAATTGATATTTTTATACAAGTTATCTGTAAGTTTATTCTAGTTTTACATATATTTATTTTGAATAATTTTCTAATGGTTGAATATTAGTCATAGTTTATTTATAAACTTTAAAGTATTTCTCTTATGTATTTTAAACCTACTCTCATTTAAACTGCCCATTTAATGTTTTATCCCTTGATTTAATTCATTTTTACCTTTAAGACTAATTATAAATTCGTATAATCATAAACATCTAAACTAAGTTTAAATCACTGTAAAATAATATAAGCAGTAGTGGTAGTTTGATTAAGTACTGGGGTCTCACAAGGTCTGGCTTTTGTAATTTTTATACACCACATAAGCATATTAGTGTAAGCCATTTTTATGGCATTTGACTTTACATCATAGTGAGATCTGGTTGGAATATAGTTCTTTGAAAAAGACTAATCCATAGTAAGGGCAAATAAAAATAACTATTGGAATGTACAGTAAACTCTCGATTATCCGCGGAATTAGCGAATTCACGGATAATCCGCAAAAGTAAAGAAAATATAATGAAATATAGAAAAATAGAAAAGAAATAAAATAGGGATCACAAATTTTAATAAAGCTGCATCAAGTTCTTCTGCTGGCTGTCATAGTTTTTCTTTTTTTTAAAGAGGTCAAACTGTCTGATGTGGATGCAAATTGTAAGAGTTTATCCCTTTGCTTCAAAATGTCTCTCACTGTTCTCCTATGCCATACTGAAACACATTTACTTTTTAGTGGATCAGTTTCCTATCTTTTTAATCAGTTGTAGTTTGTCTTGAATTGTCAAGACCACTTTTTTTTTGTTTCTCACTCATTTCGCTGCTATCAAAATCACGCAAAGCAGTTAAATTAAAATCATGGGCAGTTTATTTTACAAGTGACGCTTTTTGGCAAAAATCTGCACGTGATGTGCACCTGGCCGAACACATTTTGGCACACTCCAGATTTCCTATAGTCATTCTTATTTTAAGGAATTCATTGTTCTTATAATGTATTCTTAGTTCTTTGAATGTGTTCGTCGTCCTTGAAAGGAATTCGTAGTATTTGGAATGCATTCTTCCAAAAAGTTTTGAAACAGATAAATTTCATTTCTCTGCGTTTTGTTTAATTATTATTTTTGCTGGGGGAAAAAAGGTGGGGAGATCCTGGCCCGCGGATAATCTGCAAAGGCCCGTGGATAATCGGGAATTTACTGTATTTAAAAATTTAAATATATAGAAAATCAACTTATATAAAGCTTATCGATGTGTCTGAGTTCTACCAATAATTTTGTCATTAATCCAGCATATTCTAATGCTATTAGCTATTTAATGCAAGTTAGGGCCTCATGGTACCAAATAGTTTTAAAGACACAGGGATTTTCATGTAATAAAACTAAGTAAAATCAAAATCATTCTACACTGTCCTTTAACTTTAAAAAAGCAGTAAATGAAAGTGAGGATGGGACGGAGTACTAAATCCAATAAAAGAGCTAAACTGTTGCTATGAAGATTTCTCAATTACTGTTAATCCAGAAATTGCTGAAGAATTAATTATACTATCTGTTCTTAAATTTGTGTAAAGAAAAATTAAAGTTGGTCAAAAAGAAACGTATAGGTTCATCACATGAGACACCCAAAATCTCAGTTAATTTAAATCATTGATTACTAAAAGTAGAACTTAAATAATTAAATTTGAGTCGAATGCCGTATTTTGATGAAAATATCTGTCAAGTGACATGAGAAGCCACGGAAAAGTAAAGAAAAATTTCGGTACTTCGGTACCGCTGAAAGTGACTAAGTTACAGTTACACTTAGGTTCTGAAAAATCTAACGGCGTTACCTAAAAAAAGTAACTGTTACAAGTAACACGTTACTCCAATCCCTGAGTTAGATCATTGTGGGACCTTCTGTATTTCAAACCACTCTTTGCTTGAGAAACTTAAGAAGGACTGTCAGTCTCATAGAGCTAATGCATTAGTTTTGAAATCACAACTTTTGGAAAAGAATTGCTTTACCATGTTATCCCATTTTCATCAAGTATGGGAATTATCATAACATCAATTTAAAACAAAATTGAAAAGAAAATAACATCCGCTTATTTAATTATTAATTGATAAAGTTTTAAAATAGTGTCGCCGTCTGCTGTATATTTTTTGCATTTTAAAGTTTCAAAAATCTATAATTAAATTACTAGATAACATTTTCGTTTCAAATTTGTTTCATTTCGATCTTTTGTTGATTCCCATACCTGGGGCTAACATTGCAAAGCAATTCTTTTGCAAAGTTGTGATTCCAAAACTTATGCATTAGCTCTATGGAACTGACAATCTCTCTTACACCATTGCAACATCCCCTTATTTCATGTCTCAATTCAGCCAGTGATGTGTAGCGCTTTGTGTGATTTACAGGGTCACTATGGCGTTACGTTCGGTCGAGTATGTCCCTGTCCGGTTATATGCCACCCATGTGCGACCCACAGGATGGGCACTTACTGCTTGATGGGGGATACGTCAATAACCTCCCAGGTTAGTTTTGTCCTCCACTTTGCATTAATTCCACTGTTACTTTTATGTGCACGATACAGGGTGTCTTTGGCGCTATGTCCGAGCCAGTATGACCGTCACGGGGCTGTTGCCACCCATCTGCGACCCGGCCAACGGGCATCTCCTAGTAGATGGGTGCTATCTCAATAACGTGCCAGGTATTTATGCATTTCACTTGGGGGACAAAGGATGGAGCACTTTTTTATTACAGAAATCAGAACACTTTTTTGTTACAGAAATCGGAACACTTTTTTTATAATTACTTTGAATTATTATTTGAATTACTTTTTCATGGCCAACAGGCATTTCCTAGTAGATCGGTGCTATAGATGGGTACTTTTTAAAAAAAAAAATTGCTTTTATGTGTCTTGAATTTCTATATTTGAATTACTTTTAAGTCTTTTGAATTTCATTTGAATTACTTTTTTACGCGGCCAATGGGCATCCTTTTAGTTAGTATGGGATGTCTAATTCAGTCAATTAAGTCTAGGCGGCACAAGGTATTCTAACGCGATTCTCACTTGGGGACAAAAGTTGGAGTATTTTTTTTTTTTACAAGAATCGGAACATTGCTTTTTGAATGAGTCGGAGGTAGTTATCAGGAGGTAGTTGTTTTAATAATGAACAACTTTTTCTGAGTTTCACCTGTGTATTCAGTTATATTAAATGTTCGGGACTTTTATTATTGAAGTGCTTATTTAGCAATTGGAAAACTCCTTTAGATCTATTCAATAGTTGAACAAAGCGCTAAAAATTAGTTACTTGGTTTTTAGAAAAGTCAGGGGAATTATTTGTATTGACAGGGAAATGAAAGAAAATACTAACATAAAAAATAATAAATCTTAAATTTATACCATTCATTTGTATGCAGATTTTTTTTGTGCTGTTTCCAGTGTGTTTGGGAACCATCTTAATTTTTTCCCCTGATATCCGAATACTTTGGTAATTTATTAAAATTTAAGTGAATTTTTTTTATATGAATTGCAATTACGAGGTTTTTTTTCAACCTCAGATGGGCTGTAAAGAAAAGACGAGTCAATATACAAAAAAGATTTAATTACCAAAAGTAAAGTACAATACAGCTTATTTCTCTACATATTCATCTTGACGATTAAAGCATTTGTCATATGTGTGAACAAACTTTGAAATACCCTCTTCATAAAATATAGCCGCCAAGTGATAATTGCGAGATGTTATTTGTTTCTCGCAGGAAAAAGGAAACAGTGCAACTTTAACTCATTGAAGAATGAGTCGAGTGTATGGAGACACCTTTATGAGTGATGGCGTTGTTCCTAAAAGGTATCAAAAATTTAAAGGTAACCGAACTGATGTTCATGAAGGAAGCAAGTATGTCGCTACTGACGACATTGTTCAGCGATTTGACCAAGCCGTTAGGGAAACTCAAAGGGTCCGCATAAGTAAACTATCGATTAGCAGTGGCTTGGAGAGCGAAAAAAAATTGATGTGAAGCTTCCAAATTGACGTGAAGCTCAAAGCAATCGTCACAACTCCCTTCCAATAATTGCCGGCTACATTTTATGAAGAGGTTGTTTCAAAGCTTGTTCACGGATATGACAAATGCCTTAATCGTCAAGGTGATTATGTAGAGAAACAAGCTGTATTGTACATTACTTTTGGTAATAAAATCTTTTTTGTATATTGACCCGTCTTTTTTTTACAGCCCATCGGAGGTTGAAAAAAACTACAACCCTTGTATATTATATTAACCTTGGTAGATAAAAAAGGCACTGTTTTTTTACCAACGTGCAGCTTTTAATTAGAAAAACGTTTTAAGATTTTAACACCTTACAACAAATTAGTTTAAGGAGAGAGTAAAAGTCTATTTAAATTTATGTAATACCTAGATACTACCTATTAATAATTGTTTTCTAAAAATTACAATTTCCTGGTTTTTCTTTATACTGTTGAAAATTTACTATGATAACTCTTTAATAAGATTTCTAGCAATGTAAACAATTTAAAAAAAAAAAAATTGTTGTGTTACCATAAACTCGTAGAGTAGTAACTAGGATAAAGACTAGTTTACTTACTCTCATTCCAGAAAATTACATAATTAATGTAAATTATAAAAATTGTATTGTAGCAACAAACTATCAATACCTGGAATATATAAGTGCATTCTGTAAGTCTCATTTGGCATTAAGATATAGTTACGTTTAAATTTATAATTGTCCTATATCAAAAGTGACCTTAACAACTTCTTATATATATTTTTGTACAATTTGTTATACAGATTTGTTTAAGTTTATGAATTGTTATCAATTGCCGATTATAGTTAGAAAAGTAAAATTTTTTTTAGCTGATGTTATGCGTGAGATGGGCGCCGAAACAATTATTGCCATTGATGTTGGCAGTCAAGATGATATTGATCTTACTAACTATGGAGATACATTAAGTGGTTGGTGGCTGCTATGGAAGAAATGGAATCCATGGTCCTCTCCCGTGAAGGTATAATTACTTGGGATTGAAGAGTTATGTGCAATTTATTATTTTTTAGCGGAATAAATTCCATAGTGTTATTCTTTTATAAAAAAGTTACTGATAATTTTTTTAGTTGAAGAAAATATTACCACTGGGAATTATGATATGATTTTTTTTAAATTTATGCTAAAAGTCTAAATACTAATTTAGTTTCGTTTGTATGCAAAACAGAAGTATTGAATCTCAAAAGTGGTTTTAGCTACAGTGCACAAAAAATGACACATAATTAATCTAATCTGGTTAATAACATTAGTTTTGACTTGTAATAATTACTTGTTTATAAAAGAGTTTTATTAAACTATGCAAAAAAATCATGTTCTTATTGCTACATATATCTGTTTTTTTACACAAGAGAATATAACTTATTTTTTAAAAAAAATTTTAATTGGTGCAGTTAAAACTAAATAAAGTTTTTTTTTTAATTTCTGAATATTTTTTGTTTAGGTTCCTAGTCTTCAAGAAATCCAGTCCAGATTAGCTTATGTTAGTTGTGTAAAACAGCTGGATCAAATAAAACGGAGTGACTATTGTACATACATCAGACCTCCAATTGATAAATACAAAACTTTAGCATTTGGAAGCTTTGATGAAATAGCTGTAGGTACCTTTTGTTATTTATTAGTTTTAGTTATTTAATGTAGTACTGTTAACTGCAATAATATTGAGCTTCTGTTTTTACATTTTATAAATTTTTTGCAGGATGTTGGATATAATCATGGAAAAACTTTATTTCCGTCCATGAAAATGGGCCACAAATCGTTACATAATTTATTACATAATGAAATGAACAAAGAATTTCAAAAGGTAATTTGTATTGTTATTTTTTGTTTTACTTAAATCTTCTAATCATAGAGATAGCAAAACTGTGCTCTATCACACACTTTTTAGAGGAGACACGTAATGAAGAACTGAGTAGGGAATATTTGCCGGTTGGTAGAAATGGTGAGGTTAGCTTGGGGAGTTGTGTACAATAAAACAGAACTTAAATTCCCCTTTTTTAGAAGCTTTTATATCAGAGTCTATGGCTAAGTAGCTTTATGAATTTAAAAAAAAATGTGTTGATTATACTTTTTTGATTAATAAAGTACGACACATTTTTTGGCTAGTTGGATTTCTCTTCAGCAAATATTTTTTTTATATTGAACTCAATTTTTCTAAATAGAATCTTATAAATGGAACTTGAATTAAGTATTAGTAGTTAAAATAATAAAGCATAATTAAAGTAACATAACATTAAATATTTAATAAGTATTTTTTTTTCAAAAAGCGCAATTTTACTGCACTTTTTAATTATTAATTACTCAAAAATATTTATAATTAATATTTTATTAATCACCTAGTCTGTAGATGAAATGCAAATCTAATCTACTCAATAAATTATCTTTTCAAAAACATGTTAAAAAATCAATGATAGAGTTGAACTACGGGCTATTTATAAGTGTTTATTGAAAATAATTTAGTTTCACCTTAATTTTTTTTTCACTGAATAGAAATAAAATCCTGATTTAGCAATCACAAAAGTATACCATCGATGTCTAAAACAATTTTCAGAAAGCTACTAGTCATAGACTCTGATATAACAGCTTCCAAAAAAGTGCAATTAAACTGTTATTATTCTATGTAACTCTCCGAGCAGACCTCAGCATGGCAGGAGCAAGCAAACAGATTTTTGATTCCCGTGTCTCCTCTAGAAAATGTGTGAAAGTGCATGGATGTACCATCTCTATGCTTCTAACTTACTTTTTATTTTAATGATGTTTTATACATGCATTTTTTAAAAAAATATATTCTTTGTCCTCAGAAATCTTTTGGTATGATTTGGTCAATGGAATATTTTTATGATAATTTTTTACAGAAAATAGTTTGTATTTTTTTAAAAAAAATATTACATTTTTTTATAACAATGCTTTATATTATATTTAAGTCACTTTTAAAGAGCCTTAAATATAAAGTTGTAATTTTTTCCCCAGAAAAAGACTCTGAAGAATGCATCCTTTACCGATCTAGCAGAAATGGTGTGCGAAATAAAAAGACCTCTTTACAAAGGATACGATGGTAATTATTCTTTACACTGCATTTTTCCTTTAATAAGAATATCAAATAAATTTTATAATCGTTCAATCTTGTTGGTTATAAACTTTAAAAACACAAGTCTCACAGCAATATTTTAAGAACAAACGATTAGGTTCATTATAATTAAATGGTATTAAAATTTAAATAGTAATTTTTTTTTCATTAAACATTGTAACATGAATTATGATCAGATTTCAGGCATACAAGTCCAAAGGATACGTCATTTTGAAGCAAAAAATCAGATTAGGCTACATGCCAAATTTCATTAAAAAATTTAAACTAGAAGCTTATTTAAAATTTAAATAACTAAAAATTTAATCTACATTTAAATAACATGCAAATTCCATTTTTATTCAATATTTTCACTGTTGCCATTTCGTTAAACGTACGAGAAACTTTTGTATACACTTTTGAAAAAATATTTATTTATGTGATATAATTCGGTTTGGATTGTTGTATTATCACAATAGAGTTCTTTTAATGGTTCTATATATATGTATGTAGAAAGATGCCTAGAGAATTCTAACTTGGCATAAAAAAAATATGCTAAGTTTCGCTTTTATTTTTAAAGCATCAATTGTACAAATTATAAATTTTTTGAACTGTAAATTAATTTAACAAACTATAAATAAGTGAATTTTCGAAAGAAATGTAAATGGGAAATTGTGGCGACAAAAATTTTTAATAAATTACTCATTATTTTTTAAATTTCAAACAATTTAGAAAATAAATCTAATTATTAAATTTTCTTAAAAAAGTTAATGAAAATAGTATAAGTTTTGGGCTTTAAATTTGATTAAAATATAAGCCCTTTTTTTTTAGAATAGAATAAATCACGATTTGCAATCGCAAAAGTATACCATCGATCAAAAAAAGAAACTTAGTATCTTTATAGTCCAAAAAAATTAAATTTATTTTTGTCGAGCATCGATCAGGACAAGAACGTTCTGATCATTTCTCTAACAAATCCTTGAAAGTGATGGATGAAATGCTTTAACTTCTTATTTAAGGAGGTTATACATGCATTTTTTTTAAAAAAAATTCTTTGTTCAAAACTGGTATAAATGTAATAACATTTATGATTTTTTTTCGAAAATATAAAAAAATAAATTGAAACAAGCTTATATTATAGTTTGTCAATTTAAAATATAAATATAAAGTTGTATTTTTCGAAGCGCGGGTTTTTACCGTTAACAAAATGTGTGCGAAGAAAGACCTCTTAAGGAACGATGGTAATAATCTTACTGTTTTCCTTTAAATAAGAATATCAAACTAATTCCATTAAAATAGTAATTTTAATTGGTTAATAAATTTAATTTATTTAATTTGCAGCAATATTTTAAGACAAAGCTTGGGGTGCATATATTATAATGGCATTGAATTTAAATGTAATTTTTCTTTCATTAGATGATTGTGAAGATGATATGTATGACCGAGATGTAGCAGGCTACAATTCCGAACCAGAACCGAGCTTATTAGGAGACACAGATAAAGTTTGTGTTGCTTTTCGCTAACTTTTTCAAATGATTACAAATAAGAACTTTCTAAACATTCCTTAAGGGTGTTGTATCATGACAGATATCTATACAATTTTAATGGGGAAACTTTTAAAATTATTGTTGAACAAATTATATGACAGATATTCACGAATATTTCTCAAAAAAGTAGACTAAGATTATTTAGTAATAAAGTGATAAATAAGTAATATATAACGATGAGATTAATTAATTAAAATGCGGTTGTTTAATTTTTTAAAATATAAACAGATAGAGCAATAAATCCCAATTTTTATCTGCGAAATTTTACGTACCTTTTTAAATGCTTATCCTATTCTTTCATTAGGAGGGCGTTAATTTATTTTTCAGTAGGTTCCTAGGCTGCTAAGAAAACACATAATGAAAACTAAATGATGATGTCAAGTGAAGTCCTTTGAAACTCTCTTATTATTTATTGAACGCCATGTCCTATCTTCGTTAAAAATATGGCAGTTCTCGGCTTTTAGCTTCCACACTACGTTTATAACGTAAAAAGTGGAGGTATTATAATCGTTCAGTCCGTCTGTCTGTCCGCCACCCACAATGCTACGGACAAGTGTGATACGTCAAAAATTCAGTGCATCGAAATTAGAAGACATTGAAAATTTCAGAGAAGAATTCGAAGTACTTCAATTATTTAAAAAACTGCAAAATTTAATGCTCATTTAAAAAGCATAAGAAGCCATTTTTATTAGAATTAAATCACCATTGCCATTCAAAACAATCACTCGAGAAACTTTAATTCTTTTAGACAATAAATTAAAATAAATTTATTTTTGCGAAATCGATCAATTTGAAATGCAGTCAAATATATTTCACTACGAGATTCTTTGTATGTTGATATGAAATATTTTCATTCTATTTAAAAGCGAGGAATATTACATATTTATTCTTTGAAATATAAATTAATTTTTGTTAACGATAAGTAATAATTATGGAATTTTCGAAATAAAATAAATGAAACTAGCCAAATTTATCATGTAAATGTTTAATATAGAATTAATGCTGTGTTTGGCGCTTTTTTACCTGTTAAATACAACTGTTGTGTGGAAGCAGGTTAAGTAACAGATTCTGTTACAGAGCTACTTGTTTATATTTGTTTTTTTCATTACAACAAAACAACCATTCACAGCAGAGGGATACAGCTTATTTTAAATCATTAGGATTCAGCGCTTTAAGAGGGAGTGTTATCTATTGTATTATTGTTAATAACTTATATAATTATAATGTTGCCTGTTACATTTTAAAATTATTATTTTTACTTTTAAAATGTTAATTAAAAAATTTATCTACTAAATAGTATGCGTTTTTAAGAAAATTTTCATCAGTATCTGTCTCATATAATAAGTAAAAAAAAACTCCCCCATTAGAATTGTATGGTGATCTGTTATCATACAGGACTCTTACCATTCTAATATGATTACAATGTGTAACTTTCTAAATTTAACTTAAAAGTAAAAATGATTTGTATTCCTCTATTTTATTTTCAGATAAAAAAAAAATCTGTTAGATAGTTTTCTTTTTTAAAAAATTATATCTTTTATTTATGAATGCAATTTTATTTAAAATTTCAGGAAGATGCCGAAGACTATTCATCATCACATCATGACGACATTGGTTCATTATCAGACGTTGAATATTCAACAGAAAGAGAGCTTTGATACTTAAATTGAGATTTCCTTTAAATGCCATACATCAATGTATTTTAAGAACACTTCATTTTATGTTTTCTTCATTTGCCAAATAGTTGTTGAGGAAAAACATTTTGACTTCTTACTGTACAATGAACTATGTGTAACATAATCCAAAGATTCTTTGCTGAGTGTAGTTTTTTAAATGTTATTTTTATAGAATATTTATTATGTTTTTCCAGTATTAAATATATATTTTGTTGCCATTTTAATGCATGTAATAAATGTTTGATTATAATGTATTTGTAAATTATTTAACACATAATTAGTTTATATTTGCCATTTAAGTTATAACTGCCCTAAGCCACCGTATCAAAAATGGGCACAGACTTTTTGTTTGTCCCATATTCTCAACTGTTTTACACTTTGTTATCGGTTGAAAATAATATTGACTGTTTAAAAAAAAATGGTTCAAGTCATTTTTATAAATACAGAAGTTTACTTGCCTAGTACAGATAAGCATTCTGTTTGTATTGAGGACAGCCAAAATGGGGTAAACATGGCATAAAAAACATTATGAATATATGATTACTTTGATCATATATGATTACTTTTAATTCTAATATTCTGGCAAAGATTTAAACTTTCTGGATTTACCACATTTTAAATTATGACGCCCGTCGCCAATAGCCCTCGTGTAGCTCTAGTGCGATGATAATTCAAACTATGTTCAAACTGTGAAACATAAAATAGTTATTAAAAATATGAAATCTCATTTGCTAGACTTATCTCTAAATTTCAGTGATTCGCGACAGTGTTAGGAGAAGGTATCATAAAAAGTATTTTTTATTTATTGTGTTAATTGAGGGTTTTAATAGTGTAAAACGGGAAAGGTTCCCGAAGATGTTTAATATTCATTCAAGTAATTTTACAGTTCACACACATCACTTCATAACAAACGGTCACCACAGTGCTGTATGCTATCTAGTTTTCTTCAAGATTCTTTTTAGTGGCGCCATCTATCTTTTGTGGAAGGGAGTAGCAGATGACAATTCAATCCCTCAATAGTATACGACTTGATATATTCAAATAATTTGCTTCTACTCATCAAAAATATTTTTAGTAAATAATATTTACTTGTTAATTAACTTATTAACGAAGGCTGGTAAGAAAATTTGCTACGCGAAAATGAGCTTTCTGTCTAAGTTTATTAAGAAGACAAATAAAGACCATTCCAATGAACAATTAATATCGGACAAATTAAGTTCCACAAAAAACGAATTTAAAAAATGAAAAGCTAACGTTTTTGTTCGGAAATGAAAGTGTTCATGGTGTTTACAAAGTCGTCTTGAATGAGTTAATGTAAGGAGTATACACAGCGAGATAGTACAGTAAAAAAGACCCAAAATGGATGTTAAAAGTAAAAAAAAATATCCCATTCTCGAAAATTTGGTTGTAAGACCCATTTATTATACTGCCCCCGAATCAGATGAATTCCTAACTTGGACGAGGGTAGATACGGAAACAGTTTTTTGGGGTCCGAAATGCTGAAAGGTTTAAATTAAAAAAATAATCTTTGCTCTTGGACTACTGTTTATTATAGCGGTTCAGTTTGAACTGTATTAGATTTTTCTTCAAATTTATATCTATACTTTCTATAAACTTCTGTTTGGATACAGATTTTTTTTATACAGAACTTTAATAAAGTTTAAAACCCCCCATCAAAATTAAACTTTTTTTTGTGACCTCGCTAAATTTTTTATGCATTGTAAGGGGTTGAAAAAATCCCACATTATGGAATAATATTGTATGTAGGTGTTTATAAATTTAGCCTCTATTGATTTACTTTTCACTGACATTGGATTCTAAATAAAATATGGGAATCTAACTCTGCACCTTTATTTCCATTTAAAAAAAAGTTTCTTGTGAAATATATTTTAAAATCGCTTATTTTTAATATCTTTTGTTAGTTCTCAGTTCCGTCGTAGTCAGTTCCATAGAGCTAATGTTTTAGTTTTAAAATAGCATCCTCTACAAAAGTACGGCTTTGCTATGTATGCATTTTTTCACCAGGAATGAGAATCGGCAAAACAGCAAAATAAAACAAATTTGAAAGGAAAATAGCATCCACCTATCTAATATTTAATTGATACAGTCTTCAAGGTATTTTGGGGTAATTAAAATTAAAGATATTCCCTTTTTATGCAATATAGTGTGAATATAAGCTTTTTTTAAAGCAGAGTTTAAAGAATGGATCATTGAAATGTACACTTTATTCAAAATATTATTAAACTAAAAATAATATTACCGCATTATGAAATAGACAATGTAAATTATTTTTATTCAATATTTTTTACAAAGTTGTTTATATTTGTCACGTTTTAATAAAAAAAATAAGTATATTTCTAAAAATAACTATGCGGGGCATGAAAGTTATCCATTCTGTAGAATGATTCAATCAATTTAATATTCATACTTCTTTTAAGATGTTAATGTCCTTTACGTCATTATTCAGTCCGAATCAAGAAAGAGAATCCTTTGGATAAATGAGTAAATATTCCATTTTGTTGGAAATCCCCCCCCCCCCCCTCCTCAACAAAACTGTTCTTCCGTAAATTACTTTTGAAATTAATTCGCTACGTAATTAATCTTTTGTAAGAAATTTTCTCTGCAAGGACTAAAAAAATGAAACTAAAAACTCAAGGAAGAACAAAAGACAACAAAAAGGTTTTTTCTGGGGCTCATCTTCATGAAAAACAGCAAATGAACACGTCAAAAAAATTAATTATAGCTTCTGTAGCAATTCCCCTAGTTCGCAGTCTTCCACGATTTTTTTTACTGTGGGTTGCTTGGCTGTGTTAACAAGCAGACCAGAGGGAGTAGAGGGAAGGAAAAAAATGCTGATATGTGAGGGGCAGAGAAATGCAAAAAAAAACGCTTGGAATAAATTATAAAAAGCTTCGTGTAAAGGCAGCAGAAATGAGTTGTACGTGGAAATTCATTAGCATGACTTTTACTCATTATGGTTTGTCTTCGAATTTTCCCCTGGGCTCACACTGAAATAAAACTACTGTAAGAAAAGATGTTTTTTGTGGTTTTTTTAGCATTAAAATGTCTTTAGTCGTCTCCCTTTCTTTGTTTTAAACATCATGTACGTTATTGATAAAAAAAAGGAACTTCTAATTTTCGCTTTTCTCATTTTGAAAGTTTTTTTTATTGTTGTATATAAGAAACTAATTTTTTTTTCTATTAATGGTTGTTTTTTTATATTTTAAGTAGAATACTATTTATTTTAGCATCTGTCCACAACTTTCTTTTGTGAATACGCTAAAAATAAAAATGTTGTGAACATACTCAATAAATTATTTTTATCTTTTACTTGGCAATAGTTGGCTTCTAACTTTCAACGTGTAAAAAAATACATCTTAATATTTCTTTTGTTAAGGGGGACCTGAGCCCTCAATTGAAGCCTATGCTAAAATGACCTTTTTTATGTACCTTTTTCTCCAAATCTGTTTGATACATTTTAATGAAATTTTTACTAGTTATTAAATGGATGTTTAACTATACTTTACTGGAGGCATTTTAAAAAAAAATTTGTTTAGTTTTTTATTTATTAATTTTTAAGTGAAACTACATATTTTTGACCTAAAATAACATCAAAAATATTAAAAAGAAAAAGAAAAGTAAGATAGTAATTCTCAAATCCCTCCAGCGAATTTTAGAAACAATCTTCTTAAATGCGTATAAAACATTTCAGGTTGATACTTATAGTAGATTCTGAGAAAAAGTACACGCACATTAAAAAAGTAAGTTTTGATATATAAGCGTTTAAAGTAAACAATAGTGGTTTCTTACCTATGAAACATAAGGGGATATTACCTAAACAAAATTAAAAAATATATATATTAAAAAGACTTCTAGTACTTGGAACTTTTATTTTAAGATATCGCTGTACAGCTAAGATTGAATAGTTTAAGAAACACTAAAAACATTGAAATGTCATTTTTGAAAAGTTTGGGGGGTCTGGTCTAACTTAAATTTTTTGTTGATATTGCACTTTCGGTACACAATTTGATTTTATAACTTATATAACCTTATATATGACCTGATATAACCTTATGTGCATTTTTTTTTGTTGTATTAGTGTATTTTGTTTATGTAACCTGTTCATAATCTACAACAGATAGAGAAAAAAACCAATTTTTTTTTTAGAATTTGTATTAGGTGAATCAATGTTTCCTCTATACTAAATGTATAAAACTAAATTCGTATTAACTGCTTCACATCTTCACCAGATATAGTCAAAAACCAACAAAAAAAATCTTTTGTTAAATATAATATAATGATTAGATTAAATAAACTATACGCGCTTTGAGAGAAAAATAAAACATTAAAAACTTAGGGGAGAGTGGGGGCTATCGGGACAGATTTTTATTAACCTCTGTATTTCAGCAAAACTACAAGAATTTTAATTTCTTTTTTTACAAGCTCATAAACTGAACATTCGTTTACTTAAAAAGTCATTCGACAGATGTTGAAACACTAACATATTTTAGTTGCTGAGCATTTTAAACAAACATGTAAATGTCCCATTAGCCCCCATATGTGGGTCTAATGTGACAGGGTGCAAGGCTAATGGGACATGCCAAATGTTGCCTTAATTAAAATTTCAAAAAAGGGAAAAAGAATCAGGAAATAACCAGAAAATAAAATTTTAAAGCAAACATTATTTACATAATGTATACATAACGAAATTTTATTTTTTTAAACAATTATTTCCCATTGAAAGGTGAAATATCAAAGTTAAAACTCAAAATTGAAGATGCTCCCATAATTTTTGTTGAATCACTGGAAAGGATAGTTTTATAACTAAATCTTCAGTTTTATAACTAAATCTTCAGTTTTATAACTAAATCTTCAGTTTTATAACTAAATCTTCAGTTTTATAACTAAATCTTCAGTTTTATAACTAAATCTTCTAAAATTTATCCGTGAATACGGTACGTGAATTTAAAAATACTGTCTGTATCTTCAAATAGCTTAACCGGAGTTCATAGCTTTCTATTTCAGAAATCAATCCAACGAATAAAGAATAGTTTGCTTTCTAGCACATTTTACCAACAACAAATTATTTATCTTCAAACTCTGTTCAGATGTAATTAATGAAAATGCAGGTGGAAAAATGTCACCAATAAAGCTACTTGAACTTTCACTTATTATACGATGAAATAAGTTCAAAAAGTTTAAATTTAAAGTTTTAAAAAGCTTTTGGCAACTTGATTGAATAAGATATTAGATATTTATATAGATTCTACAAGAGAAGCATACAAAGCTAGGTTTATTCGTGTCCCATTTGACCCCATAGTTTCTGTCTCATTAGACCCCACAGAGTTGTTTTTTATAAATGATCCAACACAGAAGCACGTGCATTTCACCATAGTATTTAACATATAATATCTTAATCTCTGATATGTTATCTACCTAAAACTATAGTTTAATTCATATAAAGTTTTTATTTAATACTTCAAAAATGAAAAAAAAGATACACTTTTAACTAACTTTCGATTCTCCAAAACAACAATTCTTCTCTCCACTTCAACACATGATTTTATAGGCTGATTTTTGGTTCTTAAAATGTGAAGTCTAACTGTTAAAATGCTGTAGTGTAGAAATATTTGTAAAAAAGTATATTTTCCCCCGCTTTAGGCCCCTTGTCCCATTAGCCCTGCGTCCTATTATCCCCCACTCTCCCTTACATTTTATAAAAAGATAGATACAAATATCTGGTTAAATCAATACAGGATTTCCGCATTTTAAGTTTGAAGTTCAAACCGCTTAAAAAAAAAGAATATTGTTAATCAAAAATTATGCTAAATTGCTAAGGTGTTTCATTGAAGGAGACGGAAAGCGAACAGAGCATAAGAAAAAATAGTTCTACATTTTTAAAACAGACTATGCTGTAAGCGTCATTACTTAAATGGGTTCGACTACAAATGACAAATTTATCGTAAGGTAACGGCTAAAATGTATGTTACATTTTAACTAACCTTACTGAAACTAAAAAGCTGCTGAATAGTTTTTGTGGTATTAGTACAATTAAAACCGATTTCCTAATTTGATATGATACTACCTTGTCGTGCCTCGTTTATGGGTTTACCATGCACACTGACACAGTTGGTATAATGTGCAACTTGAAATTTTACAATTGTTTGACGTTTAATTTGTAATTAAACACTTTTAAAGTTGGAAAATGTGAAACAGGGATAAGTTTTCTAACTTTTAACAGTGAAACAGTAACACATCGGGCGTCTCTGTAAAAGTTGTTTTGCTATTACATGTCTTTTATAGTAAAAAAGCAAACTTTCAGGGTATATTTCTCATTTAAAAGATAAATCGTACGTTTTCTTTCTTGCTTAAACCTTTTTTGTTGTGAAGTATCACAAGTGACCCTAAGACATTATAGTTCTTTTAAATGTAGTTGTTGTGGTTAACTTCAAAATAGCTACTTAATGGAAAATCACTTTAAAAGTGGAAACCTGAGTAACACATCGGGCGTCTCTGTAAAAGTTGTTTTGCTATTACATAACTCTCGTAGTAAAAAAGCAAACTTTCAGGGTAGGTATATTTCCTATTTAAGAAATGAATCGTGGTTAACTTGGAAATAGCCATTTAACAGAAAATTTCTAGTATTACACTAAATTACCAATATTAACACTAATGGATCACATACAAATTTTTCACTAGATAAACGACGGAATTTACTTTAAAAGTTTTCAAATCATATAAACAAAGGTGACTTTTTCCTTCAGAGAAACATGGCATAAAATATAGAAATCTTTCTTTATTTTTACTTGCCACTTTTTTATATGGTTGTTATTTAAATAATGTTGACACTTATACTGAAAAGCACAAGAAATACATTTTTTGGAGTTAATTACATTTAATCGAGATCACTAATGAGCTAGCGAAATAAAGATCAAGTCACAATCACAATCAGGTCCAAGAGATCAACATTTCAATCTTTATAAATCAACTAACCAAGTCCCCGACTCGCCCCATCTAAATTATACTCCCGACTAAATTATATCACTTCGGACGACTCTGTAAAAGTTGTTTTCCTTTTGCATGTTTATGGTAGTAAAAAAAAACTTTCAGGGTAGGTATATTTCCCGTTTCCAAAATGAATCGTACATTTTCTTTCTTCTATTAATCTTTTGTGTAGTGAAATATCACAAGTAATTCTAAAACATTATGGTTTGATTAAATTATAACTAGCTATTCAATTTAAAATTATACTGTTAACAATAGTGACTTATTCTAAAGAGAAATATGACTTCAATTATAGAATTATTTCTTCGTTTTTATTTGCCGTTTTTTTTAAGTGGTCGTATTTAAAATAATGTTGACACTTATATTGAAAAGCACAATAAATACATTTTGTTTGCAGTTATAGCGAAATAAAGATCAAGCCAGAATGTAAAACACGAGAAAAATCTTGCTCCAGAGATCAACATTTCAATCTTTATAAATCAACTAACCAAGGCCCCGATCCGCCCCATCTAGATTAGACTCCCGACTAAATAATCCTAGGCCGGAAATTCCGGATACAAGCCCGACGCCACTCGACGCGTGCTAATCCCCGACGCCCCTGGATTACAAGCCCCGATATCCGGAGACTTAGCGGTCGAAGCGTCCGACTAGAAATATCGGGGATTTTGACTCCTTTTTTCCAGTCGGGGGGACTGTTTCTCCCTCTAGGGATCTCCCGTATGCCACCTGTCGACGTTGGTTGGGGGCGATTGCAATTAGCAGGTTGTGTTGCTGGATTGATATTGTGGTGTTTGGAAGTGGTGATGTGCTTGGTTAGGTTTAGGGGGAATGAGATGGTAATGGGGTGGATGTGGTGTTTTGTTTTAGGATTGAGAAATTATGTTGCAAGATAAAATGTAATAAATACGTGAATTGAGAATGTCTTGATGTTCTCATAGTTTCAAAACAAATGTAAGCGCACTATAGATAAAATTTAGTACACTATGCAACTGAGAATTTAACATACTAAAATCTTTCAAAGAGAAAACTAATTAAAATATAATGAGGTAATGAGAGTGAATTTTTTTTACAAAAAACATCGGTACTTAGTTTGCGGAACAGAATGCAGTGGCCTATGTATCAGTCACTTGATTTTATTTCATACTGAAAAACGAAGAAGGCTGCTTCTGAAAACTTTGCAAATATAATAGTATTAATTAAAACATCGCAGTAAATTGTAGGGATAAATATTAAAGAAGTCGTGCATTCAAATTCCATTAAATACCCACAATTTTGATTACACTAATATAAAATAAGGTGAACTAAAAATCTCACCCCCACTTTTGACGAAAATTGCATCTTAAAATAACGTATGCAATAAGCTATATAATCCCAGAACTTCTGATTTAATCGAAAGCAAAAACACACACATTTTTTAAAAATTAGAAATGATAGTTTCTATGAAAATGCAGTAAAAAATAATGGTAACTATGTTATGCGTATTTGTCCAACTATGTTTTAGCTTCCACAGTACGTTTATAACGTAAAAAGTGGAAGGTTTTATAATCGGTCAGTCCGTCTGTCCGTCCGTCACCAATTTCACAGAAAAAAACACAAGTCTCACAGACAAGTGGGATCCGTCATTTTGAAGCAAAAAATCAGATTAGGCTACATTCCAGATTTCATTAAAAAATTTAAATTCGAAGTTTATTTAAAATTTAAATAACTAAAAATTTAATCTACATTGAAATAACATGCAAATTACATTTTTATTCGATATTTTCATTGTTGCCATTTCGTTAAACGTACGAGAAACTTTATTTAAAATAAAAATAAAAACATTTGAAAAAATATTTATTTATGTGATTTCAGTTTGGATTGTTGTAATATCACAATAGAGTTCTTTTGATGGTTCATTATATATGTATGAAGACAGATGCATAGAGAATTCTAACTTGGCATAAAAAATATGCAAAGTTTCGCTTTTATTTTTAAAGCATGAATTGTATTGTAATAATTATATATTTTTTGAACTATAAGTGAATTTTCGAAAAAATGTAAATGGGAAATTGTGGTGACACAAAAATATTTAAAAAAAGATTACATCGATTACATCATTATTCTTCGAACTTCAAACACATTTAGTAAATGATAAAGTCTAATTATTAAATCTGAGAAAGCAGATTAATGAAAATAGTTAATTTTGGCGTTTAAAAGTTTGAATTACAAATAGCTAAAGGCCCTGTTTGTTATTAGAATTAAATCACCATTGCCATTCGCAACAATCGCCCGAGAAACTTAATTCTTTTAGACAATAAATTAAAATAAATTTATTTTTGCGACATCGATCAGTTTGAAATGACGTCAAATATATTTCACTACGAGATTCTTTGTATGTTGATATGAAATATTTTCATTCTATATCTCTTCTTTCATTCTATTTAAAAGCGAGGAATATTACATATTTATTCTTTGAAATATAAATTAATTTTTGAAAACGATAAGTCATAATTATTGAATTTTCGAAATAAAATAAATTAAACTAGCCAAATTTAGCATATAAATGTTTAATATAGATTTAATGCTGTGTTTGGCGCCTTTTTACCTGTTTAACACAACTTCTGTGTGGAAGCGTGTTAAGTGACAGATTCTGTTACAAACCTACTTGTTTTTTAATAGAATCCTTTTATATTTATAGGTCCCTTTAAACTATTGCCATAAAAAAATTCATTGATGAATTGTCTTTTTTGTAATTTCTAAGACCATTTTAAAGCTTCTTTTTAAACAAGACAAATCATTGCTAATCATGCCTTAAATCCTACGCCATTCTTTCATTTTTTTTATTCCCAACAATCTTACTGTAACAATGACATCTAACACCAACCGAATTGACTAACCACGTTTAAAACACTAAATTCAATATGAGGAAGGGGATCGGGGAGAGAAATAACTTTCCTATCACCCCCTCCTACGTATTATATTTTAGCCCCCCTCCTATTTTATACAAAAAGTCAGGGTAGTGTACAAAACGACCCCCTCTACCAAAAAGGAGGAGGGGGAAGGGGGAGTCCCAGCAGGCTCGTTACAGCTCAACGCCCGCTGAGTGCTTCTCTACTTAATTAAATTGATTGCGGCGCATGCGCAGGAATCTTTTGTGAAAGGCCCCTTTTGTGTCCAAGAGGGATTTGGAGCAAAGGCAGGAATGAAGTAGACCGACCTTCTAATGGTAAAAGACTGTTTGGGTAGGGGACTAAGATGAACCGCAGAATTGGCGAGGTGGGTTGATAGTTTTGGGGATTTATCGACATTGATGTATAAATTAATATGTTTAATAGCAGTATAAAATTATTTTCTTAGAACGTGACTTGTCTACGTACGTGACAGTCTAGCTTCATATTGGATTAAAGTTAACCTCTTTTTGGGAGGTCTTCGACGGAGGAGCAAGGAAGCTCTGCGTCGACGCTCGTCAATTAGTTGCAATTTCCGTAAAGATTGTGTAAAAGTTATTATTAGTTATATCTATAGATTTTTTTTATATCAATAGATTTTTTATATCAATATATACACATACATGAAGTATTTCACTACTTTTATGAAACCGATACAATCAAATTAATTTCTTGTCAGGTCTCCGACAAGCCATCAAAGCCACGTGACTTGGGCAACCGTGTTGGTTCCCTTTTGGGTTTACCAATGCAGGGTTAAATGAAGTCCTCGATTTGGTGACTCCAAGAATCGCTACATTAATCAGAGCTTTCGGAGTCTCCCATCGGGCCTGGGGTAAAAGGAATGGGGTACTCTCTAGACGGTGGACGCAGTGGAAATCATTGTTAGAAATCTTGGCGTTTTTTTTGTGGGAGAGCAATGAAAGTTGTGATTTATGGTTAAATTGTAACGGGTTTTATTGTTTTTACGAGGTTTATTATCGAGTTTGGTAAAAAAAAAGTTGCCTTCCATGGTCAAAAGTAAAGTACTGTCACATTTTTATTGAATGTGATGAAACAAGGTTTATTGTAAAAGCTAATCTTTTTATGTATTTCAATACCAAAAAACTCAAATTATATTATGCCTTTATGGAGATTTTCATTTAAGCTTCTTATTATAGTAACACACTAAAAAAAGATCGTAGTGAGTTTCTTTAATAGGCATGACCTCTGTATATACACAGAGATTCATGCAATGCAATTATTTTAACTAAGTCACTTGATAATCGGTATTAGGTACATCGTACATCTTGCTAATAAGTGAAACTAGCCTCACAAATAAATATTTATAAATTGCATACTTTTCATAAAAGCGTAATCTAGATGTGATCACTTGTTTAACAAATCATTCCGACAAAATTTAAACAAATAATGCATCATATTCAGGGCCCTATCTAGAATAACACGGACTGTAGATGAGAAGATTTTTTCCCCCCTTCCCCCAGCCCCTGGGAAAATTTGTGTATGATTGCTCGTATAATGGTCAAAGTATGAAAATAAATAAAAAGCTAGAACTTAGAAATCGAAAAAAATAATTAAATTAACTCATTTTTCTGAACTTGTCGATTTCAATGTTTTATTTCCTTAGCTTTAAAAACAATGTTGAGCCACAAAATGCAGCAAATTAATGAAGTTTCAGGAGGCAACACAATTTAGCGAGAAAATCTATAAAACTTGGTTAAGATTTGGGGGCCCAAGGAGAGGGCTTAACGTGTCGAACAACAAAAAATAGTCACTGCAAGCAAATTAACATATTGGCAACTGCAACATATTGGCAACTGTTTGGAAAACTGCAAAGTGGACTGATACTGCTTCCATTAAACTCGGTACAATCACGTAAAAACTATATTTATTCGTAAAAACCTAAATTTATAGTAAAAATAAAACACAATTTTAAATTTATATATTTTTTAGAACATGGTGGCTAATCAAGGACTTTTACTTACTTATCCTGCCGTTCTAGGTTTTTTTTTTATCACTGTACAATAGGAAAATTACTTTCATTGTAACAATAATTAGACTTAGCCCTTAATATATTTTATTTTAGAAAATTGTATGTACCATTGAATCCCCTTTCATCAATGCTGGACAACTTCTGTAATATTTTTTTCAATTCAAATATAAACTACAAACAAATAAGATCAAACACACAATTTTTTTCATATAATTGTTCCAATAACTGTCCTGTTGAAACCTGTTTCATCACTACTCCCTAATAATATTTTTATAATTCAAATATATGAATATCAACCATACATGAATGAGATGAAAGATCCATACAATACTGCCGACAAAGCCGAACCCCACACCAGAAAACTGGGGGTGGTACAAATAACTCCTAAATACAAAACAAATGAGGCCTCGACTTAGAGGATAGCATGGCAGATGGCGAAACCAGCGCATCCTTGCTAGGGCGCTTTTGGGGCGGTCCGCTTACTGGGGTACACACAATAGCTCCAGAAAATGAGACCTAGGGGGTACACTGGTTATACCACCGTAAATCACCGACCGTAACCATCGATGCACTTAATGACAGGTTGAAGCGATATAGATCAAGCTGATCCTAATTCCCCCACCCCATTTTTTATGTATCGGTTCCCCCTTTTTTATACCTGACCCTCTTTTAAAGGGAGTTGGAAGGTGAAAAATCGCTCGTTTGGCAGACTTTAAAGGTTTAGATAAGTAAAGAATTTATTCGAGGTTTTAAAAATTAATAAAAAAATGATGTTAGATGTTTCTTGGTAATAATTTGAAATTCCTCAACAGGTTTGTCTTAATCTGCAATGTAAAAATTTCTACTTTAAGTGAGAACATGTGCGTTTTAAAGTCTTCGTGAGCTCTATATACTTAAAAAATTAGCATATTTTATGTTTAAAAATGACTCAACCTTGGACGTCTTCAAAACTTAATATTTTTCATGTCAAGGGGAAGTACCATGCTTTTCATTTTTGTAGTGACGCTTTATTAAAGTGAAAATGACGATTTCCATTAAAAAAATTATATTGGATTCCGTGTATTATTGAGACTGCGTACATATGTTTTTGAATAACACGAACATTTCCTGACTAATGTTAAAACATAGTTACTTTACATTCATAAGTGAGTTTAAAAAAAAACTGAATCATTTTAATGGAATTGAACGCACAACCTGAAAAAAAAACCCTTATCTAGCGATCCGTAGTTGTAATAAATTCTTGCAGATGCTGTAAATAGCGATAAGTCTAAGGCTAAACACTGAAATTAACGATTAACCTGTTATGGAAAATTTTCCCTTTGGCGCTTTTGAGCATTAAGGCAACCCACCTACAAGTTAGCGGGTCCTGGTGAAAACAAAAGGGCCCCCCCCCCCCCCCATAAAGGATAGCGTGTGTACACAGATGAATATACTCAATGAAATATTCATCGAGATGCGGACGAAGCTTTTAGAGTCAAATCCTCGGAGTGGGGGGATCATTTGCCCCGCCCTCATCACGGGCCTGAAGAGTGGGCTCGGGCCATCTGGCCATGCTTTGGTTCCGCTGTCGTCGCCTCGGACTGTCATTTGGTGATATTTCATATTGGGAATGCTCTAATGAATTGGTTGTATAAAGAGAAATACAAAATGAATTGGAATATGGATAGAAATATAAAAAAAAATTGCGGTATTTTTTTCTTATGGTTGAGTTTGTTAGAGACTGGTAAAAAATTATAATTTTTTTGGACCAAACTTGCTGGGCCTCTGGCCTGTTGTTGGTCGAAAATTTTTGTATTTGTATTTTTAAACCAGGAATATTTTGAGAGATATAGACACAGACATTCTAATTTAGATATGTATGAACTTTGATAAGTCAAATCATTTTAAGTTTGCTACAAACGTAAAATTGTATGATTTCGCATGAAGAATTCTTAGTAATGCACGAGTTTTATAAACTGTTATTGTTTAATACAAATTTAAAGTTAGTGTTAGGTATATAATTGGTGTTACATACTTTTTATTATATCAAATCAATTAAAAAATACTATTTTAATATTAATTTTTGTCTCCTTATGAATAAAACAAGTTTTCACTAAAAGTATAAATTGGAGGATCAGAGGGATAAAAATGTTCTAATATTGTAATTCCTAGTCGTAAAGATGTAAAATATGAGAAGAACAGTGTGGTGTAATAATGGAATTATATTTTTTTTAAAAAAAGAAGTAATAGAATAATTGAGCTCATAATAATTGAGAACAATGCAAAAATATCAAAATGACACCAAAAGATAATCTAAAACTGATCAGGCTTTAATGTTCGATGGAGACTAGTATCCGAATTTGGAAAAAACGCTGTTTTGTTAAGGTCATTCAGCACTCTATCAGCAGATACTCAGCATTATTTCATTACACCTTTGCATTAATACTTCATTACCTATTTTCATTATTCATCGGATGTAATTAGTTTTAAAATATATTAATTCATAAAATGTACCAATAAAAAAATTCTATAAATGACATACATGTGCAAAAAATATGTATTCAGTGATTCAGCCAGAATCATAGTTTCCTGGTTATTAAACTTTTTAGAACTAATCAATCAAAATTAAAAACACCATTTTTAAATCATTAGAGCTTATATGAAATAAGGAGTTAAAACTATAATAACCATAAACAGAAAAATAAAAAAATTAAACATAAATAGATTAAAATTAAAACATTATAGAACCACTTAAAAATATATTCCCAACATCGATTCCAATTCACAGCATCAACAAATTCATGATTGATATCATTTTACCAAGCTTTTTGACTTTACCACACTTGACTATTGAAAAAAAATCAATGTCTCTTTTATGCTCCAACACAGGACTCTTTTGTACCGATTTCTATTACCAAAGTAGCAAAACCGTGTTAAAAGCACTAATGTATTCAGCGACACTTTCATGCTATTGAGCTGGGAGGTCCCGTGAAGCCGCGGTTGAAAGCCTAAAGGGGATGAATAGAAAATCAGGCAGATGTTATTATGACTGTTTAATGGTTCGATTGTACGTGACGAAAGATGGATATTTATTCCTAATTTTTTTTATAAATATCCCCCCCTGTATTTGTTATGTGAAAGTTTAGTAGTGTTTTAGTATTCATACTGTGAGCGGTATTAAAGGGTTATGTATTGTTGTTTGCATTTTGAAATGATGGCTACTGGTTGGAACGATGTTAAATTTGAAAATTTTTTTCATGGGGTAGTCCGATTTTGTTTTGGAAAGATAGATATAGAACAAAAAGGTGGAGTAATGGAAATATAGAGTAATGCCATAGAGATATTCTTCCATATGTAGCTTTGTTGATATCGGTCGGATTACAGAGAAATATCCAAAATGGATCGATATTGGACAGAGCAGTGTCGTGATATGGTCAAGGCGCAATACTTTCACGAAAGTTTAGAATCTGTTCCATCGCTACATTAATGGTAACAAAATATAATCCATTTATACATTTAATTAATTTTTACCTATTTTTAAAAAATTATAACCAGTTCTTTTCCCCATTTTTTTTAATGTTACATGCAACTTCACTTGAAATCATCAAGTTTTATATTACAGAGAAATTTTGTTCCATGGTTGTTGATAAAAGATAAACGAGCCCAATATTGTTACCAGGTTAATGTTTGTATTGATAAAATTGTCGTATCTAAGTGCATCTGTGCGACCAAACTATTGAAAGTCGTACAATTTTTTTTTAATTGACCCTGAATAACTTTTTATAAAATCATAAAGCTTGTTATTTAAGTGATAATTTTGTTTCAAAAAATGTAAATTAGACTAAAACATTACAATGCCTTTTCGTGAATTTTATTAGTCAAAACATCAAACCCGATAAAATCTCGCATCGCATCATTTTAATCCCCACACTCACGCTTACAACACCAGTACAAAGCTCCGATACCGATCTCGGGGGTCCCTGGTGTTCAGCCGGAAAACGAACATCCTTTTTAACATTCTAAAGTTCGCTGGGGGTGGTAAAGTGTTGAGGGACCTCTTGGCACCCCGGGGACCCAAACAGGGGTGTGAAGTCACATTGTCGAAAGCGGTGTGACAAAACGGCGTGTCGTAATATGATTCGAACCAATTAGGGTCAAAAGACTGTTATGGTACATTATAATGCTAAATGGTTTGCATTTTTTTTGATACCTAGAATTAAATGATACTTATTTTGATTGAATGTTATTTCTTAAAAATGTTTTTTGATTTCATTTTGCATAGAAAGTGATACAAATCAATGTGAGTGATTTTTTAGATGTCTTAATTTTTTAAAAAAGAACGTTGGATTGTATTGCAACGCCAATTGTTTTCATACCAATATCTGCTTTTTTGGTTATTCTTGATCATTAAAATAGTTTTTTCACTTATTCAAATACACTTTATAAAACTCTTACGCTAAATTCAGCTTAATTCAAAATATAAGTGTGCTGACAAAACTACGTGCAAAAAGAGACTAAGCCAGACCTAGTTAATCTACATGTTAAAAAAATTAATTAAAATTGCAAGTATCAAATTTTACATTTGTAACTTATTTTGCATAGTTTTTAAATGACATATTTTTTACTATCAGTCGGTGTTACTTGACAATATGATTTTAGGAGGCATGATTAATTTGAAAATTGAAACAATTTCAATTAAATATCAATTACATTGATTACATTGATTTTAAATATCAATTTCAATTAAATATCAAATAGTTTTAAATATCAAATAGTTTTAACTATTTGTATTCTCCACTGATAACTTTAATCCTTAAAAATATTTTAACTATTGAAAATCATTACTCGGATTCTAAATACGGTAAAGGTCAGCAAACTTGTTTGGTAATAAAGTTCTTTTTTACAAAAAAACCCAGGATTTTAGAATTCACTATATTTCAGGGTGACGTCACACTCATTCAATAAAAAGTAACAGTGACGGTATAGAACTTTACTTCACAATATAAAAGAAGAAAAAGAACAAACGACAAATACCTATCATTTAGTAATCCCACTATCTGTTTCGAATGCAATTGTACCGGAGGGCGTATTCGGTCTCCACAAATGTCTATTTGACTCCAGTTGCTGAATATGGGCTTTTAACTATCCGATGCAGTCGTTTCAGTCTAAACAGTTCATTCAGGGATCGTATACAAAGTGATACATATACGCAGACACATAAATTCTATGGTATCTTAAATCGATTCTTCGCAAATTATAATTATCTGACGGTTAACATGATCCAATGGAAAAATTGTTGCAGATGACGTTAGAAACAAGAAATTCTAAAATAAATAAAATAGTATACTTTCGCGTGTTTCTTCAATACTTACTGAAATTCTTAGAGAAAAACAAGGAGGTAACAATAACTCTACACATGTAGGAGTAGTTTAAGTTGATGTAATGAGTTTTTAAAAGATTTAAATCCACTCATTCATATAAGTTATTTTTAGTTTTTATAACTTCAACATTTAAGATATCCTTTCTTTGATTAAGGGGGACCAGATACCCTTTCAAAAATGACATTTCAATGTTTTTAGTGTTTCTTAAAATATGAAATCGTACATTTACAACGATATCTTACAATAAAAGTTTTGAGTACTGGAAGTATTTTTAATATTGTTATAAACAAACGTTGTTTAGGTAAAATCCAGTCATGTTCAGGTAAGAAACCAGTATTATTTACTTTAAGCGCTTATATCTCAAAACTTACTTTTTCAATGTTCATGTACCTTTTTCGCAAAATCTACAAAGCAGCCTGAAATTTTTTATACGTATTCAAGAAGTTGGTTTCTAAAAACCGCAGGAGGTATTTGAGCATAACTATCTTACTTTTTTTTTTCTTTTTATTGTTATTGATGTTTTTTTCGGTGAACAATATGAAGTTTCACTTAAAAATTTATAATTTAAAAACTAAACAAAAATTTAAAGAATGCCTTCAGTCAGTAAAATATTATTAAACGTTCATTTAACAACTAGTAAAAATTTGATTAAAAAGTATCAAGTAGATTCTGAGAAAAAGGTACATAAAATAGGTCATTTTAACATGGGCTTCAATAAAGGGCTCCGGGCCCCCTTAACGTATTTTAATTAATTTAATAATAAGGCTTCAAAACTCTCAAGTTATCAATTACTACTTTATAAAAACATATCATAAATTCATTATTTAATAATATCTTCTCAACAAATAAAAATATGACTCATAATGACAAATAAAAGATGAAAAAGATGAGTTAATGTCTAAATTTGTTCCTTAAATGCTACTTTTGAAATACATATTCTATAACGTATATAAATTTAAAAAAATTGTTTATCTATAATAATAAAAGAAAGAGTCTGTCTGTTTGTCTGTGGACCGTGAAAGACCTACTTATACTGCCCTAAAAAATTCGAAATTTTTAATATAGATTCCTTTTACTACCTACGTGTGCACCTGAGGCTTAGTTTTTTCATATTTGATTTAGATTTTTTAATATTCTTAACGTTTCGATATCCATAGGAATAACATTGTGAATTCTATAAACTTTGGCTTTACACTTTTCATTTTCAAATTTGAAAGAAATTTCGGCGCGAGAGAAAATTACGTAGGTACAAACAAGTAAAGGCATGTGGGTTTAATCTGAATAATTTGGAATATCATTATTTTATTTCGTTTATAGATTTAAATTTTTTAGATTTTTTATGCGGCATCAGGTTTCCTCAACTCGATTCTAATTATATTTCGATTATGAATTTAATTGATATTTACAAATGGTAAGAAATGAAGATTTTAAGGAAGATTTAATTGTAAATAAGATGTTTGTACATTCCACTTCATATTTCATACAATTCGATAGGTTTAGCAACCCCAAGTTAAATTTTCACACTCGCCAAAAGTTGCCAATGAACAGACCGGCCATTGCATCATAGCTGTACCCGGTCATCTGAATTTACACACGATGGTAGTAGTTTCCTTTACAGGTAAGAAAAATGTGTTGCAATTATAGTTTTTATTAGAGAGTCAGAAATCTATAGCCAAGTCGATGTAGTAAGCTTATGCAAGCTTTACTATAGAATAGCGTCAAATATTTCGCCGAGAGCTTTTGTTTAGGCTTACTACAAACGACCGGTGGCTTCACTTGACGAACTGGGTTTTGTATTGGTGTTTATAGGAAAAGAAACTACTATGACTCAAGCAACTGAAAGCTCCTGGATACAATCGGACATCCACTTATTTTTTAAAATTAATTCTGATGTCAGAATGGGAGGAGATTATCATATCCTGATGGAATCCAGTGGATAGTGTATCAATTGGCATAAAATCAAAGTTTACATAATCACCGTTATTAAGGTTACACCCGTGCAACGCCGGGTTTATCAAGCTATTTTAAAATAAATGAGCTCATGCAAACTGTGCATTGTGCCTATAAAATAATAACAAAATCCTCCTGTAGTTAAATACTTTTTAAGTAATTATCCTTTTAAAAAAAGCTTAATTAATTAGAAATGTAAGCTCTCTAGAGAAAAAACATAAATATCTATTTTCACACTTCCCCCTTACATATTATTTCGAAAGAATTACAGAATATTTACTTGATAAACAACCCCTCAAAATACAAGTCTCTCTCGACAAACACGACATCAAACAAATGCATAATATAAACCTGAAAACGAAAAAAACCAGCATGGTTTCTCTACCTGATAATAACCCCACAGGTAACTTTCGTGTCGGTGAGCTATTGAGCCTTTGGTCCATCGAAAGGCATGGGCGTACCTCCCGATTGCGGATACAATGCAGGCAAACAGCACCAGTCTCACTGTTTACCCTTGTTATGCCGCTTTACTTTTTTGTGGTGGTGTACCATTAGGCAAATAGGAATAGAGTCGGGTTTGACGTGTATGGGGTTGCGTTGTATAGAAATTGGAATCGGATATTGAAAAGGGATTTTTAGACTACTTTTCTTTTTTAATTCAGAAGAATAAAAATATGGAAAAGGTAGATATTGACATGTTGAAGATGTTCGTCTGTCCGTTTGTTCATCCGTACCCCCTTTCCAAAATCGGTTGTATCCATCCGATCTTAAAAGTTATTTTATTGTTAGGAAGGTATGACATCAGAGATCCGTAATTTTTGACCGTCTATCCGTTCGTCTGGACGGGCATCTGTATACTTGACTATCGACGAATTACCCATTGAATCATCGAGTCCTTCGAGTATAATCGAGTCCTTATAATCGAGGTTGCCCCACTTCAACAATAGCATGACAAACTTTATTTGTTTAAAATAAATATTTGAAGGAAAAATACATTTTTGTCGTATAAATCAGTTTGGAATGACTTCATAAAATGTAGTACCATGTAATTCTTTGCCATTTTTTCATTATTTTTTTTTAAATAAGAACGTTGTTTCTATTTACATTTCTTTGTTTTTTAATGCAATTTGGATATGTTTCATGTTTTGTTATTGTTAAATATTCTTAAAATATCGAGTTTTTATAATTTTTTATGTTGATACTTATTCAAGAATAAAAAGCTCGCGCCATTTAAGGCGTTACGTCGCTTTACGACATTTTCCAAACACGCCAAATGTCGCTGAAACGGATGATAGGATTTAACCCAAGCAATTTTACATACTAATTTTTTGAACTGCAAATAAATTAAGCAAACGATAAACGATTACTAATTAAATTTGCGAAAGAAAATTTACAAAAATAGCCAATTTTGGCTTTTAACAGTTTAAGGGATGTCGGATGGTTCTATCTCGCCCGTGTTAATTTCACTAACTTTAGGAACATTTTTCTCAGGATTTATATGAGATATCAGTATGAATTTTTTATGGTTTGTTCCTTACATATAGTTCTTTGATTTAAACACAGTTATTATTTATTTCACAGTATACAAAAATACTTTTACAGTGTTTTTTTTTAAATATGTATTAAATAACCCCAAAAATTCTAATTTAAAGTTATAAAACTTTTTTGAGCAGATATATTTAAAATTCCTCAATTTAAAGCAAAGATATATTAATGGGAAAGAAATAATAAAACAAGATATGTTGATATATTTTAAAGTTCCTAAGAAATATGTTCATAACTGTTGAAAACCATATATCTCAGGAAACGCAAAAGAAAATTAAGGTATAGATAAGAACTCATATACAGAGTTTCTGAAAAATGCTTATAAAAAGAAAACTACTGAACAGAAATAGATAACCTTGGTCATAAATTAATGCTAAAGGTATGCAAATTAAAAATAGAAGAAAAACAGAATACAGACATTTTTGACCCAAACACCCATCCGACCCCCCTTAAATTACAACTAAATGCTGCGTTTGGCGATTTTATTCTCGCAGGGCATTGCAAACATGTATGAATCTTGTATGAAAGCTTTTCTAGGTGACAGTTACTATTACTAACCTGCTTATATTTCTATAAGAATATTAGTGAGTATTAAAGTAACATGAAAGTAGGTTATTTTTTTTTTTTTTTAGAACTTGGTTGTTTAAACGTGTAGTTGTGTAGTTTATAATAATTCCTTTTAGTGTTTGAAAAGAGCTATTTGTCTCAGAAATTAAACGTGTGATTTTAGTGACTGTAATTGCTGTTCCCTCTGACTAGCTCGCAGGGCATTGTAAGCAAGTGAAAATGTTAAGTTTTGTATCGATTGTCGTAGCATACATTAATGAATTTTGAATAACAATATTAAAGAAAAAAGTTTTTCATCTGTTAAGCCTTTATATCTATGGTTTTGTAATTTCTGTCCCTGTAATTACTGTACCTACATAGAATGTTATTAATAAACATCAACAAAAACTTAAATAGAAAATATTTTAATATTCCTATATAAATTTAAGAAGCATGACCAAATGTTTTTCCTTAATGGGGGATTCAAATGAGGGGACAGTTCTTTCAAAATCGGGACAGAACATTACACAAATCTAACAAGTTAATAAAAAACCCCATGTCTCACTTACTCTATCACACATTGCATTCTATCCCATATTCTCTGTCCCATATTCGCGCACATGTAAACTTCGATCCAGCCAAGGAAGAAAACTCCCGCACTAAAGTTTTGATTATCTCTCAGCTCTCCACATCCCGGATGAAAAGGCCTCCTCCCCCCTCCCCTTTCAACTCTCGTCTGTCAAAGGATGGTGACGGCTCTCTATTGATCCCCTCCCCCCCCCCCTCCGGAGAAGAATAGTGACAACGCACTTGATTACACTATGGGAGATGGGATAGAGGGGTTCTTGTGTGAAAGTAGTTACTTTATACTTTATGCTTTTTTGTTTTTCCAGAAATGTTTGTTTGAAAACAAATAGAGGTTATACTGTATATGTACTAGGTATTTTAAAAACAAATACACAAATTGTCGACCAACAATAGGTCAGCGGAACTAACAGATACAAGTCAGAGGTCTAACAAAGTCGGTCTATTAAGTTACTAATTATTACCACCATTAATAACTATCGAGATTCTTCGTGAATTCTTCTCAATTGGAATCTTTAGCCGTAACTTTAAGGGTCATAAATTGTTCAAACCTATCCACTGATGACACCACATACTTCAAAATGATCTGCTGAATGTGATGAACCAATTGCTTTTTGTAGATGAACTTAAAAACGATTTTTTTTGTTTAAGTAGGAAAAGATGCATTTGGCACGAAAAGAGCTTTAGATTGGACTTACGAACTTGCAACATTAACATGGAATGGAAAATGAGAAGTAATTGTAATGATAAATTTTGACTAAAAGAGAAAAAATTTAAATTCACTTTTATAGTTTAATCGTATTATTTGTTAGAATTCCTTTTAATTTATATCTTGTGTCTCACTATTCTCTCACTCCATTTGATTGAATCAGATGAAAAATAAGTATACAGCGGAAATGAAAACGAACTCGTAAAAATATTAATTTCTTAGTTTCAGGTAAAATGGCCTTGTAAGGAAGTTATCTGCTTTTAGAAACAACTTATTGACATATAAACAGTTATTTTTACATTATATAATGTCATTTAGTACATTTATACGCGGTATAACATAAGGCTATATATATAGCTTCGTGGGTTCTGGCGAAACTTCTAAATAACGTAAAATCACATTTTGGTTTTTAGCTTGACATCCATTTCCATTATACATACATTATAAAATAACAGAGCGATTAAAAATTTACGACAAAATTGTTCTGGACTACTTAAAGTAACAGGTAGCCATTTCAACTGTGGCTCTAGTGCAAGATTAATTCATTAAACCAATCTGCCATTTATCCGCATTTAATTAGGTAATAACCATTTTTCCGTTTCTAGACACCAATAGAAAGTTTTAATGTTTCCCCCTTCAAAATCTGGCATTTGGTACATATGACATGGGAATTCGAAAAGTTGTTGAAAATCATGCATTGCCGGTTTAAGTCCGGAGAGTTGTCAGGTATAAACAGGTAAGACAGAAATGACCATTCGTCTTTAATATCCCTATTTACTTCTTCCTTCTGCATGTGCCTCGCTTCATACATCATGCCGCGTCTCTACAATCCCCGCGACGCATACAAAACTTACTTGAGCGGTGTTTTTATTTTTCTCGTAGACGAAGACGCCTGGAGGGGGGATTTATTCTAAGATTCTACCTCTTCCCTCATACATCTTTCGATTTTTATTTCTTTTCTTTTGCCACAGTCTTCCTGTAGATAAAGGAACTGTTGGATTTTGGATCACGAACTGGTCGTAAGGTTTTGTTTTTGTTTTGTGTGTTATAAATTTTGTATCTTAAATGGTTCCGCTAAGATTGAAAACAAAGCATAAGACAACTCTTTGATTATTGGTATGAAGATAAAATATTTTTATGGTTATAATTTTCGAACGAAATGGTGTGAAAGTCAACTTTATTAAAAGTAAAAATTAATGCATCACACTTGTTGTTTTGGCTGTGAAAACAAAGTAGAAAGTCTTTAAAAAAAGATTGCATTTTCACTTTATAAACGTAGTAAGAGAACTAAATACAAATGTATTAAGCGTAGTTAGATTGCGCAATTAAAAGACTTTTTATCTGAATGACATTCAACTTCACTATTTAAGGTTCACTTTCAAAAATACATTGTTTAAATATCTATGTTTCAGTTCATTTTAGTGCTTTTTCATAAACTCAGGTTTTAGTTCTAGTATTTTACTCATTCAAACAGTGTTAGACTATTTTATTAACTCATTAAAGACTAGTAACAATTAAACATGTCTTTCAAAAATAAATGTCCTGCTTCAGTTAATCTTAATTAACAAAATGAAAGGCAAAAGAAGAAAAAAAAAACGGAAAAATTTATGTAAGACACATTAATAAGGATTTTTTTTTAAATATGGAGTTAAGTTTTATTCGGTAAGAAATTTTTTAAGGAAATTCTCAATTTGGTCTTTAATGCGTTAATAATAATATTTATAGAATAGATATGCTTTTAAATTCCTAATCTAATACAGCTTTATTCTCAAATCCTGTACAAAAACACCACTAAAAATTCCACCTCTTTTACGTTCTCCCTTTTAACCACACAAAAAAAATCCACAATCCAAACCAAACGCAAACAAAGCCACCGCATTTCGTTTTGCGGTCGTCCGAAGTAAAATATTTGTGCAGAATCCCTCACCCACTCTCCATTGGAGATTACAAAAAGAAAGTTACAAAAAAAGAACCCAGAAATAAAAGGTAAAGAAGTAACTGGAAACTCCTATCACGTCTACCTGGTCGTATGAGGGGGAGGGGTAGCAGTGACTTTAATATCAGTAATGGACGTGGATCGATCTGTGAAAGTCTGACACACGCATAGGTTCATATAACACCCAGAATGTAGATAAAAGGCCTCCGGTAGATGCCTTTAGTTCGTCTGATGTGGTACAGAGTGTATGGGACTAAATATAGTCCAATGGGTTTTTGTCCGATATGGATTGGGTTTGGTGGTAATGATTGTGTGTTTATACAGAGGAATGGCATAGTTTTTAATGCTGTGTTAAGTTTTTAGTATAACGAGTAGGGCAAGTTACTTCTACGATGTCTATTGTGCTTTAGGGTTTTTATTCTAAATTTAAAAATTAAACAATTATTACAATTATTTCTTAACTAACATTTTTTTGGTACCCCATACCTCACCATGTTTTGTTGAAATTACTTAAAACATTAATAACTCAACTTAATTCTAACTATTCATTCATTTTTATTCAACTTCAGAACATTCAAATTCACCTTTTCGTATTTTCTTCTCACATTAAATTTCAATGGAGGATTTATATTTAATCTTAATGATTGTCTATATTAATACAACTTTTAAAGCAAAATTATTGACTAAAAGTTTGAATGGATTAAACATAAATGCAACTTACCGTACATAGAAAAGCTACTTTGAACATTTGAATAATTTCCTTTATAAATAAAACCGCTCTTATATTCAGCCAAATGTCAATCATAAAATAAGTTTTTTTTAAAAAACTGAATATAAAAACTAGAATTTTTAAAAATTGTTTCAGATGTTACCTTATTCATCAAATTGCATCGACTGTAAAGACTAAAAAAAACAACGGCAGAACATGTTCTTAAACTGAGTATGGCAACAGTGAGGGAGAATGTCTTAGAAGAAAAATAGAAAAAGAGTTTACGTTGTATTTATAAGCGACGTTGTATTTATAAGCGCTCTCTGTTAAAAGTATTAAATAACTCATAATTAACTAACATTTAAAGTTTAACACTGCCATAGATGTCCTTATTTGAAAGTAAATAGTCACACTACAATGAATAACTACACATCATACAACCGAATTTCAATCAAATATAAATTATTTCAACGTTGTTATAACCCATCTCTCCCATCAATACTAAAACAGCGTTGATCAAAGTTACAGAAACTCTGGTCGGAACTCCGTTCTACTCATACCGAAACTCAATTAAATATCTATCTCTACTTTGCTCTTTTAACTCCTGGGGGAGATAACTTGCATTCCAGTGGTAATAATTCACCCAATCTCCCCTTTATATACTAGATATTCCATATTCCAAGGCTAGTAGAGTTGGGCATAGGCTACAAAGCCAAGCGAATGTTCTACTCAAAGCATCCGGGGGCGCTTTGAGGCCTCATTAATTTATATTATATTCAATTGAGTTGCACAGGGTTGCTTCAGAGTTGCGTAGCTTCACAGACATGCAGGTTATTAGTTGAAACAAAAGGTTTTCCTTCTAAGTGCAGTGCAGCCTGCATGTGTTTGTTTAAAGTTGTTTTTCCTTTTTGCTTCTTTTTTCACAGAGTAAAATGCAGGAAGCATTATGGAAGTTATTTTTTTTTTACAATCAAATTAGAAGTTGGCTTTTAAATGTGCGTGTTATCTGAGATTCGGCGTTGGAAGGGTAGAGTTAGATAATTGAATTAAGATTTGGAAGGCAATTTGTCTTTTATTTTTATGTTCTAATAGAAAAAAGGCGAGTGATCATTGTCGCTACACAGAACACCATACACTTTTCTACTAGTACAGAGTAGAAGCTTTAAGTGTGATTATGTAATGTACATTATCTATTATTCGAATTTTTCTTTGTTATTTTTCGGGAAATTTTATTTTAAATCATAAAATGATTGTATTTATTGTGTAAACGGTCTGCTTTTAATTATCGTTTACAAAAAGTTTTAAAACAAATAATGGTTTCTTAATAAGCAAAACACATTAAAGAGCGCACAAAATTTGGTGTTTAAAATTACTTTGGTTAAAACCTAGAATAGAAACAGTATTGCAGACTAGAGAGTATTCAAATTTCATATACTGAACATCACTTGAGACTGAGATAAAATGAAATTTCAATCTCTATTATTAAAATATCTGGATGCAAACCAGTTGATGAATCTTTTGTACACAAATGTATCATTTTAGATAATATTCATCATTTATTCGATAATGTAAAGATTTTTTTAAATCATTTGTGTTGACATACAAGAGATTTTCTTACCATGTAATTTTAATGTTCAGTTTCATTATGTAATTACTATCCCCTCACTCACCCTGCTGTTGTTTTGGTTACTGTTCATTAACAACATTTCATGTGGCAAAGAAATAATATAGAAATCAAAGGATAGATAAAGTTGAACAGATTAAAAAAAATTAAAAGATTGCATTAATTTTTTCACATTTTATAATGAATGTTACTACAAATTACGTGAAGCTGAAAATATTCTCTTCCTGGAAAAAAAGTATTTAGGTGGGAGAAGAGGGGAGCAGTTTATGAAATTCCGCACTACATTTCAGAGACTGTTAAAGTTTCACAAGCATTAAAAGAAATTAACTCAAGTATAATGTATTGCAAGAACACGTGTTTCTAGTTCAATGGTTGCTAGAATTGGTTTTCAAGTTACTTCTAACCATTTGAAAACTTTTGTCCGTTTTATATTGATTTTCTGTGATGCTAATTATGTAAGAGTTGGGGATTTTAATTCCTTAAAAATATATAATATTAGTTATTATAATAACCCTAGGTATTGTTTAACATTATGCCTCATACTCCCACTATTCACAACAATAACAACAATAAAACAAAAAGTTTCAAGGATTTTTTTTTGCCTTTCTAATCGGCCTATAAGTACTATTGTTAAAGCTCTCCTGCGATTCGGATATGACCATAAGAATAAACCTCTTCCCACAAGAAATACAGAATATCAACTGCAGAGTTGAATTCTGCTTTGGTTTACTAAGGCTGTATGTGAAATGGCTAGGTTGTAATAAATTGTGTTTGTAAAAAAGAATAGATATTTAAAGATTAAGAAAAAGGTTTACTTATTCTTTCTAGATAAAATTTCTTTAAATTAGTACAACCAAAACTGCTTAGTTTAAATGTATTTAGTGGGTCTCAAAAACGTTTGATTTCCCGAAAAGTTGAGTTGGTCATGCTTCGTCTGCAGCTCTTAAAACGTATTTTACACAAATACTAAAATAAAAAAAAAATCGATTTTTTGAAAATTCCATGGTACTGATGAACTGCCTTAAAATGATGTGTTTTCTCAAATACCTAAGCTACGATAGTCACATGCAAAAAGAGTTTGTTTATCACGGGATGGCGCCAAAGATAGTTTTCTTAAACCCTTCTTTCTCGCTCATTGACCCAAGTATAAAACTAAATTTTTATCAAAACGTCATCTGAAATTATGTCAAACCACGGCAGCCAACTGTCTTCTCTAATCGGACCCTCCCAGCAGAGATCAGTAGAAATTCCAGCAGGCAAATCGCATCTGCCGCGTCTTATTCTTTAGGAGGGCAAAGAGTTGCAAGAGTGGCAAAGTCTTCATCAATTGGATCGAAAGGGCTGCAGACGAAGACCTTTCAGCTCTTTTATCCAGTTACAGCATGGGAAGGGAAGATTGCTCTCTTGACTGCGATCTGTTCGCCTTAGCTTGTTGTTTTTGACCTTTGAGGGATGAGAGGAAAGATTGCGTTAAAGAGTTCTTTGGTTTCGGTTTGTATTGTTTTATTCCTGTAAGATGTAGTTGGTTAGGTTTGTATGGCTGGTTTTATTGCTTCGCTGGAGGCGGGTCTTATAACAGACATCATCTATATTATTTTGACTTATATTGACTTTAAATGTACAATTTACGCCTTGTAATTTAGAACCGAGTCAAGTGATAAAGTTGGCACATAATGGAATTTTGAGAGACATCGTGCGCAAATGCCGTTGGGACTTTCGATTCCGTACATTTAACGAGCACGTATATCACAGTGCACTCGGGCACGCCCCAGTGATTTTTTAGTTTTTTTCTCCAACACTTATGCGTCTATTGTATAGCTGGGACATAACCAAGAACCATCTCCATGAGAGGCTTGCCGGCTTTCGATCTCGGCCACTCTTTTAACTATTAATAGATTCGATACCCAAAGCCAGAATGAAACTAAGTGATTCCAGCACCGCTAAAAGCAAGAATCTAACAACAGAGTGAAGTTTAATCTGTATTTTTTGGCAGGAAAAACATAAATAAGATTTCATAAAAAAGAAAAATAAATTCAAGTATTTTATTTCACACTGGGGACTCATCTAGTCGAAAGAAATCTTTGGAAGGCTCGATAAAGAAAATCCATCTTTTACAATTTTGCCATGAAATCGCTTAACGCAGAAACAATAAATGGCTAAAAGTAAAGAGTACGAAAATTTCACTCTATATTCATGTTTTTTTTTAAAAACGCTCATTCATTTAAAATACTTAATTTGGTTAGCATTTATTACGTATACGGTAAATTTCATTTATTGCATTTCATTGTCTTCAAATAACTATTTTGAAAGCTTAGATAAGAACTTATATATTGCATGATATATAGATTCTTTTTTAACCTCTTCAGCTAAGACAAAGATAAATATTTTTTAAACATTTTTCTGCGTAGTTTGATAAATTTTTATTTGAACATCTTTTTTTACAGGGAATATTGGCAGTTTCAAAATAGTATTAAATTCATTGTAGCTATCTGTTGAATGTTTTCATCTTTTAAACAAAACCAACAACATTAGTTTATTTTGAAGGAAATATCTAGAATTTCACTGTTTCTTTGGCATTTGTAGTTTTGCATAATATTAAAATAGGATTTTTCTTTGTTTAACTTGTCTTGTCGAACAAGGAACAGTACAAGAATTTTCCTAGTACATTTCATAATAAACTAGATTTTCAGTAATTCTACTCTTTAATACCAAACAATTTTTCCTCGTTAAAACATTTTCCACATTAATTCCATAGCCTCTCGCCCACGATGCCCCACCGAGCTCTAGCCGATATCCCATCGCGCTTGCAACCTTGTATTAATTTCCATAATCTACGTCTATCTGGGGCTCAATTGAGTGACGGATTGCCACACAATTGCTTCTGTCAGAGAATTATCGAAAGTCTCCAGGGTTCTAACACTAATTGCTTCTGCAGGAGCAGCACACGCTGAGAAAGAACAATGTTATGGATGGTGTGCTTCAATATGTTATTATATGCATGTTGGTTTTTTGTTTAGAAACATAAAATGTCTTTTGTGGAATGATGTTTTTACAGTTTATGTTACAAAAATTGAAGAGAATGTTGATAGATGTATTAGACTCGAAATAGGAGTAATAAAAATATTAAATCAACGATAAAATATTAACCAGGTGATCAAAGTAAAAAAATATAATCGTTAATGTAATTAATTTTAAATTAATGTTTTATTTTAATATTGTAACTGATATTCTTTCGAAAATAGAAATCAAACATATTTTTTTGTTTTACTTACGATATTGTTAGAACTGATTTCTGTGTAAAAAGTCATTCTTTAACAAAAAATTCTTTAAAAAATTATTGAGGTTTAATATGTATTCATAAAAATCAAGTAGATTTGTAGCATAAACTGTCACCTGGAACTGCATCCACACAAAGTTCACGGTTCATGCAATTTAGCAAAAGATAAGTAACAATCATTGAATTTTCGATTAAAAAAATTTGACATTAAAAAAAAGTGGACAGTAGATGATGACAAAAAGACAGCTGGGCGGACATATCCTGTATAATGACTTCCACTTTTTCAGTTATAAACGGAGTTTGGAAGCTAAAAGAATTTTTGTTGGTTTATTAATTATTAAACACATTACGCTGTGTGAGCATTAACTGATTCAAATAATTTTATTTTATTATGTATTTAGTAATGCAGTTATTTCTCTTCATATAAATTGTTTTTTCATTGAAACCAACATTTTAACGTAATCCAATTTCTTATGCATGCGAAAGAAGTACTTTTGTTTTCTAGCCTCTCTTTATTTCAATTATTAAATATAGAAAAGAAAATTTCTTCGTTTTTCTTTATGAACGAACTTCCATATTGAATAAGTAAAAAGAATTCCGTAAAAATAAACATTTATTTTATATCTACCGTTGTGTTTGTTCTTTAAAAACTAACATACTCCAATTCATGTTCCAATATATTCTATGAATATACCCAACCCAAACGATAATGGAAATGTACATCCACGCGGAAATATTCGGTGGAACGTTTGATTAAAATATTTGCCGACTTCCATTTTTGCGGGTCCAATTACGTCGCTTCGTCGCACGGGAGACGGAACAGCGAAAAGGACATAAGCTGCACGCAACCTAGCCTACGAAATGGCGACTTTTGGAGACTTAGGGTTGCCGGTAAAATAATTTCAGTTGTTAAATTCAGTGCAGAATATATCCAAATTTAATTCCAGGGGTCCGTGTAGGCTTTAACGTTTGGGTGTCGAATCAGCTTTCGTGAACTTTGGTGCCAAGTAAAAGTATATAGGTCTTTAATTATAGCAGAAGATGAAGAATCATTATAACTGCATTGCAAGTTCTACAACAACACTTGCTTTAGGTCTTGCTCAATGCAGAATATATCAATTCAATTACAATAATCAATTTCAAATTAACCTTCCAAACGGCCTGAAAAATGTATAACGGATAAAAATTAATGATTGTTTTTCCTGTATAAATTTTAAAAATAAGTTTTAATAAATTAAATATTAGTTGAGAAAATCAGAAATATGTTTATTTTTTGAAAAGATGATCTTTCTCAAAATCATTTCAAAGTGAAAAAAAGTAGAATATCAAAATTAAAATTCATTATTTATTCAATTTGGAGATTTATGTTCATTTCTAAAAATACTAACACTGTAAATATAAAAAAAAATATAGAAAAAAGGGTAAACACCTTAAAACTCTAATACATCAATGTATAAATGTCTAAACATCTATTCATGAAAATTCCAACTTTTAAACATAATTTATCCCTAAAACGGGCAAACATTCGCCAAACATTGCCACCATTCCCAAGGGATCTCGCCACGCTGACACGGATGTCAACAGAGAAGACGACAAGTCGAAAAGCCGGGCGGTGGGGAGTTAAAAGCCGCAGGGCCACGAAGGGCCTTCTCTCGATTCAGTGGCGCACGATTTTAAGTGCGCCGTCGAGATGATTTCCCCAAGGCCCGGCTTCTTTCTTAATCACGAGACCTGTACACCCTCCTACATAGAAAGTTATTGGCACGACATGGTACGGAAAGATCACTGTCTTCCTCGTGATGTATTAAGATGTGGCTTGACTGTTGGCAGTGAGGGCTTGTTAATTTTTTTTTAAGGAGTACATGGAAAACTCACAATTTGGAGTCGTAAGTGGAAATGTTGTTGAAAGAACGAGTTGTTTTGGGGCCATTATCGTTTGAACTTTGATGAACTGTAGAGATATATAAAATAGTTTTATGTACATAGAAGAAACAAAATAAAGAGAGGAAATTGTACACAAATTTAAAAAAAGATGAAACATTTAACAGTTCAAACAGCTCTTATTTCCACTGCTCATTTAAAAAACATTTTCGTTAAAAAAATAAATGTTCACTAAATTTTTCTAAATGTTTCATAATCAGCATATGAATAAATCATCAACTCTAAAAGATTATAAGTAAGTTTGTATCATTAACTGTCGCCTAGAACCACTTCTACACAGATATACACCTTTCGAGAAAAAAAATATAAAAACACCAAATTGGGACATTCTAATGTTATTTAAATGAGTATTTTTATATATATTTTAGTATTATTTTATTTATTATTAGTTAAATATAATTTAGAATTCAAGGCTGATTTTTAGCTTTAATTTTACGAATTACACTTGTTTGTGGGAATCGGGGATCGTATTGTAAATGTGGGTGACAGACGGACTGAAAGTTTATAATACCTTCTACTTTTTACATTATAAACGTAGTGTGGAAGCTAAATTATTTTGACACATAAACAATGTCTGTCATATTTTATTATAATCAGAAGATAAGGACACGCAACAAGAACGCTATAGGCGATTAACAAGAAACCAGCTACTATAGTTTTCAAAAGAAAATGCAATTTGGCTTGTTTCAGATGTCGCAGTTTCTTCCACCTTTCATTCCTGCTTGTCCTTCGATTGGTGCCATGATTTGTGTTCGATGCCCATGCGAAATTGATTCACCTAAAGGAGGCCCGAGAAATAATTTATTTTTATTCAGCATTTCTGTTGCCACTCTAGGCCTGAAACATGTACATTAAGCTGAAACCATAAAAAAAAGGAGAGCACAATAATTAATGCATTTAAGACTACAAAGATAACAAAAAAGCATTTCCATTTCAAGATTTGCAAAATATTGTCAGTGGTAGACCACGAGGGAAGCAATTAAGTTTTTTGTGTTTATTTGAGATGCGAAGAGCGAACATGAAAATATGTGCAGTAGGCTCCCTCTTAACCGGACTCCGTTTATTCGGATATCCGCTTTAATCGGCTGAATTTTTTTTAATCATTAAAGTGTAAAAAAAAGCTAAAAACCACTTGTTACGTTATCGATCAATGTGATGCTGGTAAAAAAAAATTGTGAAACTTAGCGGAAAGTTTCTGAACTTCAAGGCTTCAACAAAAAAAAAGTTATTAATTATTTTCTAATTGTATGTTATTTGCAAAGCTTCTATACATTGAATTAACTGACTCATTATTTATATTGTGTGCTTATTTATACGGCATAATTTATGAAATTTAAATGTGGGTAGGTGGGAAATTTAATCGCTTCCGCATGTTTATTTCTAGCATTCTGAGAGGAGCTTAAACACAACCAATTACGCCTCGTAATTTAAAAGCAATATACAAATGTACAGTCAAATTTCCATCAAAACCTTAATTTACTTCACTTATCCGGTTAAGCCGAATTTTCACTTAGACTGCTTATCCTTGGGTCATTTAAGCAGGTTAAAAGTTTTTCTACGTGCTTCAAGCCATTTAATGTATGCCAAAATTACCAGACATTGCAGCATGCCCAATACCCAAGATTGAATACGAACTGTTACTGTGTTAGCGCGAAATCAATTCATACAAACAATACCAGGTATAGCTCTAGTTCGATGATTTGTAACGTGACCTAACAAATCATAGCATGTTGCCGTTGTTTCCTATATTATATTGTATAAGCGTGAACTAGTACGACGAAACCACCAAACCAAAAAAACAAATCTTTATTGCAGAGTTATGCAAATCTCATTTATGTAAATTATTCTCCTTCGCGCAACCTATTTTGAGTAACCAATCATAAGAAAAAGTGGATGATTCTTCGAACCAGAAAAGAGTTATAAAGGGGGTTAATCCGTGAACCAGGCAATTGGGATTTCGTACCTTTATCAGTAGTTCTAAGGTGCGAGATGTATCGGCTTACGCGTTTGAACATAATGTAAGTAAAGATTTTTGTAATCTATGGCATTTTGGATTTTTCGTGTTTTTATCGAATAAAAATCAGCGGCGATTGAATAGTTAATCTTAAAGTATTTTAGTTTGTTCCTAATTTGGTTGCTATGTTGTGCATAAAAATTTATTTCTGGCTATTTTGAGGAAAATTGATTAAATATACAGGAAGTGGGTGTTTATAGAATTGTAGGTTTTCTTGGCATTTTAACTACTTCAAAACAAAGTCTGATAAATTGGTGGTTTTTGTTGAAAATAGTTTGGTTATATACTAGTTTAAGTTTTAGTTAGTTTTAGTGTAATACTCGAGCATTATTACTCTTTATGTGTTCATGCCCGTAAAAGTCTCTAAAAAAAAGTAAGAGTTTCTATTTAATGTCTTGTATTACGAGTTCTAAATGTTCAAGAAGTTTATTTTTTTATAGAGACTTAATTTTTAACTTGGTGTTTCAGAACTTCGGAGCTAGCTTGGAACCTTGGCACACGATGGCCGTTTCTATTGGTGTGCCATACAACGGGCCCTAGTATCGTCCTTCTTCGATGCCAATGCCCATCCTAACTCTGGAGCGACGTTAGTTCAAACAATCTACCCCCATTCTTCCATTCTTCAAAATTCGGGTGTAGGCTCGTCACTTGACTGTGTTTAAAAATTATTACGCCCGTCGCCAACTGCTTTAGTGCGACGATACTTCTACCTAACCTCGTTCTTCAAATACGACGGGAATGTTGATGCTGCACTTGGTAAGTTATTACAGAACTAATGTAGGGTGTTGCTGTTCCTACAAATTTATGTTGTGTTATATAATTAAACTATCACTGCACGAATATATTCGCGGCGCATGTCTTTTTTTTTATAAACCATCTAGTAAAACTTGTACAATTTAAGAGAACACCCCAAAAATTAAGAAAAACCAATTTTTAGTTTGATTTATCTCGTAATTTATTGTAAATGATTAAAAGTTGTATCGCGATTGGAGAGAATTTATGAAGCATTTTTTCTTGGATTAGTCGTAAGATTAAATCCCTAAGGTTTTTTTTGTCAAATATTAGGTGTCTGTAGACCCTATTTTCCTTGAATTAGCAAATATATAATTCATAACTAGGTCAAAGAAATAAATATGTTGGTTTTATATAAAATGTATAAGGTGTAAAGTTTTGAAGAAAGATTCCGTATTTCTACACAAACAGTTATAAAAAAAACTTTTTAGGTAGAGTAGGGTTTTCGGAAAGTCATTATCAATACTTGTCAGAAAATTACTATTTCAAATGTATATTTCTTTGCGTATGTTTAGTTGTGATGAACTTTACCTAAAATACTAAGATTTGATTTTTTTGGTTGAAATTATCTAAAAATTACTATTTGGGGTATAGAGTCCACTGAAACTGAAAACTTTCCAAAGCTTTACTTAATGATTAATGATATTTATAAATAAAATAAAAGTAAAACTATCTGCTAATTGGTGTGCATGAGTTTATTGAACAGAATACAGTACCTTAAGAAGTTTGTAGTGCATTATGACTTTAATGTTTCACTTGATTTATTCTAAATTCCATTTTTTAGGATCAACTAAGCTGGGAGGCGCAGTGGTGAGATTCCCTTGGCTTGAACATTGTGCCCTTCTTGCTGAAGTACGTGTATTCTACTTTGACTTGTTTAAATTAAAGCCCAATAGTTTAGATAAGCAAAGTTTAACAAACTTTTAGTATTTTTTCAAAGATTTTGAATGCATTATTTTTCTCTTGATAGAAAAGAAAGATGACTCTATTGTAACAATTCAACGAAGATTCTCCAACTCAACGCTTCTACAAATCTAATGTAAGTAACTACTTATTCAAAAATTTAATGTTGTATTAATGCAAACGAAAGAGGCTAATGGAGTGTAACAATTCCAGAAAAGCTATACTACAGGGATTGCCAAAATCTTCAGTGGATCACTAAACACAACATCGATGTCATATTCGCCATTAGGAAGATTGAAGGATATTTCGTGAAGACTATGAAGATAGACTCCACTCAGCAAGATATCTTGGTTTTCACAAGTTCAAGGTAGATTTTGCAATGTGAATTTAAATTAATATACTTGAAATTTAAATGTCGTAGTTAATTTTTCTCATTAATTTAAACGTCACGCGACTAAAGTTTTATAAAATGGTCAATCATTATCTTTAATTCAAATAGCCTTAGTGGGACAATCCAATTCTAACAAGCCTTCGCTTTAGCCCTAATGGAACTCTCGGGTTACGTTAATTCTATCGGTCCTTGATTGTAATATTGCAAATGATTATCGCACTTTCGTCAAACTGTTCCTGGTGTTATTGGCTTCTTAAATTTTCAGCTTATTAATGAATCAAACGGTACCCTTCTAGCGATAGTTTATTTTCCTCCTTCATTTCAGAATTGGAAAATAAGTCGAAAAAGCTCAAGAAGTTCTAAAAATGAGCTGGGGTTGGGTGTCCTGGTATTCGGTTATTAAAGTGTTTGTCTTTCACGGTTATATTACCGGTAATAGTTAGTTTTTTCACATCGTCTTTTAAGGTTTAGTAAAGTGGTTCAGTATGACGTTAAGTTAAACCTTCAGTTTTAGTGCATCTTTGATAGAGGTAAAATAGCTAATGGTGTATGTAATGTTGATTGTATCAAATCTAGTTAGTTTGAAACTAATCTAATCTCGTAAATAAATTATCTGTACCATGCAGATTCAACTTAATATCAGTTATTAAACCAAACATTTAGAGCCGAAGTTGTCCTTATTAAACATTAGTTTTATTGCATTTTGATTTGGTGTATGTAAAGTGATCCAACTAATTAGAGTAAGATTCCGGACTAAAGCACATATTTAATGCAATCGTATACAGTAATAAAATGGAAGCAATTGGTTCTTAAAAATAGAAGACGGTGCAATTATTTAATCATTGATTAGAGACTAAACTTAGACTAGAATGTGTTATGTAATACAACATGATATGCATCAGCCCCAACAGAAGTTGTATACTGGAGTATAAATTTGAACAAGTTTTGGCTGTACATCTACCTATGTTAGCCCTCATGTGCGACGTTAGTTCAACCAGACTTGTCTACAACTACCCGTTATAGATTTATAAAACTTTTGAGATTTGGAGATTATTTCCATGATATAGAAATGACTTGGTTAAGGCTGTGATTTAATAGTTGCAGAATGGTTGTATGGCAATTGTATTCTGGGTAGCCTGAAATCAAACCTGTTTTAGAGGTAAAGTTTCTAATATATAATAAGCACTACTGAAATTTTCAACTAAGAAATAATATTTAAACATTTATTTACTGGATAAGATTATGCTGATTGGTCTCAAAGATTTTTTAGTAGAATCTTTTTTTTTTAAACTTTGTTTTGGGGGTTATACTTAAGTCAAATCATGACCAAATATAATAGGAAATTAAAGTTAAAAAATCTGGTACTAAAGTCTTAGTGAATGGGATCCTGCTTTAGATATGCAAGTCTGTTATTAGTATTTAGAAATTCAATAGCATAAATTGGATCGCAGAACCGCTTGTTTTACGAAAACTATAGTTTTAAAAGTAACCATTTCAACATTCCATTGTGTACTTCGTGACATCTAAATATTACCAAGGCTGTTTCAAAATATTTTTGAAGGCTCTATTCTATGTCATTAATAAGCGTATTGGTGTTTTGTCTTGTAGACTAGTTTTGTTTTCATGTTGAAATTTTTATCATGATGCAATATCTATTGAATTAAATGTACTCAATTTAAAAGCATCAAATTTTCAGAGTTCGCTTCGGCAAACTCCTTTATATGAAGTTTTTGGCCTTTATAATAATGACAAGAAATCAATTATAGTTGCTCAAGCTGTTTCGAAAGATAAGTTCGAAATGTAGCCTTATCAAAATTAGCAAAATGAATAGGTTGTAGACATTACCCTGTCTAAAGTTGCCTGTATCACTCGTTTCAAATAATTTTTTTCTTGCTTACGCACTGTCACCCACCAGATTAGAGTTAAAAACTAATTGCTGCACTGAATACGCAATAAGCTTTCAGACTAAACAAATCACTCGTTACTAAAACTTCTAGCGGTTATTTTACATGGGCCATAACTTAGGCGAATTATTTAATAATCTTGGCACAGTTAAATCAGTCGGGAATACAGTATTGTAACTGTTACTTGACATTCTTCGAACCAATTTTATTTTTTAACTTCAAATTGATAAACTGCTGCAGCCGTATAATTTGTACAAGGTATAAACCAAATGAGTTCAAGTTTGCATACGATTTCAGTTTCAGCTAAATCGAGAGTTCTAGGTTTCATTTTTTTATTCTGGCGCCAAGTTTTTCGCGTTCGAAGATAATTTACCGACTTTGCCAAACTCTCGAGGATGTTGCGCCTGATATCCCTTTGCACTTGAAATATAGAGGTGAAATTTACGTCCAGAGTTTTGAGTCTTCATCAGTTGCAAAAAGATTCCACTTTAGAAAATTAAGCGTCTGTTCAACATTTGGTAAATATTATCCTCAAGTACCCGAAAAATATTGCTTATTTCGTATGGTAATTAGTTTTAAACTCTTATCCCGTGGATGACAGTGGGAAGTTGGAAGACAATTATTTGAAACAAGCGTAGTATAGGCAATTGTTGATAAAAACTGATGTATACTGTATTGCCTTTCAAAGAAACTTTTTAATAGATTGATATGTGCATACAATAGCTCATGATGAAAGATTGTACGATGTTTTTGTTTAATAAAGTCTTGATCTTTTAAGATATAATCGGACTACGATTTTCAGTATTTGACCTGCTTGATTAGGAAACTTGGAAAAACTTGATCTATTTATAAGTTTTAATGGTTATAAATCGGGATCGTATCACTACCGATTTAACAAATCACCAGAAGTACACATGGTTTGTTTTTTAAACAATTAATACTCGACCAACATTTGGCACAAATAGCTAAAAGCAGTTTTGCCCACCTCCCAACTATTTAACTAATTCTTGGATAATTGTATTTAAACTTTCGCCTTGGGATTCTTACGAAAAGAGGTTAATGAATATATGGGTTAGGGTTGAGAGTTTACTTTTGAATGGGTTACGTCAAACAATTGACAGCGTTTTGTACCTTGAATTAAGTGCCTGAGAGTTTATGGCGAGTAAACAGTTTCACAAAAGTTAACTATTAAATTTAATTAACGAATTGTGGTGTTAACACCACGAATAAAATTGGTTAATGTTAAGCTATTCCCCCCTGTTGATGTCCCTCAATCTAATGCGGGAAGGTTGGAACTTGGATAATTGTATTCAAACTTGGGACTAAGAAAGTTCGCTGTGTTTATGTAAGAAAAACTATCGCTTCTTGCAGTTCATGCAGCAAATAATTTTGGTTTTCTATATCTTTATTTAAGCTTTACAAGTCATTTCTATATCATGGTTATTTCTTAACTCTCTTGCTTTTGGAAATATGTTTAAAACAAACGAATGTCGGCTTAGCTGTGCAAATATTGCTAATATCGGTTGTCATTACTTGTTCAGCTGTCTACCTACCACTAGCACGTATCTTAAACTGGCCGAGAAACTTAGTTGTGCTGAAGTTTCATGTGACCGGTTCGAAAGTGGAGTTTTCAATACCGGAAACGTAGCTTTAGTGGGACTTAAAGCCAAACAAAACCTTCATATTTACGAACGCTGTGCAGATGGTTAATTTGGGACAAGCGATTATTTGAAACTTAGTGCGATGCGTCATGAACGAACTTGCTTTACAGTTTAACAGTTTAATAAAATTTCCCTACCATAAAATTGTTATAAAGTGCCTATTTATGACTAATGTTAAGGTGCCTACGAAATTTCAGTTTTGTGTGGTTTGACCTTTTCGTCTATTTTAGTAGGACTAGATGGTTTCTTGTTTTTTTGGACCTTGTAAAGCGGACGCAGTCCAAATTTTACAAACTAGATAATAGGCATATGTACGGCCCAGTATCTATAGATACGTACTGTTGCAAAGCAAGTTTAACTTCCATTGCCAAGCGATAGAAGATTAGTATAGTTCTGTGTCTGTTTGTGGATATGAATCTAGCATCCGGAATTAAGTTCTAATTCGGTTTTTATTGCCTTAGTGTAGTTCTAGTGCGACTACAGTTCAGTCTAACCTAACTCATTCGGGATATGTCTTGATTTGTGAGCTTCAGTAAAATTAGCTCTTTAGGCGTAAAATTTCTACGGTTTTAAACTAAAACAATTCTAACGTAATTTGTAATAGTCTTTAAAAATTCGTGGTACACTTTAAATTGCTCAAGTTCTATAAAAAATGCATCGAACGAAAAATGCTTTGCACTAACCGGTCTAAACATTCTAAAGATGGTCAAATTATAAGTGCAGGCAAGATGTTTAAATGTAAACTTGGAGTATAAAAAGTTTGTGGTAAGCTTTCCGATTGCTAATAAATACTACTTCCTTAACTGAATACCGAATATGTAAAAATTAGTCTTTTAAAAGTGGATGAGTAAGCTTTGAAATGCATTGAAAAGTAGTTGGAAGAAATTTGAAATTTGCTAGCACAAAAGATTGTAGGTGTTTATTTTGATCCTTGTAAGAAGTAATAAGGGTGAATTTCTACATTTGGTGAAGGTAGCAGTACTTCAAATTCCTTCATAATTGAAATTAATATTTAGTTTTGTAATATTTGTGGACTTCTTCATAGGACATGACAAGTGGAATTTTCTAAAGCTATGAATGAGGTTGTGGTCTACGTCCATAGTAAATTAAAGAATGAAGCACATTTTCAAATCGGCAATTCGTGTAAAAAATGAGATTTTTCAGTCGAGATTTGCATAATTTGTTTAGTATAAGCTAATATACTTTCAACTATTCATGAGATTAGTTTGAAAATTTTAGATTTTATTCTTAATTTTTACTTGGTCAATTTATAGCTTTCACTTTAAAATCTGTATTCGGTCAAAAGTTAGTCAGACCCTAAACTTTAACCTTTACTTTAAGATAGGTGTGACAGTGACTCGATATTACGATAGCCAAATCTTTCATTTGATATCAAATTGGCCAAATTTCCCAAGTCGGTATAATTTGTACGAAACTCGAAATAAATCAATTTCAAGTTTGCATACGATTTCAGTTTCAGCTGATTCGAGAGTTGTAGGTTTTTCTTTTTTCATCTGCCGCGGCAAGTGTTCGCGTTCGAAGGCAATTTAACGCCTTCGCCAGACTCTCGAGGAGGTTCGATCTGATTCTCTTGCACTTGAAATATTAGCCATTAATTAAAATTATTACAATTCTTGTTGGAACCCTGCAAAATAGATTAATTTTAAAATTAAAAACAATTAAACTTATCAATTAGCTTAAATGCCTCTAAATTGAAGGTTTAAACTGTTAGTTGTGAAATGATAGCTTCGCTTTTGAAATAATTACATGAGTTACTGTGAGTTATTTATAAAAAAATAGTTTTAATGGTTTAGTATAGTCCGATTTAAACTTTTGTTCGCCTCCCCCCTGCTGAAACTAAATTTAGAAAAAAAATTGCTAGACTTATCTACAAACAAAAGTTTAGTGTTAAACTTAATGGCTGTAAATATGATTTTGGATGTTGCTTGACCATGATGAAAATTGGATGCTAATCTAAGAGCATTTTAGATTTAAGGTTTTTAACTGACAGCTGTTACAAAAAAGTATTGCTACCTTCATTAAGATACGGCGATTCTTATTATAATTGACATTTAATTAAAATTACTACCCTGCTTTGAAAATTTAAACTCTGCTCCCGTACGCGATTATTTAAATGAAGTCGGAGATGTCTATTGCACTTTAAGTTTGACAGGAAAAACTTGACAAATTCTTTTAATGACCATAAACTCAGACTAAACAAATTTTAAAATATTAAATTGTAAGATAAATGTTAAATTAATAAAGTTATATTTAAGAATTGAATTCGCAACCTTCATTAAGCTAAAGTTGTGATTTAGAACATCTGCTCGCCTTGTCATTTGACCACTTGCTTTCAATTGCTATAGTTTTGTATTAAATCGCTCTGGTTTGCTTTTGCTATACTAGATCTAATTAGCCGGATATCTGATGTTCATGTACAACTTTAAACAATATATGAAAACGCTAAGTTTGAGCTACAGCTTTAGTTATTAGCATAAGCATTTTATATTAAAATGTATGAATCTACTCGTGTGATGGTTTCTTTTCACACCGAAAATAAACTAGGTCTCAATTGCATCAAGATGTCTTAACTCTTTCAGTCTGAAACTAATATGACGTGATGGGTTTTTTAAGTCCCTAGAGTCTTTAAATATTATTGAAAAGGAGCTATTACGATATTTTATTTTTTATACCACAGATCTCTAATAAATCCAATTGTTTATGTCGTATTCTCTATGCTATCTAATTAGTTACCCAAAACCAAGTAGTACCAGTTAGTATTACATTTTGATCTATAATTCGATGGCATTGGGTAGGCATGGATCCCTGACAACGTGGGGTTCTTGTTTATTGTTACCTTCTTTTGTGGGGTTAAAATCTGAAACCATTTGTTTCAAAGTTTAAAAATGACTGTATTAAATGTATGTTGGACTTCGAGATTAAGTATTAAGAAATATATAGCATCATCGCTGCACCGCATTTCAAAATTACGAAGGGCGTTGACAAAATAGTCAAATTAAATTTATTGCTTAACCAAAGGTTTTAGAAGATAAAAATGATTGGTCACACTTCCACTGAAGTACAAATTCACTTCAGTTCTGTAGTGTAGGACTACCGATTCGGTTTACTTTTCCTCATGCAAATCTTGTCTAACCTTCCAACGACGCCTATGCTACTTCAATATTTGACAAACTTCAATTTTAAACTGATTTTATGCAATTAAAATTTAAATATGGGTATGTGTAAGTTCAAATTCCAGATCAATGTTCAGTTAAAGATTTTAGTGTTTTGATACTTTATTGTATTTTACCTTAATGCTGACCGTAGTGTTTTGAAATGTAATTGCGGCATACGTGTTAAGTCGATTAAAATTGACTTAATTTAATTGACTTATGACGATATACATTAATTTAAAAACTTCAAAGAGCCGTTTTTATTTGTAGATTTAAAAGCGTTCCTGCGAAACGTTGGCAGTACTAAGTTTACTAGTCCAATGTGAGTTTAGTATTTAAATGTTTGGGGCAAATGCTGGTGAAATTGGGAAGTTGCGCATTTCAAAACTCGAATCTTTTTGTAGGATGAAGTAAATGTTTTTAAACTTACATCGGGAATAGTTTAAGGAAAACTAGAAATATATTTGATTTTATCAATTTCAGCTTTTATAACTTAAAGCATTCAAGTGCACAAAATACTATTTTTCCTACTCTCAGGTTAAAATTTCCCCTTAGCATCTAGTGACAAAATTTAAACCTTCTGCATTTTAAAATTTTGGATGTTTAAGAATATTCTTTTAATTTTATTCACAAACATTCTTGATCTATTTTAAAATAGTTAATTTCTAAGTTATCTTTAATGACTCGATTAGCAAAATTGTCTAGTACATCTTCATAAATTAAATTGGACGCAGAATTTTAGATATTTCGAGCAACCCATTAGCCCTCTAAAAGATTATCAAATGTCCAGGTCTATAGAAGTTTATTTCTACCTAACCAGCTTCAGAGAAATTAACCAAACCCCTCGCTTGACTACGGTTAAGTTACTAAGTTCTTTGATAATAGTTTAAGTATACCTGTTTAGTACGAGTAATCCAGAGCTACCCATCGCAACCTATTATGTTACAAGAATTTTTAAATTTAACATTTTGTAAAAAAAAATATATTAATCTTTTGAGCAAACGAAGATTCTTTGTATATTGCTCATGAGATTAAGCATAACTGCTAATTTCTTCGAATAATTACAGCTATCACGAAACTACATAATAAGTGCATCGATTCATGGTTATTCTGAAAATTTACCCTTAAAGTTAAGTTTATGATATAATTTCAAGTATATTTAATTTAAATAGTTAGATAGAAGCTGTGCGATACTGCTATATTATGTTATACTATTGTCTTGTATTAATGTATATACTATTTTAATGAATTGTCATGTTACGAAATGTGTTTGAAAGTGCATGAATGGTTAGAATGGTTATTGAATGAGTGAATTCAATTATTTTTCGAGAACTTGAATGTATATGAATATGTTGAGTTTTAAATTGTGTAGACTGGCCAGTCAATGTTTTGTTCTTGTATTGAGAAGTTACATTTTTAGTTGTCCTTGTATCTTAAGTCCTGTACCTTCTCGGTTTCCTTCCATGTAGTTTGAACTATTGTGAATTGGCTTTAGCATGGCTCTGTTGTACAATTGAAGCTTTTTAAATTCTACTGTAAATGTCATGTATAATATTGAAGTTCGACATCAAAGTTTGCAGATGGGGCTTTTTAAATAAAGGTAAGGGTAAGTCACTTTTCTATGAATTCAGGCACATGAGTGTTTATGGATGAATCTTTCGATGGAGTAGGTATTAGACGATAATCTATGCATTCTTTCAGTGAATGGAGTCTATATAATCTTCTGTTAACGGATTAAATGATGGTGATATTGTAAATGGTATTCTGGGGTATAAAGTAATTGTAAATTGTATGTACTTATGTGACTGTTCTAACGCATGTATATATTTTTGATGTTATAAGATAATCGTTGATACATAGGCAAATATTGTATTATGTCATCTGTCTACTCAAAATTGTCAATGCGAACTAATTGAAAAATGTTTAATATAATGTTAATGTAGCGAGTTATAATTATGTATTGATTTGTGAAATAAAAAGCGTTATTTGTATAAACATGTTTTTATTTACTGGAGCAGTTTGGAAATAGTTAGTTTAGATTGTAGAAAGTTTTAAATGTTTTCTTTTATAATGGTGAGAAACTTCCTTTTCAACAAGTAAACTGCACTTGCTTATTTGGCTTGTATCTGAGTTTATTCAAGACTGCTAAATTTTCGGCTTTCTTAATTTATTTACATGAATATTTATTGAACAGGAACTTTTGTGAAATACAATCAATACTCGCAAGCAGTTTTCTAGACATCGATACAAAAATGCATAATAAGAAAGGGATTGTTAAAATCGGTCTTTCAATACGTAAGAACACTTGTATGTCCATGCATTTATCCGATATTGAATATTTCTGATTTTTACTCTTAAAACAAACGAGCGGTTTTAACTCGGTTTGAATTAATTTCCACTCCTTTCCGGTGCCGAAAATGCACTTCGCCTATAGGAGTGAATTTCACTCTTCTTTGAGAGTGTAGGGATAGTTTAAAAACCGTTTGACTTAAAACCCTCTTACGAATAAGAAACTAGTTAGGTATAATTACGCTTATAACAATATCACCAAAAGCAGAACAAGGATTCTCTGAGCCGCTTTCTTATAAAAATTTCCTAACAATCGAAGAATTTCCTAAATTTTGAATAGCATAATATATAAAACCATTTTTTAAAACTAGTTTTAAATAAGTTTCGTGCTTGAAGTGTCAGCAATTTAATCTAATAGTCATTTAAATAACGCCTGAATGTTACATCCTTAATTTAAACTCTAAAGAATTTTTAATCGTATAGGGTGTATTCCGAACGTCATTTAAAAAATTCTGAATTAAACCTCGCAGGGAAATATACGTCTGGCATGGTTCGTGATGTGAAAATGGGAGACAAAGAGAGGAAATTAATACCTTCCACATTATCTTTTTATAGCCGTTTAGAGGAAGTTAAAACTCAAATTAAACTAATTTTGTTTTCAGAAATGTTTGTTTTTCGGGTCTTCGCCGTTTGAACTTAAATGAAGTGTAGGGCATGTGAGATGAAATTGCGTAGTGTGTAAAAGAATCTAATCTACTTAAATATAAACGGATTTTGTTTGGTTAACTGTATCTTAAACTGTTAAAGTATACTCCCTTAAAGAATAAGTAATCTAGGCCCTCTCTTTTAACAGTAATCTGATTTTTTTTTACAAAAAATCTGTAGTTATGACATAGAAAACATAACTCTTACTGAACTCGTATTATTCGCCAAGTGTGGATATACTTGTCGCCTACTACTTGAAACCCCTTTAATTTTTAAACAATTTAATGCGATTTTAAATATTTTGTTTAATTTTCTCCAGCTTTTAAACGCAAATGTATTGTGTTTGGTCATGTGAACAAATCAAAGCCTAGTAAAAGAATACCTTAAACTATTACATTCCAAACGATGTTACGCAAACTAAAATTCTTCATTTTATCAGTTGTCTTTCAAGAAAGTTTCCCTGACTCTCCTTCATCAGCATCCACCAGAGCAAGAAGACACGACCCACCTGTTTCTTAGCAACAAACCACCAGAATGGATACAGTTTCATCCGCCAAACCGCCCCACTTTTTGCTTTCAACCCCGAAGAGTGACCCACCACCATTTAAGTAATTAGGATACGCTATCCGCCCACCCTTTTTTATATGCTGGTGGGGGCCATAGATGGATCGCAGCAGGCCCATGGTAAAAGGTTGGGGGAAGAGTTCCATCAGAGTAATTGATTTTATTCTCCATAGAGGGATGAGCACAAAAAGGTGTGTGTAGTGTTGCCTTATTTGCATACGGGTTTTTGACATTCATTGCGCCTATTACTTTTTATTGCCGGTGGGGGTAATTGAAGGGTTTGTGGGTGTGCAGAGGTTTTGCTTGGTTCTTAGAATCTTTTCTGTTTGGGTGGAAGAAACATGGGTAACTGGAAATAATCGATGGGTATCACCTCTGAAATGCAGGAATTTGACCTTTATTCCTAAAGCTGAAAATCTTTTCTTGCACTTCGGAGTGATAGGTACTTTCAGTGAAAATCTGTCCTGTTCTAGTCTCATGGTTTTACTTCTATTTCTGTTTATAAACCTATTTAGTACTAGCTTGTGTCCATGTCTTACATGAATAGGTTTGTACTTTTTCTTCGTTAAAGCTGAAAATCCAAACTGGACGAATAGCGTGACGTTAGAAAGAGCTTTTGTGGTCGTAAAGTCATGGTAAGGGTGTTTGGCCATGACCTACCCATCATTTTTAATTAAATCCTAAGAAACTTTCACATTTATAAGCTAGTTAATTTTATTTTCTGTTAACATTAATTCAATAATTCTGAAGACCTTTGAGGCCACACAGTTAAATAACGAACAATAAACTTCAGCAATTGAAATTACTCAAAGGATTGTAATATATTATGGTAGCAACACACGCGAGTGAAAAAGAAATCTAAATAGTAATTTTTTAAATTTTTGTTGTTAAAATAAAGGACAGCTTTTCGATATCCTCCCAAAATCTCAAGTGACATATATTAAGGTCACACCCATGTCCAGGCAGTTTATAACGTGTCTAAAAGATTTTTTTTCAACCCTCATCCCAAAGAGTTTTTGTTAAATTTCATCCCTCAAAATTACTCCAATCAATAACATTTAAAAAACCAAACAAAGACCCTCCACTTTAACTCCATTTCCAAACACTTATTTAATCCTCTAAAACTTCCCCGAGAGAATCTCTACGAAACTAACTCGAAGCAGCAAAACCCCATAAAACCTCCACGCACTTGAGGTTTTACCTCATCCAAATGACGGACAAAAGGGTTCCACCACAGCTGAGTCCAAATCGGAACCCAGCTCTTTACGGCCCGTAATCGAGGCCCTTCCCCCTCTTTAGGGTGTCGTAATCCCCCCCCCCCCACCCGCGATCAGAGCAAACAGTTCTCGGGGATTAAAATAAATGTCCGCCATGTCTTTGGGTCAGGGCCCATGGGATGGGGGTACCGGAGATTGTTCCCTGTTAGCCAAAAGTTGCGCCAAGTGGCGGTTTAAGTGGCCTCGATTTATGGTGTTAAGTGTATTGGTTGTTTTGTGGATAGTGTAAATTGTTATAGTTTAGAGAAGGGTTTTATAGATTAAATTAAAAGTCAGTTAACTAAGGTATTTTTACATTAAAACTGAAACATTTCGTGTTTACACTGAAAAATGTAAATGTTAATCCACCTTTAAGGAGTACTGTTACACTAAATGAATGGAGTAATATTGCAACACAATAGATATGAGTAAAATTATGATTTGTGAACCGTTACTACATAAATTTGGTATAACATTGGCGCGTAAAGCTGGACAAGGCTAGGCTTCTACAGTTTCATGGAGAAAAATTGCTCAATTTTTTAGAGTGAAATCTGGTTAAAAATTCTAATTCAATTCTTTATTAACATGCTTAGATATAGAAAATTTATCAACAAAATAAGTAAGGAAGTTTGTTATCATAATTATAGTAGTTTCTTTTATTATATTATTTAAGTTAAAAATCAAACAAAATGTTTTGCACTATGGTATCAGATTTCCCATTAATTTCCATGTATCAAACTCTATTCTTAACGCAAACTTATTAAGAAAAGTACGTTTCTCAAAAAAATGTCGAAGTACAGTAGTGAGTTAAAAGTAAAACGACTTCGATCTCATTGTGGTTACGTTGAAATGCCAATGTTATGTAGTAATAAAGAATTATTTCACAGTACTAACCTATTATAAACTCCACAAAAAAAAATCTATCCCAAGCCTTTCCTAAACACAATGCTTTTTTAAATTATTTCCAAAGCTGAATTCTTCCATTCAAATGAACAACTATCCCTCTCAATGTGGCGAGTTAAAAAGCGAGTATTTAAATTGTGTAAAGTTACGTAGTTATAAAGAATGGTTTCACAATACGAACTGATTATAAACGAATTTTAAACTCCATATATCAAGCCTTTCTTAAACAAAATGCTACCCCGACTTATTTCCAAACTGAACTCTTCCATTCAAATGAGCGACTATCCCTCCCAATGTGGCGAGTGCGGGTCGGGGCAGTTAATGCGGGGATTATGTCCCCCGGGGGTCGGTAGACCCATTAGCCACTCCATCTCTCGTCCGGCCACATAATTAAATTACCAATTCCGATGATGACGGAGACCCCGCACAAGGACACCTGCTGGCTTCGTGGACAACGCACGGTCTCTACAGGCTGATCAATGGACATGGAGTTAGGCATATTGAAATAGATATAAATCCCGGTTTGGTTTTTAGCCTTATCTTTGTTTTGAAAGAATAAAAATTGGAATTTAGATTGTTAAAATAAACAGGCAACAGAAACTTCCCCTATTCCTATGCTAGGTAAGGTAATCGTTTCCGGCTGCCTATTTCTAGCCTCCTTCAGGAGCTTTAACACAGCCAATAACGCCTCGTAATTTAGAACCCTGGTCAAGTAACGAGGTCGACACCTGAGCGGGCACCCAACGGAACTTCGAGCGACATCGTACGCTAACGCCGTCGGGACTTTGGACTCCACAGATTTAACGAGCACGTCTGTCCCTGTGTACTCGGGATTCCTACGCTTCCCTTTAAGCGCCTGTTCTAACGGCAAAAACCTTTTTTTTTTCGGAAAAGTAATCATCAGAAGCGCTTGTGTTTTATTCATTTTTGTTTATTAGTAAGACTACATTATAAGAATTCGTGCGAGTGGCCACAAGGACAGTAGGTGGACAATGCTTTTTTTTTGTGACTGGTATCTGGGACTGAAAACGAGCGGTAAAAAATGAGACCATGAAACAATTATTGAAATACATTGTAAATAATAAAATGTATCTAATAAAACAAGACATTCATCAAGGTCTATTGTCATTAAAATGTAACTTTAAAAACAGATTCTACAATACTATTTTAGTTCTTATGATATTTTTATATATCTTATAAAATTTGTTAAATCTTTTAAAATGACACATAATACGAAAAATATAAAACTTGTTTTCTCAACGCGATGTTTTGAAACTTGCAAAAAATCTCTATTAAAAAAAATGACATTTTTTCGAATACTCTGATTTAAAAAAAATCGATTTCCATAATGGTTTATTGCTTCCAGACTGAATCTGGCACTTCTACCTGATCTTTTATGGTTTTGTTTTAGTTTAAATGCTTCGTAATTTTATTAACACTGGTCAAGTTAGACATCTAACTTAACTCGCGTACGATGTCGCCCTTAATTTTAAGACTTTGGAGCAGATTTAACGTGCATTCCTCTCGACACGAAGTAGCGCGGATTTTTTCTGAACATACCGATTATAAATTGGTAGTTATTTTGACCATGGCCGGACCCGAATATGGAACCTTTCGCTTACAAGGCGAAATCCTCAAAAAACTAGGCTCTCCAGCCTTCTAATTCTTGCGAACAATCTAATGCAGCGCCAATCATTGATTTCGTACTTGGTATATTGGGAATTTCACCTCCTAAAAATTTTGCATTTATTGAAATGGAACTCTGGCAACAGACTGTAAATTATTGTTACCTTGACAACAAAGATGATAAATGTAATTCAGAATATCGTTCAGATTTGTTTCATTTTTTGTTCAAGTGGTATTACTTTTTGTCTTTTTCAAATGACGAACCTGGAAGGAAATGTCAGAAGTTATAAGAATAAACAATTTCTTGGCACATAAAAACTTACTTTACTTCTTTCGCAATTCATTTGACGTTTAGCACTTCTTCGTTTAATATGACTGTCCTATACGAGCTAAAAAAGACTATCTTAATCAAGTTTCTAAAATTTCCCCTGTATATGCTTTTACTACCTGAAATGTACTATCGCAGTAAAACAACTTTTACAGAACAGTAGGGGTGCATAACAATTAAACTGCTATTATAATATGGTGCTAATTTTATCGATACAAATTCAAAACATTTGTTGATTGTTTTATGTTTTCGTCAAATGTGGTAAATAATTAAAACAAATTGTCATTGCGAATTAACGAACTAACAAGTTTCGCTAATTTTACTTGTAAAGGTTTTTCATTACCTCAAATATCCAAATCGCAGTGAAACAACTTTTACAAAATACTTCTCGCATAGGGGGTTCATAAAAATTACACAGATACTAAAATAATAGTTCTAATTAGTTTGATTCAAATTAAACACATTTATTGAAAATATAAGGCTTTTTAAAATGTATGATATAATTAAATTTATTTGTTTAGCTAATAAAACAATTTATTTTAACTAGCAAAACAAGTCATTTTCCTCAGCAAAGGTTTTCTTTACAGGAAATATAAAATCGAAGTAAAACTATTTTACAGATTACTTAGTTTTGCTTTCATGTTTAGAGCCATTAATTTTACATTATTGTTTTTAGAACTGCAAATTAATTTAACAAACGATAAAGAATATTAATTTAATTTGCGAAAGAAAATTCATGAAAATGGTTAATTTTTGCGTTTAACAGTTTAAAGTGGGACTAAATGCTGCGTTTGGAAATTTTGTTTCTAAGATGTATAAATTTTGTAAGAAAGCAGGTCAAGGTGACATTTACAGTTACAAATATACTTGTTAAAATATAAATAAACCACTTGTATTTCATTGACCAGTTTGAAATCCTTCACAGCGATTATTAACGCAGGGATTATCAAAACAAAGTTACAAAAAGTATGGATATAAAACGATTAATCATTGTCACTAATTTAAAAGTGCAAATTACAACTAACAATACACAAATTTTATTTTGAAATAACTATTATTCCTTTGTCCGATTTCAAACCACACTCCATATTCCCTCCAGAAACTAATCCATTTCCACCAACCATTCAACCAAACAAACATTTTCAAAAACCGTTCATTTTTAATCAAGCATTTCGATCCGCAATTACATTACCGCGTCGACAAGTGCCTCGCTCAAAAAGGTGAACAACTGTTTGAACTGGGGTTAATCCCTTCCGAATAATAAGCACTCGGGATAAGAGCGTGGCGGAGAAGCAAACTTTTCTCGCCCTAACTGGGAATGTCTATAGGCAAAGCGCGCTGTACAGGGGCCGTGGTGGTAACACGATTTGTATCATGAGCGGCTTGTATGCTGCTTCTAACTAAATACCTTGTTAGGTGGTGAGCTATTGCATAGAAAGCGATATGAAGGGTGAAAGTTTATGAATGGGAATGTTTTTGATGATGTAACGCTCTTGTTTTCATTTTCTCGTACTGGATTTTATTGGTTGCTTCGATTTCACTCTCAAAATGACCGACATAGTTGAAAATAATTTTTCTTTTTATACAAGCTTTCTTTAACAAATGTTTCGAACAACCAAAAGCTTAGCAAGAACTTGGTATTTAAACAATTTAATAAGTAAAATATTCTTAGAAAACTGATATTCGAATACCAAAACATAAGTAGTTCAAAGCAACTAAGGACAACAAACAGTTGGAGATGTTGCAATCCACGACGTGAAATAACCCCATTGCTTTTTAAGTTTTTTCTCTCTTGAACTAACAAGATTAAATTTATTTTTTAAAAGATATTTTTATCACAAGATTACTAATTTTTTTAAGACTTACAAAAAGCAGAAGAGTGGGTATACGCGAGACCCACTTTTCAAGAAAATGATTTTTGCGTCTCCTCACTTTTAATAACACTAAAATCCGTTCCCCTACTTATTTGGTAAACTTAATTGTTTTCCAGTTTTAACAAAAGAAAATAAGGAGAGTTTAAACCATTTTATGGTTTTAGTTATCATTTAGCTAAACTATCAGTTACCTCTTGATTGTGCAACAGCTCTAATGCAACGTAGTAATCTAACCTTTCTTAATGCTCCTCTATCAAGTATGAAAAATACAATAAAGAACCTCTATATATAAATTTATATTTGTAAATTATTACTTCTAATAAGAAGTTACATCATACTGAAAATTTTGGATTGTTTGCAATTTAATTAATGACCTTCAAACAACAAATATGAAGTTCGATTGCATCTATTTATAATTTTGTGTATAGTAAAACAAAATTGAAGACTGTCTGCATCAGGTCTGCTTGGCGAGGATAGCTAGTCATCGTCTAAGCTGGTTTGAAGAAGCCAAATTTGACTTAGGTTTTTATCGCGCGACACACGGGATTACTATAAGATCGATATTAACGCCAGACACTTGTCCAATCATTGAAGAAGAATCAAGGGATAAACCGGTTTCCGATTGCCACTACCCGCAAGCAGATTTCTAGTCGATGAAAGGGTTCTTCCCCTGTACTCTTCAATTGGAATTACGGGCAAAAAAACAATTTTCGTTTAGCTAAGTGTAGGATTATAAGCAATCGTAAACAACGACAACGATTGATCTCTATTTATGTCCATAGCAACTTGACTTAGGATCGGCAAGTTTGCTCTCCTGTGCCACTTGTCGCTGTGTCAACCTTCCGGAAAATCCTCTTGAAGTGGAGTGTTGACACGGGCACTTAGGCCGGGTAACCCGGGCACCGAGTAATCTTGTTTCAAAGGTGGGGAGGATGCTAGCTTCATCTTTTCTCACCCGAGGCGAAAAGTTGTCGGCAAACAGGGTATGTTGTCGGAATCCTTTTTTAGGAGGATAACAAGTTCTATGCCTTGTAATTGAAGTCGCTAGTGAATGGATTTTCATAGGGGTGGTTTTGTGATACAGACTCAAATGTGGTTGAGTTAGGGAATCTAAACTAGAATTTTGTTATTTAAACATGTATATTCACTGTAACAAAATGTCTGTTGTTTTACAGAGAAAACTGTCAGCTGGCTTGCCAGAAAAATACCGTAAAATTAACAGATATAATCTGTTTATTTTATAAGAATTATTTCTAATTTTAAACACACACACAATCTGTTTTTTAACAAATCAATTATAAAGAAATAAACAAACTTTGCCTTCTCTTAATCATTCCATTGACAAGCAGGGATGCAAACCACAGTACTAATGAGGATTAATAAAGTACCTACCCCGGATCTTTAGATCTCTAGCCCAACGCTGTCTCAACTAAGCAAGTTCGGCACCCAGAGATTCCACAAACAGTTGAAATTACTCTTTGTTACCTTTTTATATTGTACGCATATTTGCTCACTTTCTGTAGACATTTACAAAGGAAATCTACTATTCATACTTAAATTCTATCTAGGATTAATTTCTAACATTTACAACTTATTAATTGCAAATATTACTATAAACCCCTTTATGATTAAAAAAAATTCATCCATTTTCATATGTCACGCTAAGCCCTTCAAAAACAAAAAAAAACTATTTTTACATTTAAAAAAAATCCCGAGAAGACGACTGAACCTCCCTTCTCCCATCTTTTCATTCTCTTCTCACCACCATCACGATCCCAAACAGCGCAAAATCTCCGCATGGGGGTAGGGAGGGAGTGGGAGTGGGGTTTTATTCAGACGATATCATGAGGGGGTGGAGGAAAAGACGTTTGATGGACGACCCGGGGAGGACCAGACGATTGGTGTGGGAAACCAGGGGGGAAGGGGGGAGTTCTAGAGAAAGTCCTGAAAGATTCCTTTCGATTAGGTTCGATTTTGGGCTCCCCCTCCTCTTTATTAATGGACATTCACTCAAGACCCATTCTCGGGTTCATCTTGGGATATTATTCTGTAGCGTGGAACTGAGTCATTTGCGGCAAGCATTGGTATGGTATTTGGAAAATGCTGCTATTTTTTTGTGCTGCAAAATGTGTATCTAAGGGATGTTAATATACATGTTCTTTTTTTTTCTTTTTGATGGATATTTTCTTATATAGGTAGACCGTAATCATTAAACATACTCTTCGTCGTCCCTCTTTACGTATCACAAATACGTCTCCTCTTTATTAATGGGCATTCACTCAAGACCCATTCTCGGGTTCATCGTGGGATATTATTCGGTAGCGTGGAACTGAGTCATTTGCGGTAAGCTTTGGTTTGGTATTTGAAAATACTGGTATTTTTTTGTGATGTAAAATGTGTATCTAAGGGATGTTAATATACATGTTCTTTTTTCTTTTTGATGGATATTTCTTATAAGGGTAGACTGTAATCATTAAACGGGAGTTGCTTCTAGTTGTGAAAATTTATTGCGTAGATGCGTAGTACGGAATCTGTAGTATAGCTGAATAATATGAGTCTAAATAAATTTGTTCATGGAGTTTAAGAGTTTTAAGAGCAAAACCTTAACATCCGCAAAAGTTGTTTTTGGTTTCACTTTCTGCGACTAATTGCTGTTTTGGAAAATTGTAAAATTTTTAATGCATTTTTTATGTTAACTTAATCAAATTTGAGTGAACAAACACATCCCGCTGTCATTTTGATTGTAGATAGGTTTTAAAATGGCAAAAGGTCCAATTATTACGACTTATTTTAAATTGAAAGTTTGTCATAAGATGAGACAGATTATATATATATATCCCATTCAATACTTTCGATAAAGATAAAATCGTCAAATCAGTAGTATATTGATTGCAAATAACCACAATTTTTTTTGTTTAACTGTCATTTTGATTTCCTACAAAACTTATAAAAATCCATTTCTCCGATGAAAATATTTTTTATAGTAGTATTTCATAAACACTAACTTATTAGACATCAGGAATCAGGCACCATGAAGCACAAAAGATCACTTAAAAAGTTTTTTCTGTGTTCTGTGGCAACAACTGACACGAATAAAACACTTCGTTCCATTGAAAACTCGACAAAACGTGTTCGAATCGATTAATCTCCGAAAAAAGAACAAAATCATTAATGAGTTTCCAGTACCTTGCACTGATTCCTACAGAGTCAACATGTCGATGGACGAATCGATGGTTTGATGTGATATAATTGTAACTTATTCTCTGCTGAGTTTGCATAAAACGGATTTTAAAAGTCGTCTATTTGGTATGTTTAAGAGGACTATGTTCTGATTTTGGCTATAAGAGGGAAAACTTGTCAAGGAAGTACTTCTTGAAACCGATTCAGAATTGATATAAAAATTTATACCTATGTGGGACTGGAAAACACAGACTCGACTTCATGTGCACGATTTAATCATCCAATAAACTCATAAAGTCAGAGCTTAAATTATAAATTATGAAAGATTTAACAAATATAGAACAAAAACCTTTATTGCGTTATGGGGACATTGTTACAAGCAAGATTTTTCTTATGTTCTATTGATTTAAAATGTACTCGATTTTAGGTCGTAGTAGTTTGATGTTATTTAATTAGTTTTCTTTGGTCACAAGCTTACTTGGATTAGGTTGACTTGGTTGGTTACTGAATCAGCTGGTAATAGTTCTATGTAGATTGGAGTGACTCAAGTCAGTCCCGAGCACATACTCTATTGTCTCGGGTTGACATGGAAAGACATCTCAATGACGAACCTCTTTTCGTTTTTGACATTCTCAGGGTCACACACATCATGGAACTGGTTTAATATTAACCCAGGGGTATGTAAAAAATAGTTCAATGTTGGATTGTCAGATTATTGGTAACGAAGAACTTTGATTATATATTTAGAACTTTGTCAAATCCACTCGACTAAGCGTTGATTCTGTGGCAAAAACACTTTTTCGAGTTTTCGGGTCGCGTGAGGCAAACAGCTCGGTTTCCGCTTTGTTTGTGGCTGAGTGTGTCTTTTGGGCTTTGCCAGCTTTGTTCCGTAATCAAAGGCTGGCTCGCGTGGGCAAACACACAGGTACGGGGGGTAAGTGGAGAGGCCGAAGTTTCTGTTACAAGTGTTCTTTTAGAATACGAGTCGATAATGTAAGCAAATTTGGAAAGGTAGCTCGGTTGATTAATGGAAAACGAACTATAACGACTGTTTTGACCGCGAGTTACCTAAAGTAATACGAGCATGTGAAGTGCTAATGATTTGCGGAATAAAGTTTTGTTTTAAGAAATGGGTTTTTTTCCCAGTAATTATTGTGTTTCTATGAACAATGTTCGTTTCCATTCCCTACAAAGCTTATAAGTTTATCAATTTTATTTCAATGTTATTTTATGTTATAGTTACGAAGTCAAACGGATTTTTTGTAGCTGATAAATTTTAAAAAAATTCCGAAATATATTGAGTAGTTAACGCTATCACATTTAATAAGTATTTAATATAAGAGTATGTTATACGTATATTAACGGCTTATTATTTGACAGCTGGTTATATATTGTATCTGTCTATGGAAAATTGCCTGATTTCCACTAACATTTTAACAGAAATCTAATAAATAGGAGTTAAAAATTGCTTCTAAAGAAAGAGACTTGTGATAAAAATTTAAAATAACCCTTTCAAAGTCTTTTAATTAGAGGTTATTCTTCTAAAAACAACTATTTTGAAGTTTAGCGAAAAAGTTTCCCAAATGAGCACAGTTTGTAACGTTGAGAAAATTAAACTAGCAACCAAAGGTGTAAACATTTGGAAAGTTATTTCTAACAACATACAGTCGCCTGATTGCAATCGGGACTTCCAACTATAAACCAACGAACAATTTCGGTCTCAATACTTCTAAAGAAAAGTTTTTCAAAAAAAAATAATTTATCTGGTTTTCCCCATTTTTCTTTTTGCACATGGTCGACGTCTACTAAATCCTTCGCAAAAAGTAGCTCTAAAAAACTGCAAAAGTAAATTCCAGGGAGAAAGGCAGCAATTGGAGAAAAAGAGATGAGCCCGGAACGTTAAAACCCCCTCTAGAAATGGACCAAAGTTATAAAAACTGGAAAGGTTCTATAAAAATGTCTCGCAAAACAAAAACTTTTCCTCTTGCTGCGAAAATGAATGGGTTGGAATTTTATTATTATTTTTTCTTTCGTGGCTTCCCTCGGGTTTTTCGCTCCGGAAAAGGTTGTTGTTTCTTATTTCCTTTTAGGGTAAGAGTTCGGAAAGAGTCCGCTTCGGCACATAAACAAAGAACGGCGAAACTAAGACGTAGACTTATGGGGTGGTTTGGAAAAGATGCATGGTATGAAAAGTTGTATGGCTATATTTGGAGGGTTTTGTTGCAAAATTCCAATTTCTCAAAATATAAATACACTGTTAAATAGTTTGGTGCAGAGTTTCACCGGAGAATCCGGGAACTTTCTAGCTGCCACAACTATTTGGAGCATTGATTCACCATTTTTGCTGTGTATCAAAGTAATTGCTTAACGCAAAATTGGTAAATTCACGCTACAAATAGTAGTGACAGCTAGAAAGTTCCGGGATTTTGGTGACATTTTGCACCAAACTATTTACAGTGTAAGATATAGGGTCTGGTTTGGTCATAGGCAATGTCGCGTCGTCCAACTGAATTTACAATTGCCAGATGCCAATGTCGCCAATGAGAGTGTTGGACCTTACATCTTAGTTATACCTTGGAGAATATGAGTGTTGCAAGACTTTTAATTTGGGAAGTTACGGGCGGATAAAGCTTGGCACTTAAAATCGAATAAGAAGAAACTAAAACTTGTTTGAAATTAGAGTTCCTATAGCATCCCTGTTGCGTCGCTTAATATCCCGGTTTTCGAAGTGAACTCTTTCTTCGACCTATATTTGTCAGCCACCAGCAAATTAAGAGCCGAACTAAAACTTTTATTTTAGTTTGGGTTTATTTATGAGCAAAATCGTATTGTGTTTTTCTAAAAGCTAATAGCCAGACAAAAACGAGCATGCGCAGATAAAGGGTTATTGTTTGATTCGGATTAATATATCAATTTAATAATGGAGAAATTAAAATTTGTAGGAAAAAGGTAAATGTCCCACCCCAAAGAATATTATTGTACCGTTAAGATTAAAGAGGAATGTTCCTTACGAATTCGGGGTCAGGGCAGAAAAAGGCAATCTGTTGGTGGATATTTTACTCTTGATAACAATGCATAATCACTCCATTACTCTATTGGCTTGTTTCAGGTGACGCATTTTCTTCCAAGATTAATTTCTGTTCTTCCTTAGATCGGTGATCCTACTTATGCACTGATTTCACGTTGATTCAGCAATCGAGGATCGCGAAAGAATATATTTCCATTCAACGTTTCTGTTTCCTCTTAAGACCTGAAACAGGCCCTTTATTCTAGCTTTCATTTCCACCCAGTTAATATCGCAACTTTAAGTGTAACCGCACTGCACAAAGTTAGAATATTTAATATCTGCTTATCTTTTTGTATGTTTTTCAATCTTTATAGACTTTTCAGTAGATTTTGCGCACACATCCTGTATAAAGATTTGTAATTTGTAAGATAAAAAAAAAGATAGGTACATTTAATTCCATCTACTTTAGGCCTCGTGAGATTTTTTTTCATGAGACGAACAGTTGTAAATGATTTACTATATGTAGAACTGATTACACAAATAATGCAGTAACACTCATAAACCACCCAAAGATGGATTGCTTTTTATATTGTAGGAACTATAGAAATTCTAGAGGTACAGATCGAAGCCCCCGATTGGCATGTTTCTGCTGTTTTACCATCTGGTGCATTGAAAAAAGTAAAAAAAAATTACGTTTGTAACTTATGTGTCAAGTACTTTTTTCGTCTTCATAAGCCCCTATTAATCGAGTGTTAAGTTACAATTTTGTTAATCCAAGACAACGGATGAGAGGGGAAACTAAAGCCCAGTTTACTCGCGAGAAAAAGAAAAAAAGAAATGTTTCCCGATTCAAGAATTTTTTTTAAAACGGAGTTTCTTTTTTTTATGTGTTTCGTAGAGAATTTTATGTCGGATTTTATGAAGAGTTTAACTTGAATGCATATCGTGCTTTTAAGTTTTAAAATTTAACTTATGGGGACTATTTTTAAGAATGCATGGGAAACTCTTAATATTATATATTTTCATTCGCAATTGATTACAGTTGTGAAAAACATATGTGTAAAAAAAATTCAGTTTGATTCATGATCTCGAACATAACAAATGGAGATCATAATTAAATTAGTAATTTCAAACAGCAGACAAGTGACGAGGCTGACCAACTGGGAGTTTTGATGCCCAATCCGTTGACAGAATGGGCATAAAAATTGGTCAGAGGAACTCTTAGACAGAAGGCCAATGCAAAATAGTTAAGAAAAAGTGGAATATAAGTATTTTTAAAATTATGACATATAATGCATATTTTCCTAAAAGAGTATGTGTAGTAAAAAATCCTCTAATGAACAAAATGTCCTCTCGGGGAATCTTACAACACACGGTTCTCTATTGGCAAAATAGAGAACCAATTCGTGTAAACTGAAAATCTATTTCTGTAACAACGTGGTCGGAAAGCAACCTGCATGAAAACTTGCATTTAATATAAAACAAGTTCTAAAATAACTACAATAGTCTACTTTCCTATTACTCAAATGCTCCTAAAAAATCGTCAAGACGACATTTAGTTGTAATTTAAACTTTTAAAAGCAAAAATTGACTAGTTTCATGTATTTTCTTTAGCATATTAAATTAATATTTTTTATCGTTTGCAAAATTTGGTTGTAGTTTAAAGAATAATTAGTATGTAAATTTTCTTGGGTCAAATAATAGTATCCATTCCGGCAACATTTGTTTCTTATTCTATTTGTTTTACTTATTTCTGAATTTGACGTTAACTCTATTATATCATACTATGCAGAAAATAAAATACATTATGTGTTATATCTTTTTTATAACGACTCGAGTGGCCCAATACTACATTGAATCGAGATAGACAAAGTGACATTTAAGTGTCCACCAAAATCCATCACTTAGGTCACCGACATGGATCCGAATCACCGACAATTCGACCAACATGACCGAGGGGTGATCCAACACGGCAAGCCATTGCTCTCTGACCTGCTTCGGTCATCGTCGTTAAGTAGCTTTCAATGGATTCTTGCCTTTGAAATTCAGGCCGTAGGGATACACACTGTAAAAATGTGCGGTGTAACGTTTTTCAGTAAAACTGTTCTTGCTGCCTCCAGTTTTAGGGAGTAAAGTTACACTAAATTTATGGAGTAAAGTAGCAAGAATAAAAAAGTTTACGTCCATTTACCGATGCAACATTACATTTCGGTCTATCAAACTGGAGTAAACACTTTCTTGCATCAGTTTTATGGAGCAACAAAATAAGTTTACTCCAATAAATTTGGTGTAGCGTTACTCTATAAATTTGGAGTAACCATAAAGCTGGACTAACGCTCCACGACATTTTTACAGTTCAGGTAGGAAACTATACTTTTTTTAAAAGAATAAATTAAGAATAAGAACTATTACATACACCTACTACTAATATTATTTTTAAAAAATTAAGAAGTGTTGTTAAGCCAAAAATCAAAAGTCAAGCAATTTAAATCGTTTGCTTATAAACTTGATTTTTGGCCATTCAAACATTTTCCATTTTTAGTAATGCTAATAAGTCCGTATTATGTTATTCTTTTCAGAACACCTCAACAAATTCTTTGAAAATAGTTCTTAGTAGTTTGAGAGACATAAGGTAAAAATGTATCTATAAAATAAAAATGTATAAATTTATGTAATAATTATTACAAAATTTTCTTACTAATTTTAAAGTTTTTATCATTTAATCGTATAATTTGGCAAATAAAACAAAGTCAATAAGTTTTTCAATTGCTTAAACTCTACCTACAATGTTAAATTAGGTAAATAAAGTAAATTAGGTAAATAAAGCCAATAACGCAGTCCAAGCAGATGACCGGATAAAAATGGAATAAAAAATAAATTCCATTATATGGTTAACCAACTTTGTTTTCTATCTTTAAAAAAGAACATTCTTTTTATCTTAACAACCATTCAAATAGAGACGACGACTCTGTCATCGAAATAAATCGAAGATTCACCATATGCAATCCCCCGTTCACCATATCCCTACCTCAGAAGTCAACTGCAGTTCTCTCCATAGATTTAATACACGACTTGATACACTTTTCCACTGATGAGCGAATATGCAATCCTCTGATCATCCCAACCCTACCTCAGAGGAAAACTACAGTCATGTCCATAGATTTAGTATAAAACATGGGCCATTTTTCTACTGATCCAGGGGTCTGTGAAAGGTACGAGAAGGGAAGGAAGAGGCGTTGACAGGTGGCCCCACTGGCTGCGCGACCGGGCTTGGGGCGTGGCCGGGCGCCTGCATAAGCAAACGGGGCGTGGCCACCGCGCGAGGCAGACACTCCTCAAAATTTTTTGAAGAAGTGTCCCTCGGCCGACTGGTGACACATCCCTTTTTATTGGCGAGGAGAGAGGAGAGCCGGCACTTAGCCAAATTAAAGCGCGAGGAGAAGCGAAGAAGGCAGCAGCGGTGTGGTGTTGTTGTTTTTAGTTGTGATTCCTACCCAACCAGCCACCATCATCACTATCGGTCGTAGCGTGTGGCCGTCGGGCCAGATGTCCACTATGGTCAGCGCCGACGGCAACAACCCTCCCAACGCGGACCTACTGCTCGCCCTGCTGGCCAGAAACAAGGCCCTAGAAGGTGGGTGGATCGAACCCGTTTTTCTCTCCTAATTAACTTTAGACCGGGCGCAAACGTACCCCTTCCACCCCCCCCCCCCCCCTCCGTTAACTTCAACCGCTCCGGCTTGCATGCACTTAGCCAAATTGAACTTGCTTATTACTGCGGGACTTGATCAAATTAGCGATCTATTGGAAAAGACGACCCAAACAAGGGAGGGATGAGATGGTTGGTATGCGAATAGGAAAGAAGGGGATGCAATGATTGAGAGCGTGCAATTGTTTCAATGCGCCGCAATTATCGTTTGGACTTTTCTTCTATCGTCTAGACCCTGGTCGCACCATAACTAAGTTTACGTCCAGAATTGGTGATCTTTTTTCCCCATGTCTTTAAATCCACATTCCTGGTCCTCCTTTCGAGGCCGAAAAACGTCTTTTTGAGGCTGTGGCCGAAATAGCGACTAGGATGGTGACACTGGTGTTTCTATACCAGACGGCTTAGGATGAAACTCATATAGTGGATAAGCTACTGCTAAAATGTTGCTATTCAGTTACCCACTTAGCCTTATTTGAGGATTAAAGTATTGAAAAAACTTTTTTTTAAAAATAAACTTGTATAAGTTTGAATTGCTTTTAATGTAAAAACTACTAAATGAATATGGATCAAAGAAATGGATAGCTCTGTAATGCCTACGGAGTAGGAGTTTTAATATTTTCGTAAGTTGGCAATTAAGTATTTTTCCGAAAAGCATCGCATACCAATACGCACAATTAAGAAACCTTTGCTAATTACAATGCAGTTTATGAACTCCTATGATGATGTTGTGTCTCACGCCTAAGATTTATGAAATGTGTGGCGCAAATGGTATTTAGTAAACTAACTCTTGCTATAACTATATTTTGTGTATTATGTATTTGGAAAAATTTAAACTTTTTTCTAGTGACTTTTTGTGTGACGGTAAGTGTTTTTTCTTTTCTCTACTGTGTTTCAATTACCGTTGCTTTTTAAAAGCTGCTTTAAGTATGAAAATATATCGTTTATATTTTTGAATAAGGATCTCAAAAATAGTTTGTAATTTCATGGTTTATTTCTTATTAATTAATTTCAAATAAATGCTCTATGAAGCAAGTGTACGGATATGTGCGGATTGTTTTCTAGTAACTATTAATTTTACATAAAAGAACCTTCACTATCATTCCATTAAATGAATCTTAAGAGTTGCTTATATTATCCACTCCTATGTAATCATGTGTATTTAAACCTTTTAAATTATTTACACAATATTCAAATTTTATGTGTTAAAAATACCCACCTTATTTAAAGTGTATAGTTAAACATTAAGCTTTTCTTAGAATCGTACCATAGAAAATTTTCCCAAGGAAAGAAATACTGTGTTGTGTATAACTATCAACACATTATTAATGTTCGTACAAATATTAAAACCTACGAATTCGTTTAAAATATAGAATTAAAAAAAATTCTAAAATTGTCGAGCAATATTTTTAGCATTCTCTGGTGGCAATTGAAAATTTATTCTATACGACTTTTATGCTTTCATAATTGCTATAAAATATGGTGTTATTAATAATTCTGAGGATTACTAAAAGCTCGGATTTAACTGTAGCAATTTACAGAACAGGAAAAATATTAGTTGATCAAAGGGGATTTTTTTTTGATAATGAGTTTAGAACAAGTCTTCATGTTTAAAATAGTAATTTATTTTCTGATAAATCTTAGCTGTTCAATACTGGTTCTGGATTGATCTTTAAAATGCAAAAAGTTTAAACTGCACTGTAAAAATTCCAGTTCCATTACATAAAAATTCTAGCAGCGAAGTTGCCAAAAACTATTTGTATTACTACAGAAAATTTTGTGACTGATTTTATGCAGAAATTATCCGTGCATGACAAATATTTTCTTTTGGGCAAGTTACGTTAAAAAGATGTACAAAACAGAACCTTCTGTATATATAGGAACACAATTTTACTCAAGCATACAGAAATTTTTCGTAAAAATGCAGTTTTTTCTCCGTTGACTTCTACACAAGATCACAGCATATGAATTCAAAATAATGAAAATCATTAAACAAGTAATGGAATGTGTTTAAAAAACTGATTTACGTCTTATTGATAATTAGAGCTTTTTGAGAATTTATTTTAAAACACAAATTTTAAATTTAATTGTTAATAACTTTCCATTCTAGTTTTATTAATATATTTATATTTTTAATCACTTGTTGGCTATTAATTATTCAAAAAAAACCTTTTGAATATAACGTGTATGAGATCGTAGACATCACTGCCTCATAAAATTAAGGCAAATTAGAAGTAAAATGTCTACTACTTTTAGTTTATTCGAGCTTTGCATGACCTGATGATTCCCAAGAATAAAAAGTTCTGGATTATTTTTCTAAAGATCAAAGTTTTTTTTAAAATTTAATATAATGGTAACCATTGCGTAATGATACTTAGTTGGAAAATACCTACATAAGATACATTACAGTTAGATTTAAAAAATATGCTTTGTTAGGTAATTAAAGATAGAAATTCTGCTTTTAAAACGAACACAATATTTTACAAGAAGAATGGCGCATATAAAATATTAACATAGCAATAAAAGTTATTATAGTATTAATATTAAAAACTAGCTTAAATTCCAATTCAAGGTTGGTAAATTTACTTTGTGCCTAAATCCATTAAACAACCAGTACAAAGAAATAAAAATGCTATTACACACACAGAGCATTATTGGTAAATGGCATGTTATGCGAGCGAAAGAAACAATTTCTGGGTCGATTCCTTTTATTTTAGAATAGGCATCGGAAACGAAACTTATATTTTAAAAAAATGTATTGAATTTTGTATTGCATTGATTACATATCAAATTCAGCGGGAGCAGTCTGTAGTACTTTCATCTAAACCACTTAAAACTTAAACATAAAACTGTTTATCAAACTACGAATGAGATCCTCCGAAATTTCAATAAGATATTTTACATCTTGAGGCTTAACAGAAATCATGTTGGATATTATAAAACGAATCCTTATAAAAGTTTCAAGATAAGATATTTTGATTCTAAACGAGAAAGCTGATGTTTTTTGGCATTTTATTTAAAATATATGAATTATTATTTTTATGTTATTATGCAGTTATGGGAAATATATATAGCGTTAAAAAATTTCGATAACATAGATATTATTTTATAATAATATAGATAACATTTTACCGGCAGTATCAAATATCACGTCTAAAAGCTGATTCAATATAAAAATTAAATTCTTATTGAGTTTTTTTAATCTTTCTTTTGCCACACTATTTTAGGTTGAAATATATTGTAAAGGTATTATGAATTTTATACGGAATAACATTATAAATTTAATATTTGGCTCTTATTTACATCATTTATAACAGTTTAAAATCTTCGAAATATTATGCACTTAAAAAACTGGATAATATATATAGTTTTAATGGATAAGGTCGTATTATTTCCGTAATTTTGACGTTACGAATCTATCTATAAGTATATCTTTTTTTATCAACTTATCAGTTTTATAATTTGCCATGACGTAAACGATGTCATTTCATACACCGTTTAATGTTTTTGTGGAAAAGTAATAGCTTAATGCCGTAATAATGAAAAAAGCAAATTTATTACATTTTTTTAAAGCTTAAATAGTAGTAATTGACATAAAAAAAATATATATTCAAGTAGTCCTATTCTTTATGAACCATCCCCAAAATGTCAAAGTTTTCATTTAAAAGACTGGTAATAATTAAAAACTAAATTGACATAAAAATAAACATTTGAGATTCCGCGTAAGGTTGGCTACCTGACCGGGACTTATGAATCGCATCCGAGAGCCCTTGGTTAGGAGAGCTGAAATGGGTACAGCAGGCCTTGGTCCTCTATTCACTCTTGCGTCACTTTTTAATTAGTTTAAGTTCAATTATAAAGATTAATTTTCTCAAATTTCTCATTAAAAAGATGACGACGAGAAGTATTAATTAGATGAGAAGTATTTTAAATTAAATATTTATAGTAAAATAAAAAAAATAGTATACACCAATAAATTGAATATTTATATGATCTATTGAATATATATGATGAATATTTATATATCTTAAATTGAATGGAAAAACTATGCTTTTGTAAAAATGTTTAATTGCTTAATCATTCAAAATACATCTTTTCAGGTATTTCAAGGGTTTCGTCCTTTTTTTTTATATTTCTACACGTAAATAGATACTTTAAAAAAATGTCTGGGAACTATTGAAATCAAAGTTAAGAGATAATGTAAAATTTTTGAAATTCATGCACTATGTTTATAATTCTACAAAATATAGAAATACATAGTAAATTGTGTAAGTACATAAAAAGACATAAAAATGTATGATTTGAGTTCAAGCAAAATAAGTAATAATTTAATATTATCGTAGCATTTCTTTTTCTATTTTCGTTGCAAAAAGATATAACTATCTTTAGACAGAATTCAATTGCGGATACGTATTTATTTAAATGTATTTTTCTCTTGTATAAATAACCTATTTGAAACTTTTAGATATTTCATATGAAGAGCATATTTATTTACAAGATTGCGTTAATGTTATTATATGTTTTAAAATAAACATTTATTTTTAAAATTGAGATTAAAAACTCTTACCCTAGTACCCTTCCTAACAATGGTAAATTTTATTGATCCCAAAACTAAATATATCCATCTCTAAACTTCCTTGCATGTTTCCAAAAAGCTATTTATAAGAACTCGCATCACGAATCCATGCTAAAGCAGCTTCCATCTGTCAGTCCAATGGTAGGCTGTTATTCTTCGTAAATGGATAAAAGTTTCTGGCAGATGATGAGAGAAGTTTTGATGAGTTTTTTCTTTCTTACTAATGACTTCGGCCAGAACTCAGTGATTTGTAAAAAAGGAAGTTGTGTGTCTGTCGTGATAGGAATAGTATGTTTTGATGATTGTTTTCTTTATTTCACAAGACGTTGTAAGTACTGTCCGCTTAGATCCGGTAGGATTTAACTTTTTTAAAAACCCAAATCCTGGCTTTGGGGGAAAAAGCATTTGCGAAAGTCATATTAAATTATAAAGCCTTTGCAATATGTCCCACTAACTAACCAAATTTATTCCATCAACCTAATGTTCACTCAAATAGTGCGTTGACATGTCGTCACTGTAAAAGTTGTTTTTCCACTAGGGTAGTTTCCAAGCCGGGAAGTAGGTTTAACTCTTAAGGGTAGTCGGAATTCTGGTATTCTTCTTAAATGGGAATTTTTTTTTACCGGATGATAAGGGTTGAAGAGTTATTGTCGAAAGATGTGTTATAAAGTAATATCTATGACAACTTTGGGTTATGGGGAAAAGACGTCAAAAGCAATTTTGTTACCTGAAAAATATGGATTGTTGTCTGACCTTTTGGTACCCGGAAGTTTGAAACGTCATTTGCGAAAGTCATATTAAATTATAAAGCCTTTGCAATATGTCCCACTAACTAACCAAATTTATTCCATCAACCTAATGTTCACTCAAATAGTGCGTTGACATGTCGTCACTGTAAAAGTTGTTCTTCCACTAGGGTAGTTTCCAAGATGGGAAGTAGGTTTAACTTTTAAGGGTAGTCGGAATTCTGGGAATCTTTTTAAATGGGAATTTTTTTTACCGGATGATAAGGGAAGTTTTGAAGAGTTATTGTCGAAAGATGTGTTATAAAGTAATATCTATGACAACTTTGGGTTATGGGGAAAAGACGTCAAAAGCATTTTGTTACCTAAAAATATGGATTGTTGTCTGACCTTTTGGTACCCGGAAGTTTGAAACATCATTTGCGAAAGTCATATTAAATTATAAAGCCTTTGCAATATGTCCCACTAACTAACCAAATTTATTCCATCAACCTAATGTTCACTCAAATAGTGCGTTGACATGTCGTCACTGTAAAAGTTGTTTTTCCACTAGGGTAGTTTCCAAGATGGGAAGTAGGTTTAACTCTTAAGGGTAGTCGGAATTCTGGTATTCTTCTTAAATGGGGATTTTTTTTTACCGGATGATAAGGGAAGTTTTGAAGAGTTATTGTCGAAAGATGTGTTATAAAGTAATATCTATGACAACTTTGGGTTATGGGGAAAAGACGTCAAAAGCAATTTTGTTACCTGAAAAATATGGATTGTTGTCTGACCTTTTGGTACCCGGAAGTTTGAAACATCATTTGCGAAAGTCATATTAAATTATAAAGCCTTTGCAATATGTCCCACTAACTAACCAAATTTATTCCATCAACATAATGTTAACTCAAATAGTGCGTTGACATGTCGTCACTGTAAAAGTTGTTTTTCCACTAGGGTAGTTTCCAAGCCGAGAAGTAGGTTTAACTTTTAAGGGTAGTCGGAATTCTGGTATTCTTTTTAAATGGGAAATTTTTTGTACCGGATGATAAGGGAAGTTTTGAAGAGTTATTGTCGAAAGATGTGTTATAAAGTAATATCTATGACAACTTTGGGTTATGGGGAAAAGACGTCAAAGGTGATTTTGTTACCTAAAAAATATGGATTGTTGCCTGACCTTTTGGTTCCCGGAAGTTTGAAAAAGAAATACGTCCGTTTCTTTAAGGTTGGTAAATACAGGATAGATTCCATATCTTTACGATACACTTATTTTAAAAAGTTCAATGTAATTTAAAAGAACCTCAAATACATAAATAGCTAAACGAAAACCATTTTATTCAATATCGTCAGGTAAATTTTATCCTTTTTCTCAGCTTCTAAGATTACAAGAATCTTTTGACATATTCTGTTTTTTACCACAGATTATATTATAAGTCCAGGTTCTTATACACGGTAATTTGGTTGTTTTGGTGCTGAATGTGCATTGGCATTATGCAATATTCTGCAGTTTTTCACACTGTACATCTGGCCAATGTTTCGTGTGTAAACTTGTTTTTTGTGGCATTTTATCGCAATTTCGGTGTTACTATTTTCTTATCAAGTAAACAACACAATAATCTCAATAAAAATTGCAAGGAAAATCATAAGTTGTAGTTTTTCAACAAATCTTATATTCATCTAATTGTAACTTGAAATTATATTCAAAGGACTCTATTTTTTATTCATATGTATTGCAATTTTTTTTAGCTTATTTTTATTCATATGTATTGCACTTTTTTTAAGCTTATTTTTATTCATATGTATTGCACTTTTTTTTTAGCTAAGTAATCTGAAAACTTGTTTACTAAATTGGATGTAACTGCACTGCCATGTAATAGTTAAAATACAAAAAATAGTGGTACAAAAAATATTTGCCCAATATTTATAGTTGAGCACTTAAATAATTACAACTGATCATAAATAGTAGATTGTTGTTATTTAAAGGCTTAAGTTTTTTTGTATTTATTGCCTTTAACCTGTCCTAGGTAGAGGAACTATAATTACTTAAGTGATATTTTATTTTTATGCTAGAGAATTATTTTATGTGTTTTGTAAAGTTGTCCATTATTTATACCTTTACCTGTAGAAACTTTATTTCATAAAGTTTGTTCTTTTAATCCTTACCATCATTACCTTAACTTGTTAGAAATTGCATATGTCTAACAAGTAATTCAATTCTAATAATTTTTTTAATAATAAATAATTTTATTTCTGTTCTACTTTAAATAAAAATAATTTGAAGTCATTTCATCTTACGATCGAAAATAACTTAAACCTTGAATCAAATCGCTTTATAATAGATTTATGAAAGGAACAATAAAACTGCAGCAAAAACTAAGAAAATTCTTTTCATATTATATCTTTATTGAATTTCACAAAATATCCTTAACATTTGCCTAAAAATCATCTAATTCTAAAACCTACCTTCATTTTGGATATAGTAAGCACGGTTCATTTAGAATATATAAACATTTGGAAAACCGGTATATCTTTTTGTGTTATATAGTGGTAAACTTGTAAACAAACCTTAAGTAGGATATCGTCCAACAAATGCATTGCTTATTCAGCACAACGCGTGCACCCAAATCACGCAACTCTAGCCCTAATGGATGGACACTAAGCAAACAAGAGCAAAAGTGCGTAACTGTATTGGTAATGACTGTTTACAGGAGTCGATCTTGATGTAATCAATGGTGGACTTTCAGTGGGTTAGCTCATTAACAACAGTTGGCAAGAAAATTTGCCATGCGAAGATAAGCTTACTGCTTAAGTTTATGTAAATAAACAAAATGCATGACAAATAAAGGTACTTAAAAAAATACGGAACAATTTATGATGGACGAATTAAGTTACACGAAAAGCAAATTTTAAAAACTTAGAGTTTACGTTTGCATTCGGAAAGAAAGGTTCAAATGGTGTTCGCAGATGGGTCTTTAATGGGTTAATCACATGAAGGTATACAAACTGATTGATAGTGTGTTATACTTTTTTTAAGTGTTGGGGAAGGAAAGGCTTATCTTATTGGTCAGGTAACTCTTAAAAATTCACTAAACGATGTACTCTTGTGTCGTCTCTGCTTGTTAGTCATAAGGATGTATGAATAGAATACCAAATCACGAATAATTTAACATTTAAAATTGAAGACCTTTTATGTAAAGTAAATCCTCAGTTCATGAGGAATTATTACGAATTTACATAACAAATTATATAATTGTAAATTAGGGAAGTGATAATTAAATTCAATGCAAGCAAAAAAAGTTTAAAATATTGCATATTAACTACTCGGAAGGTTTTTATAGCATTAAAGCCGGCAAAATGGCCTGGCTATAATAACTTAACGCTTAAAACAAAGTCAAAATAAAGAAACTAAACTCTCCATTATTTCAAGTCGTTATTTTTTTATGTGATACTCAAACACAAATCATTAAGTTAATAACCTGCATTGTATATAGTACTGCTGAGCTAATACTACTGTTTCGGTCAACAATCAGAATGGAAGGTTCCGCTCGCCGAGGAGCATCAGAATTGTATATTCTAAGATTGGTTCTCCTTCGCAGGTTAGCTGTAAGATGATAGTGTGTCAATGCACAAAAATGCTGGGAAGCATTGCATTGTTTGACTGCTATTTGATTTATGAAATATCTTTATTTGGATTTTACTGTTAGATACTGTAATATTTCTAAGTTATATGTGTTTCTTATACTTATATATATTTCATGAAATGAATAAGACTTTCTTTTGCTATAATGGTTGTTACTTTATTAAACACTTCAGGACAACTAATGCAGCAGTTGGATGAGGGGAGGTGCTGATTACAAATATTTAAGATAATGTAAGAATGTATTATATATATTACTTAAGCGATCATTATAGATACTGTAAAAAACTGTTTCAACGCGTGATCAATTAACTGCATAAAAATAAAACAAGGCTGGTTATTTATGTTCTCTTGCAAATGTGTGTCAACTAATTTCAGTTTTTTTAAAGATACTTTATGCCTATAATCTGTTTAGTTCACTGTAGCCTGAATGTATGTATATTACTAAATTGTATGCTTTGCCGAAAAAAAACTAACAAACCCGACGCACATATTCATTTGTATCCGATTGGTGACGGGGGGGGGGGGGGGGAAGGAGACTTCAATATTATCTGCCAAGGCAAATGTTCCAAATTGCATCCCAAAAACCCACAAATTTTGTGTAACGTTACTCCAAATTTATGTAGTAAGATTTCACTAAATTTACGGAGTACACCATACATGTTAATCTTATTTGCGTAACGGTACTCTTTAAATTTGGTGTAACGTTACTGCAAACAGTTGTCCAAGTAGCCGCTAAGCGTCTTCGAGTTTCATAGAGTAACATTACACAACACATTTTTACAGTGCAGCCACAACTCTTACTTCTACACTTCTTGCTAACGATCCAAACTATGTTTGACCACTATTTGAATTGTGATTGTGAACTATCCTTATTTGCACTTAACTGATAGAGTAATATTGCTAAGTTAATATATGTTTGCAGTTATTTTATATTTATATTTTTACCGGCTTCTAATGGTTTCATAGAATAACGTTACAAAACACATTTTACACTACCCTAAAAACTCACATCTACACTCCTTCTTCACGACCCAAATACACACAACCTCTGCAGCCAAATTTCTGGAGTAATGTTTCATCGAATTCAGGGAGTAACAATACGCCGGGAAATCTTATTTGTGTAACGTTACTCTTTAAATTTGGTGTTACGTTACTCCATACAGTTGTCCAAGAAATTGCTAGGTTTCTACCAGAGTAACATTACAAAACACATTTTTACAATACCCTCACAACTCTTACACCTACACTTCCTCATAACGACCCAAATCCAACTCCGATTAAAAAAATTAGAATAATGTAAAAAAGAGAGGGTTGAGTGTTTCTAAAGGGTCAATTTGCATAATGTGTTGAGAAAAAAAATTTATCAATAAATATCTAATTATCTTCAGAGCATTCCTAAATTTAATATAAATATTTATTTTTATTTGCTACATTAATAATTGACTATTTAAAAAATATTAGAATAATTCAAAAAATTGGAATAGCTGGACAACATGGTTAAAAAGATTAGATTAATCAACTTTTTCTTGTTGGTTAAGATAACCGCTGTGGGATTAACATCTGTGGGACTATAAAATGCGTTCCGTAGAAAATGAAAAGTCATTTGGCATTTTATTTTTAGTGTAGTGTTTGCTTAATATGAAAGAAAGAGCGACTTATCTGAGGCTGTGAAATTTCATATTTTGTATATGCACAAAGACAAAAAAAACACACTTTTTATGGCAAAACTAGTGAGTTTTGAGAGTATATTATAATAATAAGTCTTTTCAAAATAAACACTTAAAAAATAGTCAAAAGCCAGTAACTTCAAGAGATGAAAAGCAATTGAAAAAAAATTGTGAAGAAATATCGCTTTCGAAGTGTAATATATTTGCAAAGAAAATTGAAAGAAAAGGGTATAAATGTCTCTAAATCTACAACATTACGACGACTTCACGAATTAGGTTTTATATCACGTGTGCCTAATGTAATGCCATTATTATCATCTAAGCAAAGGGCTGCTAGAGTTAAATAGTGTAAACAACGATTATTTTGGGTCAAGATGTTATAAAATGGTACTCTTCAGCGATGAAAGTATGTTCTGTGTGTCTCATGGGCATCAAGGTATACGTGTTTGGAGATTTAAACAAGAAGCTTATAATAAAGAGTGGTTAAAACGTTCTTTTAAATTTGCGAGCTCTGTCTTAGTATGGGGCTGCATGACTTCTGAAGGCCCTGGTAGGTTGTGTATTTTTCCACAACAGTCAATTCAGAAGTCCATCAAGAAATTCTTGACAATTTCACGATTCCTTCAGCTAATGATTTATGTGATGACGATTTCTTGTTTTAGCAACACCAGCTTCTCCCTACCCTTCCAAATCAACAACTAAATGGATTAAAGAGAAGGACATAATTGTACTCCCTTGGCCTGCGAACTCACCTAAATCCCATCGAGAATTTTTTGAATTATGAAAAAACGACTTCAAGAAGTTGCGCTTACAGACAAAAAAAGAACTTTTTTCTAGTATAAACAGCGTATGGGCAAATTTGGATTAAAAAAATGGTGAACCGTTATTTAAAAATATGCCAAACCCTTTAAGAGCCGTAACTAAAGCTAAGGGTGATGCGACAAAGTACTTATTAGCAAGTAAGAACACATAGAGTTTAATTTTTATATATTTTATTTACATTATTCTAATTTTTTTTAACCATCTTTGGAAGTATTCTAATATTATGAATTTTTTGTCGTTTGCTAATTTAAATATATTTTCTATTTCATTGTAATTTGTTTATATTTTTATAAATCTACAAAATATGCAGATTTATATTATAATAATTTATATTTGATATCGTTGATTATTTATTTGATAAATTAGATTTTCAATTTCCTTGACCTTATTTTCTTTCGGTATTCTAATTTTTTGAATCGGAGTTGTACACATACACACTGCAGCCAAATTTCTGGAGAAAGGTTTCACCAAATTCATGGAGCAACCTCATACAGGGAAATCTTATTTGTGTAACGTTACTGTTCAAATTTGGTGCTACGTTACTCCATATAGTTATCCAAGAAAATGTAGGTTGCCATGCTTCTACCACTTCTATGGAGTAACATTACAAAACACATTTTTACAATACCCTCACAACTCTTACACCTACACTCCTCTTAACGACCCGAAATACACATACACTCTACAGCCGTACACCCTCCCGCGTCAAATGGCCCACGTGCAGCCGGGCAGTCACGTGCGATTTCCCCGTACGTGATGCCGGGGCGGCCGCTTCGTGTGGCCGGGGCCGCCCCATAATCTCATCAAGCAAGACCCGACGATCTAAACGATCTATTCTGGTAATTGCATCAACGCCTGGAGAAGGGGGAAATGTTGGGACGGTGTGACATTGAAACGGGTTATGGTATGGGATGTGTAGAGTTCAGATTATTGTTTGTTTGTGGTGAACTGGTTAGGTTGAATTATCATCGCACTAGAGCTAAACGAGGCTATTGACAACGGGCGTAATAATTTAGAACCACAGTCAAGTGACGAGCTGACTGCTGATTAGGTGCCAAACGTAACTTTTAAGGGAGACATCGAACGCGGCGTCGGGTCTTTGGAGCACGTTTAACGTGTACTTTCTTTACACGGGGTCGTCGGACATTGTGGCTGCACAAACCTTTTATACACCGGCAGTTATTTTGGCAATGTCCGGACCCGATTATGGTACCTTTCGCATGCAAGGCAAGCTCCTTTACCGACTGGGCTCCTTAGCCCGAACGAAATTTGGAAAATAATATTTTTTTTGGTTATGAATTTTTATTCCAAATATCCACAACTTTTTTCATGATACATGAAGATACATTAAGAAAACAATGCTTACCTATTCTTGACAAAGAGTTCTATAGTAGGGTAGAGACTGAACCTTTCAACAGCAAGATGGACCAACACGGAGACAATATAGGGTGGCATGTAAGGCCCGATAGCCGAGTCGTTTGGAGCGCAGGACATAACGCTAGCAGTCCGCGCGCTGTAACGGGTGCGGGTTCGATTCCCGCCTTTGCCCTGGGTGTACTTCCTTCCTCAGTATCAAAATTATAAATTAACTAGCACTTTTGCCACTCTATTCGGGCTCCGTAGTGAGCCATGGCTGCCGATGGCAGCTCAGTACGAGTCGTTCCTCTACCCTACTATAGAACTCTGATTCTTGACCCAAATAGTTTTAGTGCATAAAAATTTACATGTTTCGGAGGACGGAGATATGTGTACTATTCTGAAAAATTAGGATTTCCGTCTTGCGAAACATGTCAATAGAACACAATAGAACTAATTGCTCCAAGAATCAACATTGTTTTCTTTATGTATCTTAATGAGTTTGTAGAAGAAATATTATATTGATTGGATACGAAGAAATATTAAGAAAGCGGTAGAGTTTTAGAAATCAGATCTTTTAAGGGTAGTGTCTTAGAAATTTAGATATAGCAGATAAATTTCGTTAATTTCAATTATCGTTAATAAAAAAAATTATGATTTTCTAGTTTATATGTAGTTTAATCAAATAGGCTAAATACTATATAGGAAATTGTTATATGTTTTCTTAGTTAAATGGTATTCTCGGTATAAAAGGGTCGGTATTCTTATTGGTATAAAAGGGATTTTTGTTTTAATCAAAAAAAAAGTCTTTCACACTTAAGTGAAATAAATTTGCATATAAGGTTTTAGGAATTTCTAAGTAGTAATATCGAAAACGAATTCGAATTAGCACTAAATTTAAGTCTTATAAGCATTTTTCTATCTAACTATGTATATTATATTGTTCCTCAAATATTCTACAAAGAAACTAACTGTAATCCAGACCATTAGTACGTAAAATGTCATTGAAAGTTTTTTTTAACATTTCCATACCGTTTTACCATATGTTTTCTTTATATATTTAATTCATACCTTTAATATGAATATAAAATAATGTTATTAATTATGCATCAAGGTTTTAAAATACTTAAATATCTAGGATTTAGCATTAAATTTATATTTTTTTCGTCTCGTTTTATCATGCCTGCAATGTAAATACTTTTTAACAACTGGTATCGGAGGAAGATTGAAATATTTTGGGAAATAAGAAGTATTTATGCTAAACTAAATACGTCATTAAATCAAAACTTTAAAAATTTGGATTCTAATGAAACCCTTTTTCAAATCTCATCATAAAACATTTTTTAAAGAAAGGTTATAAAGCATTAAAATTTGTTTTCCCTTTAGAAAATAATCATCCAATCTGTAAGATTTTTTTTCTTCTTACCAACTACCCTCAAATTCGTACAAGTATTCTTCCCGGCTGGATAACTACCCTAGTGGAAAAACAACTTTTACAGAAACGAAGGGGTTTTGTTTATAAAATGTATATCATATTTTTCGTCAATCTAGTTCATTTTGTGAAAAAATACAACAAAGGATTGTTTCTTTTTGGTAAAATGATGATACTTTACTAAGAAAATTGATTGAATTTAGCATAAGTTGTGGGAAACCTTAAGAGTAATTTGAAACGGAATTGTCGTATTAATATAAGTAGAGATTGTTTGAATAATTTCATTCTAACTACATACATTTTAATGACAAACGATTAAAAAACTGATAATCAAAAAAATATTGACATTTTAACTATATAAAGAATATAAAAAGCTAAATTAAAAAAAAGGCCATCATTTTTAATTGGTTGCTTGGAATTGTGCAGCACTACTAGAACACTTATAGGTAATTAAATTCCATTGTATTATATTTGTTAGCAGGAAATATAATTTTTTTTTCACTAACTATCTATATTCTAAAAATTTTGCTTACCACCGGAACTGTCATAACTGTCATTGAGATAATAAAAAGGTTAAGTCTTAAACTATTTATATAAACACTACCACATATTACATCAAAACAACATATATTATCAAAACAACACATCTCAATTTCCATCGAATAACAGCAAAACTCCCCAGCACCCAACCCGAAAAAAACGCTAACAACCCATCGCCCTAGAAACCAACCTATTAAAAAAGGCAGAGGAGAAAAAGCATGTAGCAATTTGCCCATCCACCGGAACCGTGGAAAAGCAGGTGTAGCGATCAGTGACCACGACCGTGAATTGCACATGGCGCCCCCCCCCCCCCCCGCATCGATGAAAAATGCACCTAACGTTTTGCAGGCGGTGAACGCCTAAAACGACTCTGGGCTCCGGGGAATATACTAGGCAGATGGCCATTAGCCGCCGTAATGGCTTTGTGGATGCATAAGCGGGGCGAGATGGGCAATTTGAGTTTCACGTTCAAAGTCAATATTTTGAGGTTGGTTTGTGTTGAGAGATTTTGTTTGTGCTATAGTTGTAAATAACTCGATTGTTAAAGAGTCAAAGCTAGTTAACGTAAAAACACCACGTAAAATAAAATTTTATTCAACACGAAATTGAAACATTTCCCCCCAACGTATGGAGATATGAGCATTATTCACTAATATCAATAGAAAAATATGATATATGATGGCTTAAAATAATATTTGCGAAAAGGGGGGGATACTATTTTAATTACTATTCCATTTATATGTACTTTGTCTATCTGTCCATTTCCTTCATATTCGCAGTCCAAAACTTCATTTGAACATTCCAATAAGAACTATGATTAAAAAACCCTTCTAGATATAATATTTATTTAAACACACTATCACGAAGGATTTCTATCCGTATAACTTCATTACATAAAACCCTCCTTTTTACAATAGAAATTTTTACATATCAACTGAAACTCAAATAACTTTTACATATTTAATGGATCGTAGATATAACAAGAAGTTCTTAAAGAACTAAAATAGCCTACTTTCCTGTTACTTAAATACTTACTGAAATTCTAATCGGAAAACAACTAGGTTCTTAACAGTAAATATCATCAACAACCGTTTCTACACTAGATTTATACACATTAGAAAAAAAAATCGCTAAACACAGCATCCAGCTATAACATAAACTTCTAAAAGCCAAAATCAACTATTTTCCTTAATATTCTTTCGCAAATTAACTAAGTTAATATATTTATGGTCTGCTCAATTTATTTGTAGTTCGAAGAATAATTTAATATTTATTAATAACAAATGTAATGAAACTACTCCAAATTGCAGTAAAAAATACGAAATGTAATTTAAAACTAAGCATAAATGTATGGAAAAAATATGCCTATCCGCTTTCTTGGTAAACAATTAATGAACAATCAAAGAATCACATTGTGCTACATTTTATGACGTCATTCCAAACTGATTCATGAACAAATTATTTTGCTTCAAATATTTTTAAATAAATAAAGTTTATCATGCCATTGTTGATTTGGCAACAGTGATTTAAATGACTCAAAATTAAATTCCAATGCTAATTCAATGGGAAATTCGCCGACAGATAGTAAATTTATGTCCGTCCGGACGTACAGACAGGCGGACAAAAGTATGAAAGTTGGGTCTCTGAGGTCATAGCTTTCTAACAAAAAAAAGAATTTTTAAGATCAGATGTATAGAACCGATTTTGCAAGGGGGGTACGGACGGACAGACAGACAGACAGACAGACGGACATCGACCGCATATCAATACCTACTATTTCATTTTTTTAATTCTTTCGAATTAAAAAAAGAAAAGTAGGCTAAAAAAAATAACGTTGTCTTTTTAACATGTCATTGTGATTTCGTATTTTAAAATTTTAATAATATAATAATTAAAAAGTGTTTGATGTAAAAATAACTCTTCTGAATCCATTACTTTCTTATTTTCTGCAATTCAATTTAAATTATTTTGATTATCAACATGATTAGAAATGTTTACATATCAACTGAAACTCAAATAACTCTTACATATTTAATGGATTGTAGATATAAAAAAATAACGTTGTCTTTTTAACATGTCATTGTGATTTCGTATTTTAAAATTTTAATAATATAATAATTAAAAAGTGTTTGATGTAAAAATAACTCTTCTGAATCCATTACTTTCTTATTTTCTGCAATTTAATTTAAATTATTTTGATTTTAATGTGTGTCGATGAATTTTCAATGTCTCTATTCAATCAAAAGCTAACTCAGAGTTTAGCTGATTTTGTTCGTCAAGTTTCCGATGAAATTGTACCTATGTTGATATACCTATGTTGTATTTATCAAAATGTGTCGTAGTTAAAACACTTTAAAGCATACTTTTTTAGAATTTTGAAACATATTTAAATCAGGTTTTCCTTTATAACTTTTAAAAAATACTACTTTTAGAGTTTTGTGGACTGTAGAACAAACAAATTACGTTCATGTTTTTCATTTACGGAGATAATCTGTTCAATCATAGTCAACTGAATAATGCCTTATTTGAATGTTTATTTCTATATAGAATGTATAGAATAATTTTTCTGTAAATTGTACAAAAGCTGTTAGTGTATTTCGAATGGTGTCTTCATGAAATTCATAAGTTAGGTTATGCACTTTTTTACATTTTTCTAACACAGCTATTGTACTATGAATATTTACATTGATGTATTCGTTAAAAACAAACTTCAAAATTGTGTATGCTTATTATTTAAAAACTAATAACGAATAAAACTGAAAAATGAATAAACCATTGTCCCATCGATAATCAAAGAATTAAAACTTATTTCTAATGCTAAAAATTATCAAAATGTCCTTAGAATAGCCCCCAAAAACATTTTTTGAAGAGCGCCAGAAAAATTTACTTTCGACAATCTATACAAATAAAAATTACCAAATACAAAATTTTGTGCTATCCAACTTTCAAAAATAAGCTTAAGAACAATCGCTAACACAACATAATCCAAACAGCAAAGGAAGGGGAAAAAAAGGTATTTTATTTTAATACAGCTCGTCATCTCTTTTGTTTCATTACAACGAACAAAGAACAAGAACGGAGGAGCATTGATAATTACGCAATGTTCTCCACTCTTCATTCCAGCTTAGGACCGAGACCATGTTTTCTGCACTGCGAAAAGTAAAATCTCGTGTAACGCTGCCTGTTCGACGTGATTAACATTCAACAAATAACAAACCGGAAAAAGATATAAAAATCGGAGTAATAAAAAAAACTCGGCACTGGCTCTTCGCCAAAAGGCTTAGCTCCGCTTTCTTTTTATGGTGCTCCCCTCTTTTCAAAACACTTAAGTAAAGATGTTGTATTTAAGTTATTTTTAGAAGACTGTGGTTTTCGTTTATGGAAGCTACCAAACTGCTTTCTAATTTAAAATATGTAACTATTATTCAATTTTTATTCTAATGGAAACTACTCGTTTTACTCATGCTTATGGAATTTCTTTTTAAGTTTATATTCTTAGTATTGTTATAAACTATTAGTGTGTTTATTTAAACTCGGAAACTTTTTTTTAGTTAAAAATATTTACTAGTGCAGTTTCAATATATATTTTTATTTACTGCTTTTAAATAATGACTGTAATTTTTAAACATTTTATTAAATTTAATTTGTCAGTTTAAATGAATTTAAAGGCCATTTGTGCTGTTTAACTTCTCCATCAAAAACAATTGAATACAATGAAATATTTTTAATAGAACCTGTCACAAATGAGTAGAATAAGCTCTTCAAAATATAGAATTTTTAATTATAAGAAACTAATTTTCAGGCATTCGTATTGTATCCTACTCACATCTCTGATCGCAACAAAACTGCTTTCTTACAATTATGTTCCTTTGAATTTTAACCATATTAGCTTCTATGAAACTCCTAAATACAAAAGATTCTAACTTTTTTCTTTTAAAATAATGAAATACCATTCCCGTAAGAAATTTTAAAATTACGGTGCTTTAAAGAAAAATGTGTATTAGAATAAAACTACAAAAAATAGAAGTAAAAATTTACATGCAAATTCAAGGTCTTCTTTTCAGTTTAAAAATAAACAAAGCAGTTGACGAACAACTATGCGATACTTCATGATCATCTGTTCTCTTGAGCCGTGGATAAGAGGACCACGCCCAGCCACCGAGCTTCTCAGCCAATGGCGGCGCTGTTCTGTACCCTGCACCGTATAACATGCAAATTAGAAGGGGGGAACCACGGCTCGTATTGTAATGAGGTGTCGCCCTTCAAGAACAAAAGCTCCTTTTTTCCCAAGGCCCTTAATTCTCTTTCGCGTTCCTCTTCGAAAGAATAAGGATACATTGGTATGACATAATTGTAAGAAACACGGTTTTGGCTTGTTATGGTTAGGTTAGTTTGAATTATCTTTTTGCACTAGAGTTACACGGGGCTATTGGCGACCGGCGTTGTCATTTAAAAGCACAGTCAAGTGACACATAAGTAGGCACCCCGTTAAGGGAGACATCGTACTCAGCGATGGGAGCATATTTAACGTGCACTCTATCTACACTAGCGTGCCTAAATAAATGTACACGGGGTATTAAACGTCGGCCATTTCTGGCTGCACGGACCATTTATAGGTCAGCAGTTAGTTTGGCTATGCAAAGACCCGATTCCCGAACCTTTGGCTTGTTATGGATAATGAATAGAACGGTGGTCAAAGAACGAGTTTGGTACTAACAAGCTGAGCTGGAACCTATTGCAGCCATATAGTAAACATAGATGGTACATTAGACCACGATTGATTTAACGTGCACCAGAACGCTGGGTAATTCTTCTTTGTATTTTTTAACCACTCAACTCCTACCTAAGAAACAAATATCGTAGAGTGCTTTAGATCAGACAGGACTTGACACTCTAAAAATATATACCTTACCAACTGGGTTGCCACGCCCATCGACAAATCTTCTGTAAAGTGAGTTTTAAATAACGAACTGTAATGAAAGCCTACCTACAAAATTATTTCTATAATTCTTTATTGTTCGTGCTATTTCTGTTATTAAAACAGCAAGTTTAACCACTTTGCAGTTTGATTTGTTTTCTTAATTAAACAAAAACGATGATGCAATGGTTGGTTTTGAGTGTGGTTGATTCTTTTGGAATTTCAAAAGAAAGATCATAGAACAGTGCTTATAAACATAAAAACTTAGTAAGTTTCAGGAAAAAAGTAGCAGTCAACACATGGCATTGCAACCGAAAAATGATCAGTCATACTCTACTATTAAGTGTTTAACGGCGTCAATGAAGATCTAAGAAGCCGGAAAAAAAAAGTTTAAAGCAGTTTTATACTTCGTCTTTTCACGTTTTTTAGCGGCTCTTTCTTTACACGTAATATTTTCTTGCAAGCTAAAAAGTGACGAATCTGAAAAATAACAAATTTTTAAAATTTAAATTACAAAAACATGCATATTTTTAAGATATGTTGACTGATGCATATCTTAAATTGATCAATACAAAAGTTGGTCAACTATAATCACATCCAAAATTAACTTAGTTGATTTTTTTGACATTTCTTGAAAACTATTTATAAGTATAAAATTGGCTTTTGAAAACTTGTAACACGTACTACAAAACATATTTTCTTGCATAAATAATGTTTCGATTTCAATTAAGCGGTAAGCAGAATAAGACCAAGATAAAAAATACTTTTAGGATTACCCTGATCCTTGAAATCCATACAACGATTATTCCTACAACCTTTTTACTCCTAAAACGGCCCAGGCGGCAGTACAACTAAGGATTCGATAATGATATTCCTATCACATATTACGCGGAAACAAAAATTGTGCGTAGCGAAAGTGTTAAAAAAAAAGTAGTATTCACCCAAGTATAAGATAAAGTTTCATAAAAGAACTCATATTTATCTAGAATGTTTTTGGAAATATAAATATTTAAAAAAAACTAAAAATCTATTCTTATATGTTCATATGAATATATGTTTATCTATAAAAACGAACACAACTACTTAAAAATTTGGCAGATCTATGAAATAAAATTTCAATGTAAAATTTTAATTTAAAAAGGAGTTATTGGCATTAGTATAAGTTATTAGTACCTGCGCATGTGCATGACATTTCTCAATTTTTGAACTTAATTTCAAATAACAACTACTTGTATATAAGCCACGAACTCAAAGGCATACATTTGTACAGCATCATTTTGGAGAGTCGTTTTTTTGCATTAAAAAATTTCTACTTCAAGATGGAAAAAAGTGGGGGTGTCTTCAAAGTGAGCAAACCTAGCATAAAATATACAGTGAACTTTCCTCAATTTGTAGGCACTCCCTCTCTTTTCCCTCCTTGGAGTAGAACATATTTAATGCTGAAAAACGACTCGCCAAATCGTCTGCATGGCGTATTTGTAGAGCAAAAAATAAGAAATTTTAGTTTATTAATTTGATTTTCTTTATTACAATTAAAATAGTATTATTAATATCTTTTATGTTTTTGTGTAAAGTTTTCGTAGATAATTTTACTTTCTGATCTACTTGAAATACAAATACACGTTATGATCCATTTGAAGAGTACAGATACACCTTCAAATTGCAAATTAAATAACTTATACAATGTTATTTATATATGCACGTGTTCATGTATATCTAGGAGCATTGATTTAGGGAGAATGAGCCTGATCGATCACGGGTCTCCAAACCAAAGTGCCTATGTGTCAATTCAATGGAAAATAATTTTTTTCCAACTCCCATTTCTCAGGCTGCATTGTATATTTTTACAAACTTTTTTATATGATAAATGTAGCTGACTTACACTTTACAGGTCTCTATAATTCTACTTTTTGAAGTTGGTTCAAATATTTTAAACAAAATTACATATTGAAAATTAAAGAAAAATTTCGAACCAATTTGAAAAAGTGGAATTATAGAGACCTGTAAGCAGCTACATTTATCATATGTAGAAAACCATTTTCTAAAATATTCAATACAACAGGATAAATATTGGCTGAGAAAATAATATTTTTCTTTTGGATTAACACAGAGGCATTTCAATTCCGCGGTCATTCGGTTTCATTCGCCCTTAATAAGGAAATGTTAACGCATTTTCAACCCACTTTAATGATACTTAAAAGGCAAGCTGAAAAATGCGATGACTTTCAGATGCATCTCGGTTTTGCACTTGACTCTTGACTACTACTTTTTTTAAGACTGCTTTATCTAGCACTGTGGTCGTTGCTTTTGCCTGGGGATGGAAGTTTTAGTGTGGGACCAATTATTTATTCTCCTCCTAGAAGTGTTGCGTTTATGAACCCTTGGATTTGGAACAAATCTAACTTTTTCTGTGGGTTTTATCGGTTAAGAAAACTTTTGGATTTGTTTTATATATGAGAAAGGGGGAAATTGCGAATTGACAAAATAATATCGTTTCTTGGATTTTTTAAGTACAATTTAACTATTTTTTTTGCTTCTTTAGTTTTGAAATTATTTAAGTAAATTTTTTGTGGAGAATTTAGTAACGTGTATTTAATATTACTCCGATGGATACGATCATAATTTGTTTCTAATGAAATTTATCAATTTAAATAATTGAATGAAATTTCCTCTTGCTCTTTTTCAATGCAGTTCATAGTATTATTTAAGGAGAGTCGGACTACAAATTATGCTTTACCAATCCTCAAGGCAATGCTAAAATTATGTATTCATAACTTATAAATTCTGCTCATATATTTTTAATGTAACTTTTCTCTTGATTTCTTTAATTTTTCTTCAACTGAACATTTATTACTAATTCTAATTTTAATATATTTTTAATCCCTAACTGATAAGGGTAGGCATGACAAACTGATAACAAATTCTTGAGCAGCTAAAGTCCTTAAAGCGTCGACTTCAAAACAAAACATTCAAAGTATACTTATACCACCTTGTAACTGTAATAAAAAATATATATAAGTTGCTGTACTAGGAACTAAATAAGGCTAAAGTTGATGAGCATATAGTTTACCTAATACCACATTCTGTCATACAGTAGGTAAAAGGTTAATCGCAATTCCTAACCCAAACAAAAAAAAGTTAGCCAAAAGAGACTTTACACACTGTAAAAAAAATTGCAGTCAGAATACAGAACCCACACTGGTAAACATACACGTAAACACCTACACTTGTACTTTAATTTTATATACGTTTTTATTTTAAGCACATGTGACTCAGAAAGTATCCAGTTTGAATACAGCGCTCAGTAGTAAAGATGAATACTGGCCAAGATCATGGAGTCTGAGCATGCGCAAGCAACGAAAATACAGCTAAGTTCAGTTCGTAAAAATGTATTTACAGCACCAGATGCTATCAAACACAGTAGAATGCACCGAGAATCTGCGACAAAGATGCTGTATTTTTACAGTGTGCAGATAAAAATATTCTTATTAGCTAGAGGAAGTAATTTCTGATAGATTTTATCTCCGGTTGCAGAAAACTATTTACCCCACAAAACAAAGCCGAACCACAGCGAAGTTTCTGCCAGAACTTCTTGAGAATATGCGACAAATATGTTGTATTTTTACAGTGTACAGTATATAAGAATATTTTTATTAACTAGAGAGATTAATTTCTACTAGATTTTATCTCCAGTTGCAGCAAACTAATTTTCCCACAAAACAAAGCCCAGTTTCTGCCAGAAATTTCTCGAGAAGAAGCAGTCCCCTTCCGAAAACCAAGAGAAATGTCGGAAACATTCCAAAGTTATCGATCGAATACCTGCGTGAAATCTCCTGAAGGTGGAAAGAGTGGGTAGGGTTGGGTGAATCGTGCGCCCCTCCCATTGACATGGCCCGTACCATGTCCTACACCGAACGACAGGGCAAATCTCTGGAGAAAATCGTCTGTCAGGAGGACATTCTTTCTTGGAACATGTCTTCTGGCACTTGATGGCGGAATTCCCGTGTTTCTTGGTGTTTCGGAAGATGGGTTCTGGACACGGAATGTGTTCTGAGGTTTTCTTGGAATTCCATTCCATTTGGTTTAGATCAGCTATTAAACATCCATATATATTTGCCCTATATGTGACTGATTATTTGAAATTCTTCTAAGGCCGAAGTAGTAATACCGAAAATACCGGCCGAACAAATATTTGATAATAAAAGTTTGCCTGAAATCACCCACATAATATTTTAAGTTGAGAATCATTTTGAAAATCATAGGGCCGTTGACCACTAGCTTCTTATTCTTTAAATTTCAAACTTTTGATCCTGATCGTTTGACTAAATTAAACTTCCGAGACAGGAGGTTTACTAATTTCTTCAACATTTTGTTTTGGTATTTGGCTATAAATCATTTAGACACACTTCCAAAATTTTACATTACAAAAAAAACCTCTTCAATGTTTTGATAGTGTTTCCATAAACTAACAAGGATTTACTAGAGCGTATAAGTTAAAAATATAAAGTTAACCTATCATTTAATCAAATATTAGCGGAATCTTAGAACTACGTCATTACGATAATTTTTATCTCAATTTTTGAAAACTATTTTTCTTTTTTGAACCCTTTAAACTTCAAAAATAAGAAAATCTCTTAAATATTCGAAATAAGATCCCGAAAAGCAAAAACATCGTCTATTAGTCCCAGATCAGTGAAAATATTCCTTTCCGGGAAATGCTCATAGTTTTACACTCTTCCCCGATCCTCATTTCGTATTCCAGTTGGCTCACGTAAGCTTCTGAGTCACTTGAATGCCTCCATTTCGGATTGCCTTCCATTAGAAACAACGCCAGAGAGGTTCGTCAGAGAAAGAGCGCGAAAGAACTTTTAGAACTGAAATGGCAGGGATTCTAATGTACGATCGCTTTGGAGAGGTGGATTTTAAAGTATTTCGTATATTTGTGAAAGAGTATATGGATCCCAAATGTGAGAGAAATGTTTGTAGAACGTGTTCGGTGCACAGCATTCGTGAATCATGTACGATTGTGCATGTATTGGAATTGTGCATGTTTTATGTGTATTGTTTGGAATTACAGAGTAGTTTTGTGTGAATGGGATTGTTTTAAAGATTTGATGCGCAAGTTGAAAATTCATCTGATTTGTTAAACCAAAAAAGCAGTTAATGTTATTTTTAATTTGAAAAATATTTTCCATAATTTGTGAATTTATGCTTAAAACAACTGGTATTCTCCAATATTCGTTCTTTCAGAGGTGGATTTTAAAGTATTCCGTATAATTTTGAAAGAGTATGGATCCCAAATGCGCGAGAGAAATGTTTGTAGAACGTGTTCGGTGCACTGCATTCCGTGAATCATATACGATTGTATGAGAATTGTGCATGATTTATGTGTATTGTTTGGAATTACGGAGTAGTTTTGTGTGGATGAGATTGTGTTAAGATTCGATGCGCAAGTTGAAAAGTATATATGCCAAATAATAACAAAAATATTAAATAATAGTTTTAATTTGAAAATAATTTTCATAATATGTGAATTTAAATTTTAAACAACTAGGATTCGATCTCTTTTGAGAGGTACATTTTAAAGTATTTCGGATATTTGTGAAAGAGTATGGATCTCAAATGTGAAAGATATGTATATAGAACGTGTTGGTGCACAACGTTAAGCGAATCATATATACGATGGGCATTGTAGTTGTGAATGACTTATTGGTAGAGTTTGGAATTACAGAGTAGTTTTGGCCGAGTGTTAATATCGCTGAACCTCTGTAATATATTCTAATATCTCTGGGTTCAAGTTCAATTTCTGTACTATTAGCAGTTTATTTAGCAGAAGTTTAGAATCAATTTTAAGTAGATTGTCCCTGCCTAATAAGTTCTCGTATCGTATGTTTAAAAGTCGTGTATCAAAAGCCATTGGGTCGTTTAAATGAGGATAAATCATGCTTAATTCCTCATGAGGATGACCACCTGCTCGGAAAATATTCTTCGCAACCCTGAACACTTGGTAAGAAGAGCTGAAATGTCAACAACAGGCCTTGGTCCACTATTGGGCGTGCCACTGAGTTTTGTTTAGTATCAAATAATATCAAAAAATATATCATAACGCTATAAAGAAAATAAGTCATAACAAAAGTTATGTCAATAATAAGTCATGGAAAAAACGACTAAAAAACTGTATGTTTTTATTGTTACTAATCTTTAGCTCGTCTGACAGTACGAGCTGATAAGACGAGCTCCAAAAGGTTGGTGACAATTAAAAAGTCAATCACAGTCAAAGGGTCAGATGTTATGTATTTATTATCGAGTCCAAGACACTGCAGGATGTGTTTGGGGGACGCCTGAGCAACTGTGCTTTTTTTTTTTGCAAAATTGTTAAACACATTAGTTTTCTGAACGTCCTGGAAATAGGCAAAAATGTATGGTTGTTTTCACTTCATAAATTTTAAATTAAATTCCTTTCAACAGACATATTTGTTTGAAAAACTAGAATTAGTTTCATTGTTGAAGAAATGACCTGAAAATCATTTCCAAATGAAAAAAGTACATTATGAATAAAAATTTTATTATTTGAAATTTAAAGTTATTGTAAAGAAGATTGGTGCACAAACTACGGAAAAGCAGGGTCTAACGCTAGGAGGGTTAAATAAGTAACACATTAAAAACAAATTTTCCAAAACTGATACTTTTCTCACACTCAAAATCCCAGCCCCGATGCTTATCTTCAACCCAGCCACCTGACAACACATTGAGGGATGTCCTCCACGCTGCCAGCACGTTCTTCAGTCCCTCCACACGTACGCTCGGGAAAGTGGGCGGGATGGCTCCCTAGGGCGGAAGAGGGCTTTTATCAAGGGCGTGGGCCGGTGCGAGGGCTCCGCTGCAGCCTGGTTTATCTCTGGTCGGCACGTGACTTTTTATGATGATTATCTGTGTGGTCTTTTTTGGCTGTTGTACCGTTGGCTTTTCCCCTTATTTAGTTTTAGACTCATTTAGTTTTTTTAAGGGGACTGGCGTTTTTAGGGAAGGTGCAGTTTTTGGTTGTAGATGGTCTTTTTTTGTTTAAAGTTTAGTAGGTAGTTTATCACTTTCCTTGTGTTTTTTTTGAGGATTTGATAATTTATGATGAAATTAAAAATACAGTTAAATCTTGTTGCTTCAAAATAAAAGTTGGTTCGTCTGCTATGGTTTCACTATTACATTAAAAATTGTAAACATTGTTATGCATACATTTATTCAAATATTGCAACTTTTTAATAGTTTTGACTAATTTATAATTTTTAAAGTTCTAATACCAGTTAAATATTTTTTTTAATATGTTGTATAGAGTTTAGCATTTTTAATAAACTATGTTTTCGTTAACAATTGAATTTTGGTGCAACAAAATTTTAATCAACACAAAGCCAAAATGTTTTGTATTTCAGTAAAATGTTCTACAGGGTTTAGGTTTGGATACTTTTTTATAATTAGTTACCTAACAGTAACTAAAGAGTTTAAGTTTTGTTTTAATTGCATTTTACTGAAACTTAAACAAGTAAAGCAAACTAAATAATAAAACTCATATATTTGCCTAAAGTTCATTTTAATTTACCTTAAAGTACTCTCTACAGTAAATTTGCAATATTTAAGATTAAGCTAAGACATTAATAATAATGTTTGATACTGTTTCCTTGTGCACATGTAACTTAGTTTATTAAATGCATGTAGCTTAGTTTAAGGCCAAATTCTTAATTTTTTCAGTGTTACCGATATCCTTTATGGAAAAAAAATATTTTTTGCAAAATTTAAAAGTGCTTATAATAGTATATTTTGTTACAAAATTTCGAAAAACAAAATGCAAGTATATTCCCAAAATTGTAATAAAAAAAACTAAATCACTATTTAAAATATAAAATTCTAGTAACTCATAAAAGCACTTGAAAAGTCAAAATTTATACAATCAATGTTCAATTCGTCTGTATCTGAAAATAGATTAAATTTTAAAAGAAAAATTATATGATTCTAAAATCTTATTTTAGATTATATCGTTTACATTTCCTTAGTTTTTCGAGCTTAACAATTTCAAGCGAAATCATGTGTAAAAATAGTTTTTTCCAATAATCACACATGATGTTTACCTTATTATGAATGGTATAAATTTATTCACGAATATCTTATTGATAAATACGAATTCTGAAAAAGGAAATATCTTATGTAGAAAGAGTGAACATATAATATTTCAATTTCCAGAAGAAGCATAAAATATATATTAATATTTATTATGTGCAGGAAAGATTCCAGGTACACAAATATATTTCTTCTTTCAGGCGCCTTAAAAATATACTTTGAGAAAAACTATTAAGATTTTCGCAAAACATCTGAATTGAAATATGGAACAAGATGAAAAAGACTTGTTTTATTAATATTTTTCAGTAAATATCGATACGCAGAATATCATATTCTAATATCTAAAAGAGAAATGAAACCAAGAGTAATAATAAATATCATTACGTTTATATTTAGTTCCCGAAAAGCAATATCTCGTTCCACCCGAATCCAGTTTCACAATATTTTAAATGCGTTTGCTGCCCTCTCCACATGCAAAGCAAAATAGAACTTCTCTTTCAAATTACTTAGCAATTCCATCGCGAGCCCGTCTCATCCGCTTTTGGAAAAGTTCTCGACGTGTGGATTTAGACATGAAAAGAAGAGGAAGAACTTCAATAAACTAAACAAGCATCTATCGCACAAAGTAAAAAGGATCAAAACTGCGCAGAGAAATCGGATCAAGAAGTCGGCTTCGACGATATTTCCCAACATAAAACAAAGAGGCGTTTCGTTCCAGCAGCAGAGCTTGTAACAGAGATACACGTAACTAATTCCTTTTCGGGACTTTGGTACGTAAGCTCCCGCTGCATTGTTGAGGGCCTAATTAATAAAGAAGGCAAAAAGCGGCGAAGAAAAGGCAGTTCCTTAATCCTGGATCCCAATTAAAGGACGGGTCCCTTTGATTAAAGGTAGGATCTGGGAGCTTCAAAGGGCGCGACTTGGGGCGTAATTAAAGGGGGGCGTTCCCCGGGCGCATGTCTGTCTTTAAGGGATCGGCCCCCGTGGTCTGGTTGCTATACAACACACATATTCTCGCCAAAGGATTTTGCTGGTATCGATCGGTTATGATGGTCCAAAGGGTGTTTCTTCTTCACGGCTGTACCGTAAAAATGTGTTGTGTAACGTGATTGCATGAAACTAGTGGCCGTCAGCCTTCATAAGGAGTAAAGTTACACCAAATTTATGGAGTAACTTTGCACAAGTTTATTCATATTTTGCGGTGCAACGTTCGCAGTTCCTCCTTAAAACTGGAGTAAAGTTACACCAATTTTTTACAATGTGGAGGAGTTAGGTGACTTGGATTTTGACAAATGTCAGTTGTGACTTGTCACTAGTTAAAACAATGCAGAGCTGTAATACACTCTGCATTTCAAAACAATGCAGATATATTTAAAAAATGTTTTTCTCAAATTTTAGTGTTTATTATAAATTATTTTTAAAAAAATATTGATTTTTTTTATGTGCTTGACTATGGTTGTACTTCAAAAACATTATTTGGAATTATGCGTAAAGTGGCGATTTTCAATTTTAGTTGCTTCTTATAGTTATATTCCTATTATTATATATTTTTCATATTACTTAATTAAAACAAATAATTTTGAATTCAGCAAAGACAGAGTGTGTGACATTTTCTGGGAATGTATGAAGATTCCATACCTTATTTCAAGCTTCTGTATATTTTCATGTACCATATTGAATATAAAGCTCAATATAATGATATTCGACATCAACTGTTAGTTCAATTATCTCCAGTACTATACCTTTCTCAAAGTTCCATCATCATATAGTAATAACCTGAAAAAGCAAGCAGATATCCCTTTATTTTCATATTTCTCCAGAATATCATGTATACGTTACGTTCCATTGCTTTTTTAATGCATAAAAACTTTTTAGCAAACTTATTTTTAAAAAATATCTCAAATAAGGTACACCAAATGTTACACAAATATAGCGCAGGAGATAAATTTCCATACATTATACAATAATCCAACTTCTAATACCACTCAAATTTCAATCTATCCCTCATGAAGCAACATATTAAAATTAAAATCTCAATCATCCTACCCATCCCTCACTGATACTCCCATACCCCTTTCTCCTATCCATTATTATTGCGGCACCGCAAAAGTAAACACAAAATCCCTGCCTTTTCCTATTCCAAAATCTCCCGAATCCTGTTTTGTGTCGTCTTTTATATCCCGAAAACTTAATTAAAACGGGAGCTGCTGGGGGCCGAAGGGGGCAAACAAAGGCAGCAAACGCTAATTAATCCAAAGCCGCAGATACACGCCAGTGTTGCTGTGTTTGAGGTTCGAATCCCGGTAGACCAGTACTGATTCATTTTGTGATTTGGATATATGCTCTTTTGTGGAAAATCTTTTAAAAATATATTTTGTATCTAAGAGGTAAAATGTACTACGTTCTATGGACTTAGAGTGGAACATACACATATCAGAGGTTATGGTTTCGCTTTTTGATCCATATAAAAAACTTTTAGTAGGTAAATTATACTTTTTCGGATGATATGGCAGTTGAGAGCTTTGGTTTGAGTTGAATTAACGTCGCGTTAGAGATACACGAGGGGTATTGGATATGGTCGTCGTGATATAGAACAGTATAGTTCAGAGCGATAATAGTTTAGACCTGATATGAATATTATAATTTATATACCTGTCATATGAACTTCAAATTTATCTTGTTTAGTATATTATAATCCCTTATTATAGTTTATCTGTTATAGGTCTGCTGTCCTCAAAGACTATTCCTCATAGCTAAACTTAATTTAGTTCTGTAGATTTGTACAGGAAGTACATACATTTAATTAATTTTTATTTCACACATAAACTTATTTTAATTATAAGAAAAAGGCCTTGCCTCCAATATCCTTATGTGTCAAGTATCCCCGGTTTCCTCTACAACAGTGATAGTTAGAAGGAAGCAGTAATAAAAGCTATACATTAGCACCTAAACTTAATACATTTAATCTCTAATATACAGGTATTAAGGAATCAGGTGAGGCGAAAGATATAATGGATAGCGTGGCCAGGAGTTTGTAATCTTTGATTTTTTACTGTATGTGGTTGCGTGATGCTGACAAAAGGCAACACGCAACGGCAGACCCCCGTGAAAAATCGGGCGGGCAGCCCCTGATTATATTGAGTTATCGAACGTCTGATGTATCACAAAACAAATATGTGTTTAACATATGTCGAAACAGTAGAAATTTTTATGGGATAGTTTATTGTAGCTAAGTTGAAAAATATGTAACACAATTATATTGTATTTGTCAATGAATGAAAGAAGAGAAGTTATAACAAAGTGCATGTTTTTTTGTAAAATTTTCTAAATTAGTTACTTTGTTAATAATTTTATAATTTTTTCAAGTAGCTAAAGTACTATCTTTTATATGATTTATCTGTTATTTTGTTTTAGATAAAAAGTGAATAATTGAATAATAAGATTTTTTCAGTTTTCTATTACATTAAAATTTAAAAACATTAAACGAAATTATTCGTTCCGTCTACAATTTGATTATCATTTAGAATCAATGTACGCAGCTTTATGCTAAAAAATATTGGAAATAATTTTTCAAAAAACTGTCATAGTTCCATATTTCAAAACATAATATTTGTTAATGTATGTGGTAACAGAAAAAACACACATTTTCATTGACTACAATGTATTAAAAGCTTACACTTAACAACCCTAATGTAATTCATACAACCAGTTTAGAAAATCTCCAACCCTTCTGGGCCTGCAATTCTCCCTTTCTTATATGCAAAATACTGCTTTCTTCAAAAGATATAAAGACCCCCTTCCCCCCCTCCTGACATTGACTGATAGCCCCAATCCCCCATGCAATGGGGGGGTGGGGAAGTGACAAATCATGCCGCCTCCTTAGAGGGGGGCTACTTTAAATTTCATCCCGCTTTAATACGATTTGCTGCATCCACACCCGTTCCAAATAGCAGGCGAGAATATTCCGATACCATCCATCAAGCACCAACCCCCTAATGGCGAAGCTTTTTCCTCAAGAAGAAAAAAAATTAAAATCTATTTTAAGAGTTTTCCAAAGGCAGCCCTTTTCTTAAGTGAAACCCTCCATCAATTGAGATACTTTGTTTTAAAACAAGAAAGGAGATAGTGATGCGCGAAGAGAGGGGTTTTAACAATGGATGTTCTTCCAGGAAAAGTTGATTTTAAAGATGTCGGATGTTGAGGGTTACTTTCTTAAGTAGTGTGTAGTGACAGCGCTTTTTTTGGTGGAAGGTAAAAAGTAAAAACGATTGCTTGGTTCGTTTCAACGAGTGATGCATTTAGAAGTACCGCGTTACTTATCATGAATATCCGGATCCATTTGACTTAACATCTTTACATGAAACACCTAAAAGAAAAGCAAATGAAAGACGTATGTAAAATTGTAATGAACATGTTATTCTTGAATGTCAACAGAAATTCTGAACGAAAAAATCAATTTCGAACCTCGATTGTTAAATAAATGTCACGTAGAAACAGAGTACTGATTAAAGAAAACGTAGAAATGAAAGCTAGAAAGAACTACGATCCCTTAAATGAGACAAAAAAAATTTAAATATCTTATTCCACAAATATTAAAAAATATGATTACTCTGTAGTATTATTTTTTAGAAATGATTAAATATTTTTTTTTAATTTTCTTTATTTTATGTAACGTACAATAACCCCAAAATAAAATTGACCATAACCTCAATAAGAAAAATTATACCTATCCCTTCTTCCCCACATATCAGACCTTACTTCGAGATGTCCAAGGGCCAGCCCAAATAAGTGACATCCATCTGGCCTAACTTTAATTAGGCCCCCGGCCTAGCTGTCAATGGCCCTTCGACGCATCGCTCACATTGAGTGGCGTTGGGCGGGAAACTCCGAACACCCCTGCGATGACCCTTCGACGGCCCTGTCAACATTTGACCTCAAGAGAGATACATGAAAAAGGGTTACTGAGACTAGATTCAGTTGTAGGGAGGATTGGTAATCGAGTGAGATTGTTTTGGATTTTGGGTTGGGGGATATTTGTGTATAGCAGTTGAAACAGGTCAATTTCTGCAAGAACACTAAAAAAAGCCTTGTAAAGTTACTAGATTTTTTAAGTGTAACGTTATACTAATCCTAGCTGAAGTAGTAATTACTACCAAATGTAGTTAGCTGACTAAACTTCAATTATGTGAATCGGTTCGTCGCTTGTGTGTGGTTCTGAATTACGAGACACGTCGCCAATAGGCCTTGTGTAGATCTTGTGCTATAATAATTCAAATCAACTCAACTCCAATTATATGAGGAACTTTCTACAAAACTCTAAGTAACTACTGTAACAACCTCCCACAAATTCCAAAAGCGCGCAATCATGAATTTTGTGGGAAAAAAGGGATTATGAGAACCACTTGCAGCTCCTAAGTAGCTCTACTTGAGTATTCAGTAGAGCGACGTTCTTGTAATAGAAGGATTTCCAGATTGAGTTGTACTATTACGCCATAACCTAATAATAGCCTATCTACACCTTTTTTTACTTATGTATACAAATTAAAATAATCACAGAAATATATCTGCAGAATTTCATATTGATTTGTATAATGTGTTGTATTAAAAGTAGTTAAAATCTACAATAATTTTGGAGGAAGCTTTGGTGCACTTTGTTTCCTCATTTTTTGTGGTTTAACTTTACTCTGTATTTATTGTGTAACAATTCTCCGTTGTTATGTTCTTACTTCATTTTTAGGGTTTAAGATTATTCAGCTATGGTGTAAGGTCACAGAGTTTATGATGCAACGCGTTACTCCCTAAAGTTCTGGGCTTAACTTTATCAGTCGAGATCGGATAATTGGAGTTACAAAATTCCGTACACCCCATCTCAAATTATCCTAACACTCAGATAACGAGCCAAATGTGGCATCCCTTCTAAAGGGTGCGGCGTGGCACGCGTACGTTCGTCGCGTGTCATCGAACGTCTGCCCGTAACGTCGCCATCTGTTGCTGGTGGCTCTAACCAGCTACGCTACATTCAACAATTAACAAGGGATACGATTGTTCATTTACTGTATAGTTGTTGAACTAGATACAGTAAAATTTCAATTATCCTATCTGAAACTTAATGGTATCATTCTGTTTCATTCATCCATACTCTTAACAAGTAAAAGTTTTGTACTTTCCTTTATATGAAAGATTTTTTTTATATTTTTCTCTCTAATTTGCAATATAACACAGCAAATGATTAAAATATACGATTTTAGGAAAAAATTCGATTATCCGATTTTTTTTATGTTGACCTGTCCTAATGGGCTTGTTTCAACACATTGTCAAAGAAAACCAAAGAACCAATGAAATCGCAGTACGGAGAGCGTGACATCATAAGAAATATTCCCATTGATTCGGGAAATAATTGGAGCTCTGCTGTACTTCAGAACTAAACAATGCCTCGTCAGTCTTAAGTTTCTTTATTTTTGGAAATTCCAAGGTCTGTTGCCAATAGCTTTTGTGTAGCCCTGCGTTCATTCAACCGATACTAACAAACTGAACCAGAAAAGGTTGCTGTTTGAAGATATCCTAAAATGGCTTATAATTAAACATTATCCATCATAATTCTAAGCTATCTAGGTTTGGTTGATCTACAGCATAGTAACGGCGTGCTGAAGTTAGTGTTTTGTTTTTTGTGCAAATTAATGCATTGTTTACATTTGATTAAGATTCCGTATAGAACTGTACTTTCTTAAATTCTCAGGATGGTGTAACATCAGCTAATAATAGAAAAGAGTCTAAATAGTTGTGTCCAGGGCCTGATTTTCCATAAGGCTCGTTAGGACCGGGCCTAGGGCCTCCATATTTTAGGGGTCAGTAAATTAGTTTCTTTTAAGAAGAATGTTGTGGACCTCCAACATTTAGTGAGTAAAAAAGAAACTGAGGTCTCCCAAAGTTTTTCATTCCTTGAATATGACTTAACGTGATTGATGTTATAAGGTTGCTGATTAAATAATAGAAAAACATCGTCCACTGGCACCATCATTACGAGCGATCATAAGCAAAATTTGGCTTAAAGAGGCCCCCAAAATGTGTTGTGCCTACAGTTTGGTTTTTCTAGATAAGGCCCTGTTTGTGTCTAAAAAACTAAGTTATAAACATTCAATTGTATTTGTTCGCATACTATATCGGTTGCTTTGTAAAAAAAAAGCAGAATTTTTTTTTAGAAGTATAAAAAGCTAAATTTTGTACTCATTGCTTTCGACCACTGCAAACAATTTCCTTTTCCCTGCTCCTTTATGTTAGACTCGAGAGTCTTAGGCGTTTACATTAAGAAAATATTTTCGTTTGTTAAAATTTACAAGAGAAATTTCACTCTATTCAAGGAAACTTTTTCTTTTTACTTCTTATTCCACAAATTTTGTTTCGATTTTTGAAATAATTTTTTTCTGCATGTAAATTGTTGACCTCTGACCAGAACTATCACATTTTAATTCCATCTAAACGTTTCCCATTAGATCACCGAAACAAAATATACAAAATCCAAACTAAAGAATAACATATTCAAGTGCAAGAAACAACAACTAATAGCCTCCCATTACACACTATCCGACTCATCTAAACAAACTCAGATATTCAAGTCTTCACTGGAATACGAGATTTTTCGCTCTCATTGGAATAAAATCTTTTTTTTTTTTAAAAATGCTACAAGAAAACTCTCTCTGGAACTCCGAATACTTTAAGTGTATGAATCTAAGAGGGTAAAAAGAAAAACCTGAACCCTCTCGCTTTAATGTTATTCGTACGTTTAAGGGCATTTGAATAATGTGTGTGCACGTTCCGCTTATATGCCAATCCCAATACATAATTCTTTTTGGCAATTAAATCTTGTGTGTTTTCCAGGATAACGTATTTAGTGATGCCTAGTATTTTTATCGTTATAAAATTTCAAAATTCGGTAAATACCCATTACTATTAGATTTTTATTATCTTTGATTTTCAACTAATTTTATTTTATTTTGCTAACGTTTTTATTAGTGTAATGAAAAATAAGAGTTTAAGTAACCCTAAGTGTTAAATTTTTTATAAGAGTAAAATTTCTATAAGTTGTGATTGATTTTTTAAAAATTTAATCATGCTAGTTATACAGGGTTTGCGATATCTAATAGTAATTTTTTTACAAGACAGTAATAAGCGAAATTCTAAAATTTTTATTGATTTGGGTTTATTTTAAAGGCTAAAAAATATATTTATAATATCTTTTTCGTTTCATTTTTATATAGTAAATCGTATTTGTTAATGCAAATTATATTGCCAATCATTCTCAAAAACTATTAAAAAATTTCAATATATAAAAAAATAATATATTATTATTCAAAAACTTATTTACAGTTCTAAACACAACATTCTGCAATCGCAATAAATGATATTAATAAAATCGCTTTTATAAGATCTCTATAAGTAATACCTAAATCCAATTTATCTCTAGTCAGGTTTTTCCAAACTTGAGTTGGGATCGGCATACTTTTGCGTAGCCGAATCCAGGATGAGCTTCATTTGCATCTCCCTTCCCAATCGATGCTGCAATTTGGGATTTTGTGTCTAGAGGGAGAATAACTCTCGCGTTCTCATTGGTTCTCGCAATCGACTGCTTTCCCGAGAGCGGTTTTCTGCCTTGACTTTCAAAATCCGTTTCTTCTAGTTTTTTTCTTCCATAAATTTGAATTCTTTTACGCTTTTTTTTGTTTGGATTCAGCAGATGTATTGTTTTTTGTAGCTTTTTTTCTGTATTTACAAATCGAAAGGATCGTTCTTTAGGGTTATTAAAAAATAGGTTCTGTTGTACTACTTGAGCACAGAAGACGTGGTAGAACTACTATATAACTTCTTTTAGTTCGCAAGAATGTACTTAGCTTTTAGTTTAATTTTTAACAAAGTATATTTAGCAAAAAAAAGTCTTTTCAACAACACTCTTTTGTGGTTCAAATTTGTAACAGATTTTTTTCGAAAGTTGAAGGGCTAAATCTAATTGTGGTTTTGTTACTTCAATAACGTTGACTTAAAAAAAAATACTGGTATCTTTTAATTCTTACGGTAATCAATTTGTTTTAATAATTCATATGTTCTCTTTTCCACTGTTTATTTTATTATATTCAAATAAATTTCTAAAAGAAATAATAACGTTGTAATTTTCGCTATATATTTTTTTTTCAAATGGGATTTTGGATTATCACCAATTAAACCATCACAGTATCGGGTCCATTAAATGTGTAAGACAAAAAATTTCTGTTTAAAATAGAAAATGAATAATTATTGGAAAAGTAAACCAAGATTATTTAAAAATATATATATTAAAATCACGTCGCATTGCTTTTCAGGAGTTAGTTAATCATCAGAATGCAATAAGGGAGGAAATCCTTTTGTAGCATGTAGCTCTCTTTTAAAGCATGGTTATAGAACTGTTTGACATCCTGCTAACCAGGATCTAAGAGTTCCAATAGTCAGTTTATTATTTACAGCTGTTTTTCCATAGTAACAATTGTAAAAATATGCCTTATGCCTCATGCCATATATGCCTTATGCCACATAAAGTTCTAAGTATTATGTTTAGACAATAAATATTTTCAAGATATCCCTTAGATTTTGGTTAATGTGCTAATGAATTTACATAATTCATAGGGAGAATTTTTAAAAATAGAAAACTACTAAGAGATTCAAATGCTTTATTTAGTTTTGGGTGCTATTTTTTATACGTAAATTCAATATCAACATTTGTGATTTACCTTTCACATATATAGAAACCATATCCCTATATTTTTTAACAACATCTCTTGATCCCTAAGATCTTCTTGGTCCATATTTTTATTGCTGTTATTTTGCCACTTTTTAATTGTGGAAAAAACCGTTTTGCAACGTTTAAGACCTTCTTAAGCATTCGATGTATTATGCAAGAGAGCGGTTTGAGATGGAAACTTCTTTTACAAGCCTCTTCCAAAAAAACAGCATTCGATTTGCCTTCATAATATACGTTTATAAGAGAATTGTGGATTTATTAAATCTAATTTGTATGACGTGTTTCATTTATACAACATTTTGGAAATTAAATATTTTCGAATTATATTCATATGAAATTCACTTTGTCTTTTTAATTCACTTTTATTTTATTTTTAGGAGAAAAATTATTGATTTTTAATCTAGGAAAGTAAGTTTAAGTTTACAGTTAAATGACATTTGAATATTATAATTGAATATTAATTTGTTTATTCATTGTAACATTATTTATTAAAAAAATTGTATATTTTTGCTTTTTGAGCTTTATCAAAATTAAAGTTTCCTTATAACATAAAATAACTCTTTTGAAGAACAATTCACAATTCATTTTTAAATTAAAGTGATTTTAAACAATTATTTTTAGTTAAGAATAAAGATGTTATTTCAAATCATAATAAAAAGTAAAATTAAATCTAGCTCACAAAAGCACCGGTAAATTTTCATCATGTAAACAAATCTTTTTGATGCCACAAAATCTCAATTATACAACCTTCAAATTCATAATTTTTTTACATGTACTTTTAAGCACAAAACAAGCCTCAATATGAGATATTTATATTTAAACATTACTTATGACATTCACTAATGTTCAGTCAGAATAATTACTTCTAAAACTAACCATTGTTAATTCCACCATTTTTATTATTCATGTGTTACAAACGATTCTAACATGTCGACAAGAAAATATTTTTTAAAAAAAATCATTTTTTAACAATCAGAAAGAGCATTGAGAAATAAGAATAAAATAAAAAATTCTGCTTCCTTTTATGGTTGCTTATTCTTTTTATTTCTATTATCTTTCTAGAAAATTCCAGCACTTTTGTAAGCTTGTATTTCCAATCATGAATAATGTTAATGGCGTCCTTTTTTGCGACGCCGAGGATTTAATTGCAATTCTCCTTCCCTCCAAAACCGCTTACTACATGGAAGTCAGCGCTTCATTACGAACTACCACCACGCCTCCCAAAAGAGCGTTTTAATTGATATTTTTCTTTCCCTTCTGTCGAGAATGTTATATCTTTTTTGTGCTTTGTAGAACTCGCTAATGGACTTGTAGACGTAGGATTTATAAACGTAGATTGTGAAAAGCGAAAGTGTGGCCAGAGAGATTTAAAATGATTAAACAAACCGTCCTACACAGAAATATAAAAACAAACTATACATAAATGAATTTTATTTAAAGTTTTACAACCTTAAAATGTCTCAAAATTAACTATAATTTGACGTTGGAATAATTACCAATGATATTAATTTCAACTCCCTGAGCTGAAAATAACTCATTCATATTTTAATATTCATGTATCGATGTTTATAAATCATTCGTGAGTTTATTTTTACAGAAGTTAATGCATCATCTTTTGATTAACTTCAACATTAAATCTGATAATAAAAAACAAAATATAAATCCGTGAATGTCATTAGGCATTGCTAGGGCTTTGATCCAGACTTGTCAAACCAATTTGTTTATTCTAAAAGTATATGTTTCCGCTCGGGCAGGGTCCGCGGAACCAACGCCACTTTATTAACACAATTACATTATTAATGTGAAATTTATTATCATTAAAATTTATTAATAATTGATTTTTTCAAACTTTCATCCTTTTTAAGAAACCATTCTCTGTTACATGACTAATTGCTCTGAAACCAAATTTACGAAAGAATATTTAGCCAAAATGATAAATTACTTATTTCACTTGTCTCAGTATGTAAATTAACAACAAAAACGAACCATTAAAAAAATGGAAAATAAGTTTTTCCCCACTAGTATTTTCAAATGTACAATTACTTTCATAGTTGTAGAAAAAGACCGTTATATTTTAGACGAATTTATAAAATTTGATTTCATCATTATTTTTTATATGTAAAGCCCTAAATTTGTTTTTTCGCTTCACTGCTCTCTTGAAAGACGGTCAAGTTGAACCTCTACTACCTTTGGAACTTCTGTTTTCTAAATCACCACTGTAGAAATCGATATCGTCTAACTATCTGAGAGTGGGCGAGCTGAGATGAAGGAGATGTTTAGAAAGACAGCAAGGACAAGAGATATGATTGGGACTCTTCCATGTTCTGTTGGCACACGATCTGCTACAAACACCTGACAGAATGTCCTGACGGCGCATATGCTATTTAACATAAAAGTAACTAAAAGTAGGGAAATTATTTAACGAACTGCCATGACATACATGAGTTATTTATTATTAGTATGAATTATGAATTAAATTTGATTAATTAGTATGATGATTATGAATTAATTAGTATGATTTTAAGAAATGTTATGCTTGAAAATATCTTGATTCGCTGACAAAGTGATCGTTAAGAAATCGAGCTCATTGAAACCCAAATGAGATTGTAAAAGAAAACACCAATGAATTTTTTCAACACATATATAACTTATTATCTATTAGGTTGATGAATTATGTATCAGTAAATAACAAAAATAATAATAAAACTCCCAATGCTCTATTTTTAGTACAAAACCAAAAAAGTAGTTGTACCATACTTGTTGATCAATTTTAATTTTAAGGTTAAAATGCATTCCATAATTTAAAAAAAAAAACCTCTTTACTTCAATCAAATCAATCTATCAGAAAAAGTGCTCTGCTTAGATTGGAATGAGCTTTTAATTCGAGTGTTCTAAAAAGAGCAACTGTCCATATGTCGCCTGCGTAAAAAAGCGACAGATGCAAGGCGCGTGGAAAGTGGGAGTACCGCAAAGGGGTTTTAGTACCGGGGGCCGCTCTAGAGTAAATATTGAATGCGACGATACGTATGTGCCAATGATGCAGACCGCAAATAGAAAAGAGCATGCGTTGGTTTGAAGATGGTTTAACTGTTAATTGACAGGTTTGGATCAAAATGAGTTATAAAATACAGATTGTAATGAACTTTCTAAGCTTTCACTTGGCTTTTCCGTACACTCTTAAAACAAACGATCGGTTTTAACTCAGTCTGAGTTAATTTCCACTCCTTTTCGTGCCGAAAATGCACTTCTCCTATAGGAGTGACTTTCACTCTTTTTCGGAGTGGGTAAAAGGAATAAAAGAAAACAATCTCTGTCCTTCACTCTTAAAACGAGCGGTTTTAACTCAGTCTGAGTTAATGTCCACTCCTTTCCGGTGCCGAAAATGCACTTCTCCTATAGGAGTGAATTTCACTCTTTTGTTTTAAGAGTGTAATTTATGCACCAGTTTTTCTAGCGATAACAATGAAATGCAAAAATTTTATAAATAATATTTTTTATTGATATTCAATTTTTTTTCAGCTAGAAAGGATTTTAGATCATATCTTCAAAAATAAACTTAGTTCTGATTTTTTTAAAACTAATATGTTATTTTTAAAAATTAAATTTAAAATTTATGCTGGGAGAGCAACCATACATTTTTACATGCCACTGAGCAAATTGCCATACAAAAAATATAGCAGAAATAATTTGTTTTTGAAATAGGGCAAATAAAAAAAATCCCTAACTTATGTATTTTCAATTAGTTTGTATTAGATTTAAGAATTCTTAATTTAGTTTGTAAATTAAGTTCTTCTTAACTGTATTTATTTATTGGCGTCCTTAAAAAATGCTTCTAATGAAAGTATGCAATTTAGGCTTGTTACATTAGGAATGGTTATGTTTCAGTAACACTTTGTTTGATAAAGTAATAATATGGAAATAAGTATTTCAAATATCAATTTAATAACACATGTATACAGAAATTCCCTATATTTACTTCATATAGAACTTCAAAATAATATGAAAATCCGAATTTAAAGTGTACTCGGATGTGTGAAAAAAATTATATCCATACAATCCACATGAAACCTCAAGATTTGAAATCATCTTATGAGAACTCATCAATGATCGAACCAACACAAATCATCAGTCCCATATTCCTCAATTTAGCTTCCACACTACGTTTATAACGTAAAAAGTGGAAGGTATTGTAATCGTTCAGTCCGTCTGTCTGTCACCCACTTTCATAGCCCAAACTACAAATGCTACATAGAAGTGCGATACGTCAAAAAATTCAGCGCGTCGAAATTAGAAGACATTGAAAATCTCAGAAAAAAAATCGAATTCGAAGTGATTTAATTATTTAAAAAACTGCAAAATTGATTGATCATTTAAAAAGCATAAGAAGACATTTTTTTGGGAATTAAATCACCATTGCCATTCACAACAATCACTCGAGAAACTTTAATTCTTTGAAATAATAAATTAAAAGAAATTTATTTTTGCGACATCAATCAGTTTGAAATGACGTCAAATATATTTCACTAAGAGATTCTTTGTTTGTTTTTTATATGAAATGTTTTGTATCTATTTAAAAGAGAAGAATATTACATATTTATTCTTTGAAATATAAATTAATATTTGCAAACGATAATAATTATTTAAAAAATAATTATTGAATTTTCGAAATAAAATAAATGAAACTAGTCAAATTTAGCGTTTAAAGGTTTATAATAGAATTAATATTGTGTTTGGCGACTTTTTTCCTGTTGAACACAAATTTTGTGTGGAAGCGGGCTGAGTAACAGATTCTGTTACAAACCTACTTGTTTGACAATAAAAAAATTCCGCTTATCTCTTTTATTCAACATTGTTGTTCTCATAAAATCTCGGGTGACAAAAATTCAAATTAATGTAGAAGTTTTAATGCAAATAACACCTGATGTTTAACCTAAAAAAAGCATATTTTTATGGTAACAATATGAATGTAATTACTAAAGTACTCTAGTTATTCCAATCAATTGGGTTTGGTTCTAATTGGAAATATCAAAAATTCGGATTATTGGGTTATTTTTCTTTCAAAAAAATTTTTTAATACGTTTTTCCAAAATGGAATAAAAAAATTAAATGTAAAGATTTTTTTCAATTAGAGGAGAAAGCAAAAAGTTTGTGTGTAAATGTATGGATGGATGAGTGAATACAGCAGAATTATCTCATTGGAGTTCGTTTAGTCGATTTTCTGCTAAATAGAGATCTACTAGATACTATTTTTAGAGGACAATGTCAGTTACAGTCGTGACAAACCAATCAGGATAGGTGATGGCCGCTGATGTTCAGTTTGCAGGTGATGCATCGTTTCGGCTGTTATGAATGACCGTGACTCATTTGGAGTAAACGCTGGACTCACGTAGATATGAAGCGTGAAGTTGCAAAACTCATATGATCCAAATTGTAACTAAGTTAGAGGGTCCGGTTCGTTTATTGGCGACTTTTGATAATTGTAAATTCAGTTGTACGAAGTCGACAATAAACGGGCCGGACCCTATATCTTAGTTCACTTTAGAGAGTTTTGAAACTACATGCTTCACATATATTTGTATCAATGAACATTAATCACTTGATGTGCATGCAACTCAAGCAATACTGCAAAAAAGAACGTTTTTTTACTTTATAAAACTATTGGCGGAAGTTGCTGCCTCCACCTTTAAAGTTAAACCAAAAAATAAGAGGAATCTTCAAGTTTCCTCCTAAGATTAGCTTATATATTCTTTTCTGATACATAATAATTTAAGGTTACTACTACCACCATAGAACGAGTTTCTGCCTGTTTTATAGAGTTATGTTATACCAAAATGTTATAATGAAATCTACAGTTTTATGCCAATCTCGATAAAAATAGTGGTTTACTTTTACCGAATGATTTGAAGATAACTTCATTATTTTTATAAATATCCCAGTCTTGCCTAAATGCAAACAAACTCTGTAATAGTTTAGAATCGGGATAAATGTTGCTAGATATTTTCTTTTAATTTATTTAATAAATATTTTTATGGAGATTAAAATCTTTGTTAATAGACGCACTAACTTTAGCTATTGAAAAACTCGATATTTTACTTGTGCGTACTTACATTACCTATTTATATATATTTTTAATAAATATTCAAACTTTAAATTATATTAGAGCCATCAAGTAATATAAAAAAATATATTATAATCTGGACACAATGACTCACTTGAAGTGCATACAATGGCTAAAAATTTACATTTGGGCGTAATACTGATGAAATGTAATATTATCAAATGCATTATTGTCAAGTTGCGATGAAAATACAGACAGTATTTTCCCTTTAAATCAATATATATAGAAAACATAATTTTTTATGTATACATTTTTAATACATTTAAAAAGTATAATGACAGATGCAGATGACTGTTTTACAATCGTCTTCATTTAAATTATTCTTCTTTAACTTAAGTCACGCGCTCCAACTTAAAATTTAGCTATTGAACGATAAAAAAAGTATCTGTTAAAAAAATTCGGAGAAAAGTTGTTTGTACATATATTAGTGGAAAATGCATTTTCTTTGTAGATTGCGTAATTTGTTGGGAAAACTATTGAAATGATTTTGAAACTATGACTTTTTAATAAAATGTTTTCTAGTATAATATTTGTTTGACGATAGGAATTATACGAGGTAGGAATAACTACTGAGTGTGTGAATTTTAGAAATGCTTGAATTTAAATTAAAGTTGAATCACAAATTTTTTTTGCGTTTTAGTTTCTTATTTAATCTTCAACAGCATTAAAATGTTAAAAATTTATCTACTCCTCATCTATGTAAGTTACAATTTAGATATTTTTGATATTTCAGATATTTAGATAACTTTGCTTTGAAATTATTGATGGCATAGTTGTGTAAAAAAAAATTTCCATACATTTTTAGCTTCTTTTATGTCTTTCGATTATTTTCTAGGTTTATTATATTTTCTAGAAGGAGGTAATTTGATGACTATATGATAGGTCTTGATCACCATCCCTAAAAAAACTATAATGCTGTTCAACTTGGAACAACTATATATCCTGTGTTAAGCAAATATATTTTTTGTTGTAGCTTTTTTCTGTTGAACATTCAAAAGAAGGTTTTACATAAAAAAAAGTTAAAAGTTAAAAAGCTTAATTTGCTTTGGTAACGATTGATCCCATTTCATTTGTTAATAAACTTGTGCTATGCAGTTAAATTTTTTTAGCAACATAACACTGGAATCCTGGAACTTTTTGGCTGCCACCACTATTGGGAGCGTTAAATATACCACTTATGCGGTGCATCTAAGTTATGGTTTTACCCCAAAGTTGGTTAATTCACGATCCAAATAGTAGTGGAAGCTAGAAAGTTCCAGGATTCCGGTGCAGTATTGCGCCAAAATTTTTTACAGTGTACGGTCTCCAAAATTACAAAATTAAAAATTATGTTTATTTAACTAGTTTTCGATTCATTGCTGCACTACACATCAGTGACATGCAAACTTGTGTTTGCGGGGGTCGTATAAAAAAATTTCCCTACTCAATTCCCGGAAAATAATGTACGAATGTTTGATAAATACATAATGGATTCTCAGTTGGTGGTTCATACCTGATGAAGATCGATGAGTCCCTTGGCAGAACGAGGGCTTCAACTGAGCTTGTAAGTCCGTCATATGTTGACACGGTTCCGCCTTCTCATGCACCAACTGCGTTGTTTCAACAGGAAGATTCCCCGCAGAGAAAGTGCTTGAAGTCAAAGTGATTTGTCATCTTCATTGAAAACGTAAATGTGTAGGTTTAATAATTTAATAAGATGCTTTACACCTTCAATTTGTGTATGTGCTTGTGAATCAACATTAAAAAATGCATTGGTTTTTAAACTTTTATTATTGCAAAGACAAAAACTTTTTAAAAAAATTATACCAATCCCAAAAAAAGTTTTTTTTTCGGAATTTATCATTTATTAAATAAATCAAATCTGTCTTTGATAACTAAATAAAATGTATGCAGCGAAATAAAAAAAAATCTCAAATTATAATTTGAATTATATAAGACTCGAAATTATAATTTCCGATCATGTGACGAGGTCAATTCCTTGGTTGTCACCTGCAAAGCTAGAAAAAATGCCCGAGGTAATAGCTTTAGCACACTATGCACGATACTCTTATGTTTTATTTTAAGTTTATAATAGAATTAGAACAGTACACAATGATAATACATATGTGTTCTTTTCCGTAAATTAAACAAACTGCATACTTACATTATTAAAAAAAAAATATGAAATGATTTTTTTATACGCAAAGTGCATTCACGTACGTTACCTTAGAAATATATTAGTTGATATCATTTTGGTAAGGGAGAGCTAAAGAGAAAACTTGAACATCATTTTTGGTATGTAAATTATAATTATTTAGGATGATTCCATGCAAAATTACTTTTTCTGTAGTGTAAGTCATGTGTGTAAAAAGTGATTAACACTGCAATCTTTAACATTGAATGAAAAATATAGCGGAATGGATGATCTACACTTATTAAAACTAAATAAAGTAACGTGCTTTATTAAATTTGATTAATTTTTCAAATTTAAAAAGCTTGTAATCTCTTAAAATGTAACTTACACTACAGTTACATGCCTTTAATATTTTCCTTTAATATGTAGGCAAAAAAGTTTGTGAGCCAGTTTTAAAAAATCAATTAAAACATATCGATAATATTTGAAAATAAATAGAAGAAATTTCTCGAGCCCCTTTCTCGATTTGTCTATTTTACAGAGAAATCCTCCCCCGTCCAGGAGTCCATTGCCTTAACAATACAACCACATAAACCTCACTAAAAGTACACATCTAAATCCCACAAACGTTCCCTCAGAACTTTGAGAAACGCAAACAAGTTGTACTATGTCGAAACACAGCACGCGTATGCCACGAGTCATCTCGATTCATGCTTGACATACCCTACCCCATGTCGTCCCTTTTCGAACGATCAGTGCGACAGGTAAGCGGGCGCTCAGGTGAGTGGTCACGTGAGCGGGTTAATTCGGGGGTCGTAGTTGAGGGGTTTGACGGCAGCGTGGCCTAAGGCTTTCTAGCGCAGGTGGAAGTGCGTGGTTGCGTCACTTATGTTGCGGTTGATCAGCAGAGGGTTTCCTGGTTTTGAAGGCTCATGCTGAGTTGGTTTGATTTTAATGGAAGGGCTTATAGTTTAATTGATGTCTAGCTTTCCTTTAATTTTTATTTAAATGATGAATCTCAGCACTGTAGCCATTATAGAGAAGTATGAACTCGTCTGATGACTGTCAGTTTAAAACAACGCTGGAATGGAAGGGCTTATTTCAATAGTTGTCTAACTTTCCTTTAATTTTTATTAAAATGTCGAATTTCAGTACTCTAGCCATGTGAGGCATAAAGAAGTATGAATGAGACCTGTCAGTTTGAAACAATGCTTTAATGGAAGGGCTCATTTTAATAGTAGTCTAACTCTTTTTCCTTTTATTTTTATTTCAATGTTGAATGTCAACACTCTAGCCTTTTGAGGGATAAAGACGTATGATCCCGTCGGGAGACTGTCAGTTTAAAACAACGCTTGTAATTAACGTTCTAATGGAAGGGCTTATTTTAGTATTTGTCTAAATTCCCTTTAATTTTTTGTTTCAATGTTGAATATCAACACTCTATCCATCTGAGGCAGCCAGCTGACGAGACTTATGAACCCGTCTGGGTACTGACAGTTTAAAACATCGCTCGTAATCAATGGTCTATTGGAAGGGCTTATTTTATAGTTTGTCTAAAATTTACCTTAATTTTTATTTGAATGTTGTATTAATTATCATTGAACCATGACAACTTAGGATGTGTGGGTATGAAGTTTATTAAAACTATCATAACGTCTTTGTATAATATAAATTGCCTTAATAAAAGGTTATTTCGTCAAAGAGAGTTTAAATAATTCCCTTTAATTTTTTATTTCAATGTTGAATATCAACACTCTATCCATCTGAGGCAGCCAGCTGACGAGACTTATGATCCCGTCTGGGTACTGACAGTTTAAAACAACGCTTGTAATTAACGTTCTAATGGAAGGGCTTATTTAGTATTTGTCTAACTTCCCTTTAATTTTTTATTTCAATGTTGAATATCAACACTCTATCCATCTTGGCGACTGGATACAAGGATATTCTTAATTAAAAAAGTTATTAACTCAAATCAGTTTATGATTAACGTATAACCAAAACGTTATAACAATATAAATACATAAAGTTTCATTAATACTATTTTAGCTTGCAAGTTTTATTCGTTGAAAGTTATTTTCTATACAATTTGTAGCCAAATTTGTATTTTAAACTGTCATTGTCTCGTTACACTGCCTAGTTTTTCCTAATGAAATTTCTTCAAACAATATTTCAAAAACTAATATTGCTTTTCCATTTATTATCTTCACTTTTTTATAAACAATTTAACCAATATGCATTATACAAATCCGAACTATCTCTCTCTAAAAAACAAATACACTAACGAAAAAACTTTATACGGGGAAGAAGCTTCTAATCTTTTGCATTATATTTTAAAAGGGGGGGGGGAGGGGCTCAAAGAAAATGGTAAAAGCTCTACCAGACAGAAAGAGTTATGGACCTCTTTCTGCACCCATCCCCATTCTAGATTTTCATGAATATCATTAGGACCCGCTATTGACCATCAGTCACCCACATAGTAGCATAGTGACGAGACCGAATGAAAAGCAATTGACCTACCTACAGTCTCAAAGGGTTGACTTAAAGGAGGTTAGAGGGACGTGAAGACATTTGGCGAGATTGTAGGTGAAGCCGTCTGAATGTCGCCAACGGCGCCAAACAAATCGCATTCTTAATGGTATTTCAAAAACAAATGCTCGTTATATTCTTTAAACAATTCTGACATCAAGGTTTATTTATAATCAAAATAAATAATACTTCATTTTGTAGTTTTAACAGACAAAGAAGTTTTCTTCCTATCCTATATTCCATTATAAATATAACCTTTAACCTTCCGAGCGTTATACCCGGCTTTTTCCGTAATTTGTGCATCAGTCTTTCTAAGCAGTAACTATAAATTTCAAAATTTATAAATGATTACTTTTCATTAATCTGCAACTTTTTTTATTTGGAAATAATTTTAAATCATCTCTCATCTCTTTTAAAAAACAAACCAAATTCGTAGTTTTAAAATAACTAACTTAAGATTTGTAACCTGTTTGAGATGCATTAGTTTAAGGATTAAAGGATTCCTAAAATACCATTAAACGCAAAAATTATGAAAGTACTTCCAAATCAATTGAAAAAAAGTTAACCCTCATTTTAGGCCCACTTGACGCACTCAATGTCTTCACATAGTAACCCGGTTGACTATGAGTTTCTGTCTTGGCGACATCTCCCCTACCTACTTGGTTGGCTTCCATAGTGATTTTTCATCAAGGTGTATCTTCCCAAACTTTTTTATTCCGAACTTTTGAATCCAATCTTGGTTGACGGTAGCCTTATTGGGAACGGGAGGTTTTAAAAAAAGCTGCTGATAAATAGGTCTTGTATTCATGAGTTGGAAGTGATTCAAGCTGACCAATTACTGGAGTTGGCCAATTATGCATGAGTTATTGATGATATACTATATCCTATGGAGATGGGTACAGTAAACATTTACCTTCTTTTTTGTTATCCTTCTTAAAACATTTTAAATTTGCCGTAGCTATATACTATATAAGTTGATTGAAAAGTTTTTTTAGGCAACCCTTTCAAAATCTGGCGTAGTATATTTTTACCACATAGTTTTTTTTTGTATATTATTAACAAAGATTTATAAAAGGTTTTTTTTTATAACCATGTAAAAAAGTTTAATTGATAGTCACACTTAATATTCTAGCTAACAATAATAGATGGCAATCTTTGTTCAAGAGTAAATTTTATAAAGTTGGGTGTAATAGATTGTATTATTGAGAAATTGAACAGGGTTTAAATCTTTATTGAATTCTGCTAAAGTCTGCGAAACCGTCAGTAGATTGATGGAAACCATTTTTGTTCTTTAGGAAAGGTTTTTTTTAAAAAAATGTCGGATTAATTTAGTGCATTGGTTTATTCACTAATTGAATTATATAATTCATTGATACAATCATTTATTGATTCATTCATTGATTAATTTTCTTATATTGATAAATTGTTATAATTTAAGAAAATTGTTTAAATTTCTTTTCTTGAAATTCTAAAAATAAAATAAATTATATACCGCTAACTATAAGCGTTCGTTTACTTTTTGACAAATTTTACATCCAATGGCAATAAAATCAAAAGATTTATGTACTCCTGAATTTTTTACAAACAAATAACAAACATTTTTCACACTCTTTCTTACAAATAATTATAAACAACAAACTTCGGAAAGTAAATCGTCACCTAACTCCGGAGCTCCCAGATTGGTTCACGGCGTCGGATACAGGGGGAGGGGACTCAATCTCCAGTGACGTCAGAAGCGCGCCAAAAACCCCGCTTTCCGCGCGTAATCACACACCCACTGGAAGCGCACGGAGCAACTCTATTATCCTCTCCCGCGTTTGACGGCTTTTGCGACCGGTGAATGTTTGGTTGTTTACCGTTGAAAAGTGTCAAGAGTGTAATTTATTTGGAAAGATTTATAGGGATTGATTTGTGAAAAATATTGTATGCTGATTGAAGAAATGTGAGTTGGAGATGCTTTTTGACTGAGAAAAATCTTCTATAGTTCTTAGAAGCAGAAAAGACAAATTAATTTTGACAGTATCTCAAGATTTTGAATATTGAGTTCTTATACACGCATTGGGAACTCTTGATTTAGAAATTTGATAAAATTACCCGAACTAAATGGTTTCATCAAGGAAATATATGCATCAACAAAATTCCTCATCCAACATTATCCGTCGATGCTGATCATTTCCACCTAAAAAGTCCTTTGAAAAAAAATCCAACCGCCAACTAAAAATTAGCCACCCACTCTGATCCAGCAATGAACAAAACCTAGTTTATCAAGACTATCAAGAAATGCATGAATAACCAAGACTAAGAGACATAACATCATCAACATTGTAACTCTCATCAACATCAGTAACAGTGCAGCACTGAAGATCTAAACTGTGAAACCATCCAAAGCATCCCAGCCGTGTTTCATCTTAGTGCAGTTCTCCCATCCATGGTGATGACGGCGGGTAGAGGAGGACTTAGGCCGGATCCTCACCGGTCGCCCCCGGCGGGATGTCTGGCTTCTGGGCCGCAGCATATCAAGCCATACTGCCCGTCCATGCTGTACTGTAAGTAGTGGCAATTTACCCTCTGAGGGATAAGCAAATCGGTTGACGTGTAAACTTCTTTTCAGTGCGTGGTATTTAAATTTAAAGTTTTAGCTGAAAATTTAATGTGTTTTAAATTTATAAAAAATATATTTCATTAGCAGAGTATTATAAATGAATCTTCCATATTTTAAATCTCATCATAGTGATACGTAAATTGGCTGTTGTGTATGATGATGTTATGAATGACTCTTTCATAATTTAATTCTCCTCTGAGGGATAAGAAAATTGGCTGATGTGTTCACTTGTTTTCACTGTGTGATAATAAAATTTATGTTTTTAACTGAAAGTTTAATATTATTAAATTTTTAAAAAAATTGTATTTCATTAGCAGAGGGTTATAACTGACTCTTCCGTGTTTTATATTTTTAAATTTAGTAATATAACATAAGCTATAAATTTTTAAAAATTATATGTGTTGCTGGAATATTTGCCAATCAGCTTACGGGTTTTTACCACTCTGTATCCCTCATTTGGTTGTAAATCAGTTTTAATCTTCTGACTGTTGAGGAAATAGTCATGTAAAAATGTGTGACATAAGCTTACTCCATAAAACTGGTGTCCTCCAACTTTATGGAGTATAGAGTTACACAAATAAGAAGTTTACTCTTTTTTGTGGTGCAACATTACTCCAGAAATTTAGTGTTAAGTTACTTCATAATGAAATAATGAAACTATGAGCAGTAATAGCTGCCACAAGTTTTGAGGAAAAAAATTTCCTTTGTGTGTAAGGTTACTTCATAAATTTGGTGTAACGTTACTCCATTGGGCTGGATTAACGTTGCACCAAATGCTTACAGTGTAATTATAAATCAGTTGGTTTAGTAAACCTCTGACGGTTAAAGAAATATTCATAATGTAAAGCTGTTTTGTTTGTAAAATGTTTTATGATTAGAAAAAATTGGTTTCAAAAGAGTCTTTTTTTACTTTTTAGAATATGGTATGGTAAATTTTGGCAAGAAAATAATTAATTTTAAGTTTTTATGAATATTAATTATTTTTAACCGTTTTGTAATCATGCATGTTTTTAATTTTGTAATAGTCAAATGTATGCTTAGAGGGATAGGGAAATAAGAAAAATTGTAGACTAGTTTTTGCAGTATGGTGCTTAAAATTTCAAAGCCATAATTTTTCCTAAAATTGTGTATTAACAACTACTGTATTCAAAATGATTTGAACAGATTCATGTTTTAAACATTTAAAGTAGTGCATTTTTTAAATTTTTATAACATTTAATTAATAGCAATAAAACACCTGTCTGCTCCATTTCCTCCCCCCCCCCCTAAAAAAAAGTCTAAAAAGAAATCCATATCAATTTTGTTTGTTTTACAAAACAATGCTTGAAATTGGTTTTTAACGATTGCAATTTAGTTTAATACTTGACGAAATTGATGTTTTTTTATTTTAAAGTTTAAAAAATACATACATAAATGTTAGTAAATATAAATTATTAATTTATTTTCAAATGTATGATGATTTATTAATTAATAAGCTGAATATCGATACTTGCCTTGGGATTTTACAAGAATTTGGCTATTTTCTTAGAATAAAATCTATTGAAATTCAAGTTGACTTGTATTTTGATAATTTAGCATTTTATATTAAGATCGCAAATGGGTCTTCTTTGGTATTATTTCAGAGCTTGAAAATAAATATTGTCGAGTATATTTTATAAATTAATAAAAAGTTTCTAGACGAACAATAGGATTTCAGATACTTTAATTTCGAATTTGATGTAATAAAATTTCCAGAAATTTCATGGAACATTATTGTGCAAGGTACAACATATTGCTTTAAATAATAATAATAAGACTTTCTTCTCAACAATTTACTTTTCAAATAATTAATAATTACAGAGTTATCTATGATTTACAACTAAAAGAAGAATCTTTCTATAAAATAGTTAATAATACTTGATTTAAAAAATTAAATAAAATTTGTTTCTGTACAACCCATGACGACACTTATGACGTTCAGAATGTTTTGACGCACAACTATTATTAATGGGAGAAATTTTAAATAGAAGGTATTGCATATTGTTCTACCTAAATAGTGACCTTCATCAGTCGCATGGTTTAAATAAGAGAAAAAATTGCCTAACTCTGAATTTAATCACATAGCTTTCGGTGTTAAATATTCTAAAATAGACGAAAATCGGGAGTTTGACAATATATCATGTGTATCAAACGTAAACTAACAAAACTTACAACAAAAATATTTTCTTTCAGTTTTTATGCAAACGGCAGCAATAAGTTGCCAAATATAGCAGCCTTTATCGCTAAATAAGTGCTATAGAGAGAGGCCTTTCCCATTTCTAGACCATCCATTTATGCCGTTGATTCAAATCTTTTCACTGATGTTGTATGTATCTTCTGATGTATTGCCTATGTATCTTGTTTGACGTTGTGTGTTTTGTGTGTGTTGCAGCAACCATTCCAAAGTGTGCTGGGTGCGACCAGCCCATCCTGGACCGGTTCATCCTGAAGGTGCTGGAGCGGTCGTGGCACGGCAAGTGCCTCAAGTGCTGCGACTGCCACTCGCAGCTCGCGGATAAGTGCTTCGCGCGGAACGGACAGGTCTTCTGCAAGGAGGACTTCTTCAAGTGAGTACACTTCACTCAATGATCCAAATTTTGGTGAAACCAGTAGCCATAATTTGGTGCTCTTATCGAAAGGGGAATCAAAATATGATGTTTTGACATGCCTAAAACTATGGCTGTTGGTTAACAGTTACCACAAAAAATTTCAAAAAGTTTCACTGGCACTAAATTTTGGTGTTTATGTCAATTTACTGTCTATGAAAAAGGATTATCCAAATTTTTTCTTCAACCCTAGCCATAATTTGGTGCTTCTAGATATAGGTTTCACCTAAATTTAGGGTTTTCGCATGACTTTAACTAAGAATATTGGCTAGTACTTGCACGAAAGTTTAAAGTTTCTCAGACACTAAATTATGATGAGATTATGCACCATTTTTGTAGACTAAAATTTAACACCAATTTTTGGTGTATGAGGAATCTTTATTTTGTAACAGTATTCTACTAATTTAACTTTGTCACATAAATCCATAGATAGCTCGATATGAAGGCAAGTGCACTGATTTGGAGGTTTTGACAAATGATCTTTTAATGTTTTTGTGTAGTTTAAGAAGAATAAAGTACGGTGTTTTTTTTTAACCCAGCGTTGGTCCAAATCTCGAAATTGATACACTAAGGTGATGTCCACATGGCAACACTCAGGTCGTCTTTTGGTCTAATGTGAAAGGATAAAGTAACTTTCAGTGCTATGCAAAAACCTGATAATTCTCTAAAAATGATTTACAAAAGAGATGGAGTGGCTATCTATAATTTTTAATTTATCAAAATGGCAAGCAAGTTCATAAAATACCACATTAAAAAAAGAATTGGTGTTATGCGGAAAAAAATAATGTGGTAAAAAATTGTGTCAAATTATTTTCTTATTCATGCACACTGCACATATTTTTTTCTTTTAAGCTGTTTATTAATTAAATTTGAATAAGAAATAAGTTGTCGTTCAGTATAAATGTGCTTTTTTTATCCATCCTCCAACTGAAAATAATCTTATGGTAAGTAATTAATAATACAAGCTAGCTACACTTGTTTTAGAGTATTAGTGCCTACCTTTTGAAAATAAAATTCATTGTAGTTATTCAATAATCCTTTATTATAAAATATAAAAATGATTAATATTTTTATTACAACCGTATTTTGCTCTTTCAATAACAGTCAAATCTTGTTCTTTATAGACGAAATAACATCTATTTTAATTGCAAACAAAAGAAATAACTCAATTTAACGAAGGGATAAATAATACAAGGACCCCAAAACGTTCGATAAAAAAATGTAATAGAAATGATAAAATCAAATTACACAAAACTCAAGTAAAGAAAAATAAATTACAAAAAGGTGTTACACCAGAAAAAGCTAATTTTTAAGACTGATTGTGGTGTCTGTTGTTAGTTTTCCTTTTTTTTTAGTCCCAACTTTTTTTATCTCTTCCAATAATTTTGCATGCTAAATAATGAATCCATACAAGAAACTAATTGGAAAATATTTTAGAATAAATTTTGCTGATGCAATTAAAGCTTTTCGTCCTTGTTAAAAAACGGCGCACTTGAACCAAAAATTAAGTTATTTATAATGAAAGAATTGAAGGATGAAATTTTTGTTTAGTTTAATTGTTAGTTTTTCAACTAACTAAGGATTTCAACCTTTGAATAAAAATTAATGTTATTTTCTATGATTAATTTTTTTGTGTAGTAAAAGTTAATCAATTCGAAAAAAATCTGTTTTTTTGTAGAAAAAATATTAGAGGAAATTTGGAAAAATATTAATTAGTTTCTATAATTAGAATAGAAGGAAATTAATAGTTTAATTAATATAGATGAACAGTAACTTACAACTGTAATTGAATATAGCTAAAACAAATTTAGAAGATTTGAAAAAGATATATCCTTTGTTTTTCTAACTTAACAAATTTAATTACAATAAATATCCTTTAATAAATAAAATAGGGAAGATCAGTAAAATTATGCAAACTTCAATTATAATTCCTAACATTTTATTTATTAATATTCAAATTTATGAGTTAGATATCTCACATTTTTTCCGTTAAGATTTGTATGTTTACTGCAATTAAGGAACAGGTATTTAGAAAGATTGTTCACTCGTATGTGTAGAACTTAGATCTACAAAATAAGTCGATTGATTACTAAAAGTAGACAAAAAAAGATTGTTTGCTGATCAAAGAAGTTTAAGAAAAAGGTTAAGGACTGTAATACAAGCAAATCGGTTTTAAACCGTCGAAAGTATACGGACGAATTTCCACAAGTAAAAGAGTTTTTTCATTACTTTCTATATCTTAATATGAAATATAAGGTAATGAAATATTGCTATGGAGTCGAAAATGCGAAAGGAATATTTTGTTTTCTCTACACGTTTCGAAGGGTGCTGATTTCGAAAGAACATTTGTCCGTCTGTCTGAAACCACTCTACCGATCAAATAAAAGAGTTATGAACTTCAAATTTGGGACACAAGTTCCCAGTCCAGTCGGGCGTGCTAATAACTTTTTTGAGAAAATCCCGCATGCGCAAGGGGTAGCTGCCATATAACTTTTATGGTTTTAAAGGCATTGCTGAAAAACGGAAAAAGCTACAGATTTCAAATTTGATGCACGAGTTCCCAGTACTATTCGGACGTCATAATAAGGTTTTCTAGAATATCGCTCATGCTTAGAGAGTAGCTGCCCTATAAACCTTTTTTTGGTTTTAAAGTAATTGAAATTACTTTTTATGGTATATGGAGAGCTCAGAATACAAGTGAACTAAGTCCATAAAAAGCTTATTTTTGTGGTACAAAGGTTTGAAGTTAAAGCTTTATAACAAAATTACCTCTTAAAAATTTTCGATTGCTGCTGCCAGCGGATACTATCTGAACTTGGGGCTTTTTCTTTATTATTATTCTGAAATTCACATAGTGCAGGCAATTGCGCTGCTAACTCGAAAAGGGCAAAAAGTGGACTTGTTTCACTTACATTCTAACCCTCCCTATAATTTAAATGTGTATTGATTTATTGAATCATAATTGAAGAACTTAGGGGAAGAATGTGCTTAGTGACATTTTTTAAACAAATTGAGATTTTTTTGTGTCAATAAACATGTTATTCCATCCTTTAAAGGTTACAGGATTCCCCCTTTTCATAAACCTTAAGTTATGTATACTTTTTTTCCGTTTGCAAGTACCGTTTTAAAACCAAACCGTACCAAACTAAAAACTTTAAAACTGATTTCCACCTTTTTGCCACTTAGCACTATCTTCCACTAAGCTCTTCAATTGAAAGTCTGAAAGTCGTGTAGTGTAACACACCCTAGGCTTACCGTGCAGTTGTGTCCATAATCGGTTGCGGACATAATCCCGACAACCGAAATCCCGAAACCCGACAGCCGAAATGCCGACAGGACATATAATCAAGACAAGGAAATAATGCCGACATGGTCGAAATCCCGAAAAATCAATAAATTAATGTCATTATGCTTAATTAAGGGCAATTTAGCTTAGTGGAAGAACGTGCTAAGTGACATTTCTGAAAAATTGAGGTTTTTTAGTCAATGAACATGTTATTCCTTCCTAACAATTTTCAACTTTTTCCTAAACTTATAGTAAAGTACATTTCTTACACCGTTTGCAAGAACCTTTATTAACGGATATATGTGCAAACTAAAAACTTTAAAGAACATTTTCTCGTCTTCGCCTTCTTGTCACTTAGCACGTTCTTCCACTAAGCTCTTCAATTTTTGTATTAGTATTTTGGACATTATTTGCTGTTGGGTTATGTCAACACCTCCGGTTATGTCCCAGACCCGTCTATAACAATGCGTGTGTTTCTCCATACAGGCGCTTCGGCACCAAGTGCGCTGGCTGCGAGCAGGGCATCCCTCCCACGCAGGTGGTGCGTCGGGCCCAGGACAACGTGTACCACCTGCACTGCTTCGCCTGCATCCTGTGCAAGAGGCAGCTCAACACGGGCGACGAGTTCTACCTCATGGAGGACAACAAGCTCGTATGCAAGGCCGACTACGAGGCGGCCAAGGCGCGCGGTAAGACATTCTTCAACCAGTGTTACATGTATGAATAATAGTTGTGTTGTTGTTATTTTCCCTCTAAAAGCAAAATTTTGAGGGTTTATGGATTATTTATGACTTGACATCTTCTTTAAATCGGAGGTCGAATTATTGTGGCAACATCTAAATGGCCCTCTCTAGGAAAAAATTGTCTAATTTATAGTAGCAGTTTACACGCCCACGGCAGATTAGTTGTATTGGAATACTGCCGTAGGAAAGTAAACTGTAGTAACTAGCCTATTGACTTGGACCATTGTTGCAAGCACTTAATTATTCTAGCCTATAAGAAAGTATACTAAAAGATTTAGAAATTAACCGAATTAAAAGACTTCCAGATTTAATCATTCCCCGAAACTGAGAACCAATTTTTCAAGGAAGAGAACTCAAGGGATATACCTTGCAAGCCAGATAATCATATGACATGCATGCTTACAATTTTCTACGTGTCTACGATTTCTGAAAATCTGATTGGGAACTCAAACCTCTATGTTCAGTCGCTAACTATGCTCTAATGAGACGTTTTTGTTACTAATGACTTGTCTAAAATGTAATGCTGAAGACTCAAATTAACTAAAACAACCCAGAAATATCAATAACTTTCGAAGAGACAGAGAGTTGATGCGGGAAATTTATATTAACGTGAAAGAGCTTGGCCAATGTGCCACGCTATCATAAATATAGTTTTTATAGTATTTAATGTTAAGTGAGAACCAATAACACTGAACCTCGAGAATGATGTTATTTTCAACAATGGACATCCCCTGGAAATTAATCAGATACACTTTAGTGCAGTCCAATAGTATTGGGCTTTGAGTTTATTAAGTTTCACAAAAAATGGAAATACCATATTTTTTACAGTTAAAACTGTTCTTTAGAAAAACAGTATATAACTGTTTTTATCTTCGTTAACATGACGTCACACTCACAATCCATCAAATGCACCTGCCTCGGGGAAATTTCAAGACGTGCAAATAGTCACGTGATTGAGATCATCGTTCACCACAAATACTCAATACCCTCGCGACCGAGTAATTACTTTGTCGCAGATGGTTCAGTATTGGGCTCGCACGCAAGAGGTTCCTGGATCAAAACCTGGCCCGGTCCATACCTCTCCCAGGAACCTCTTGTGTTTGAGCCCAATACTGAACCGCCTGCGACAAAGTAATTACTCGGTCGCGAGGGCTAGTATTGGGTATTTTATTTTAGCAGGCAGAAACTGTTAAATTAACGGGGGGGGGGGGGGGGGAATATTAAATTAACAGTTTTTCCCTGCTAAATTAACAGTTTCTCTCAGTCCTGTTAAAATTACAGTTTTCCTGTAAAAAATTACAGTTTTAAACTGTAAAAAACAGTTATTAACTGGCGTCAAAGTTGACAGTTTTTAACTGTAAAAACAGCAGGTTTTTTTTATAGTGTAGTAACACAGGAAATCTTAAAAGTTTTATGCGAAACAACACCATTGTATCTCCATAGTTTAATAGGTCGTCGTCGGTCCCAAGGCAAAACCACCAAAGTGCCATATTTACATTCAAGATATGGCTGATATTTCAATTTGGACCGACCCATATATTCTTTCGTGGTGCCAGATGTCGGCTCGTCGCTGACTGTTAACAATGGTTCTAAATTATGACGCCCGTCGCCCTAGTGCAGCAATAGGCGACGATAATTAAACATAACCTTTCTTGGTGTCCCGGCTCCCCTAAACGCCCTCTCCCATTTTTCCAGAACAGAGGGGACAACGAAGCGGCCTCGCACCACCATCACGGCCAAGCAGCTCGAGACCCTGAAGACGGCCTACAACAACAGCCCGAAGCCAGCCAGACACGTGAGGGAGCAGCTATCACAAGACACGGGGCTCGACATGCGAGTGGTGCAGGTGAGTAGTAACTGTCGTGGGCAGTATCTACAAACATTGTAATATTTGCTTATTCGCACATTTTTCTACGCATTCTCAGGAGCGTAGTATCCAACATAGGTCTGAGAGGCTGTATCAACCTCCTCCCCCGAAAGTTGGAAATTTCATCTAAAAAGTGATATTTCATTATCGGTAATAATAACAATTATTTTCGAATTAAAAGTATGATGGGCTCAGCATCTACCAAAACAAATTCTGGCTACACCCCTGGCACATCTTTGAGTAGTCTAAGAGTTTAAGTACATAATTATTGAAGTCATTTTTGTAGGTACTGTCGATTTCTACTATTTACTGCTTAAATCAGTACCGTTCTATTACTGATAGTTGTACCTAAAGGAAACGAATAGTAACGAAACGGGAAAATACCATACAGATAAAGAAAATGCCAGAATGCTGATCCGTTTTATTTCGCATTAATGTAATAAATGACATAACTTTACCAGTGAAGGTTCGAGGCTACTAATAGGCATAACTATGCATCAGGATTCTTTTCAGTTTCTTAGTAATAAAACAAACTTATTTGCAAAATTGGTAATGCCAATATGAAATAAAGTTGTTATAAATATGAAAAATACTTTAGAATCTGAATCTCAAATATATCTGCAGCAGTACAAAAGATTTAGTAAGGTAAATTAAAAAGTATTTAACGGTTAATAAATTATTTAGATGTAAAGCTTTTCTAAGTCTATCCCGTTATTTTCCAATTAGGTGTGGTTCCAAAACAGAAGAGCGAAAGAGAAACGCCTGAAGAAAGACGCCGGCAAAAGCAGATGGGGCGAGTACTTCAGAAACGGACACTTGAAGCAGGCCGTGGCTTCGGGTAGCGGTCCTCCGACATCGCCAGACAGCAGCATCGACAGGGGAGGAGACGACTCACTGGAGATAGACCTCAGGTCACACAAAGACTTCAGAGGTATTGTAGAAACTTCAGTCATTGCATTTTATAATTATTGAAACTTCTTTCTGCCACCTCGAAGTTATTAAACTTCAGTATTTGCATTTCAGAGTTCCCAAAGCCTTAGTATTATTTGCAGCAACATATTGGAATGTTGGCCAACAATGTGAAGATTGCTAAAGTACACTCTAAAACAAAGAGTGAAATTCACTCCTATAGGAGAAGTGCATTTTCGCACGAAAGAGTGGAATTAACTCAGACTGAGTTAAACTCGTTTTAAGATTTAGGACCAGATGTTTTCTTTATTCTTTTACCCACTCGAAAAAGAGTGAAATTCACTCCTATAGGAGAAGTGCATTTTCGGCACCGGAAAGGAGTGGAAATTAACTCAGACTGAGTTAATACCGCTCGTTTGTTTTTAGAGTGTACGGACTGGCAATAGGTCTTACAACTTGGTATTGAGCTTAATTACCGAACATTGGGACTACCGTATTCCAAATCGCAACTTACCGTAATGTTTAACCAAAATCAAAACGTAAACCAAATCCTACCGCAATATTTTAATTTTTCTAGTCAAACGTGCCTTCGTTTATTAACCATTTGCTACCGTTGCTATGGCCGTAAGATTGTTGGCTAAACAACTAACCCTTTATAATAGTGACGGCTATTCATCAATTATAGTTCAAAAAAATTAATTTGAAACTTAATTTTCACTCACTTCCACGGATTATCACCTATGTATAGCCTGTAACCTCTTCCTGCTTCATGAAAACTTGTTGCATGTCCTAAGAGTGTAGGGAGTAGGATCATAGGATCAGTTAAATTTACCGGTAACGCCTACAAAAATGTTTTTTAACATAACGAAGTATACCCTTTTCAGATTTGCACTCGGATAAAGTTTTAGAAAGAGCGAAACCCACAAATGATCTAACTAACATCCTTCACTACACGTAACATAAAATAAATCCAATTAGTACCAATCAAAATCAAAACCAAATTTATCCATACGAATAGGCATAAATCTGCTTTTGGCATCCGAAAACTATTAAAATCAGCACCTGTTACATTTTCTCTTATATTACACACTTTGACAACTCGAACAATCAACACGTGTCGACTGAGAGGACAAATAAAAAATGCCGGCTTCGTTTTAAAAAAAATTTAAGCGAACAAGTGTTTTCTTTGAGTGTGCTTCGTTTTTTACGATGCTTTTGAGGGGTTTCAAAAGTTTGCGGAAGTCGAGACCGGAGGGGGAGGGGAATTCTTAGGGCTTCCCTTTCAGTGCAAAGTTGGTCAAACACGTGGCAGACCCCTGGAGGTTTCGGCAACATTCTAAGTGACATTTTTGACAAATTGCATGAGTTAAGTTCAGTGGAACTCCAATTATATCCAAGCTTTAATGTTATTATTTTACTCCATACACTTAACAAGTATAAGTTTAGCCCTTTCATCAAATAAAGGTGTTGCCTTTTTATGATGTAAGAGTGAGGCTTTTTCGTTTAATTAAAAGCCTATTTTTAAAATAACTTTTTTCACGCATTTTTTAGAGACATACAGCACTACACTTTAAAAAAAAAATCTGATTACCCGAATTTTTAATTTTCTGAATGGGAATCGGTCCCAATCATTTGTATACATATTAAAGTGCAACTGTATTTAGTATTGCCAAGATTCCGACTGTATATTTCTGCCCAATATATAAAGCTACGCACACAATATGCACTGGTGTCAAGTGATAAGTCGACATCTGAGCTGATAGAGGAATTGCCACAGAGAGAATATGGAGATGCCGATCCTCCCTAAATACTTACTATATACGTAGATATGTTTCTATCTTAAATATAAAAGTTTATAAAAAATCTGAGTTTGTTTAAAATACATAAAATTTCAATGAACAATAACATTTAAAACAAAATTTCTTTTAAGAAATGCTTTTTTAACTCCTTTTTACGTTCAGTAGCCTAATTTTTTTTTAATTTGTAACTCTTCTGTAAATAACCGAACTTAGGTAATTAATAAAGAGGATCTAGAAAGGAATTAGAGGTTTGTGTCCTCATTGATTTTTAACAGTGCATTTCCATTCAAATATATTTATTACAAATCACACAAGTGTTACAACTATGTGAAACTTGTTCAGTGAGATTTCGAGTTAAATTTTTTTGTGAATATTTTTCCATTGATGTTGCAAGTATCCGGTAATATTTTTTTTATGTTATATATTTAGATACAGTTTTTCAATTACATCTTTCATATTTGAGCCAGATTATTTCGACGAGAGAGTTGATTAATCTATTTTTAACTTGCTATGCATTGAGTTTAACTTTTTTTTCAAGGTTTGAGGGTAATTAAGAATTTTTAAAAGCTCATATGGAAGAATCCTTTCTTTGGAGGGTGAATCCATTCTGATCTAATTTGTGTATCTAGGGTTGGATTTTTTTAAATCCTTATAAATCGACGACTGAGTTGATTTGAAGTTTGTAACTTTTAGGCAGGTATCCCATTAGACAAACCACTTTCTAACAAGGCCCTGAACCAAATATTTTAAAGTTATATGTGGTGAATCAAGGTACACTGTGGCTCTAGGTACTCATGTCTTCCATATTCTTGATAAATATTTTTAGAAAAATAATTGCACATTTTCTGGGTTTATAAAAAATATTGCAAATGAAATCCTTAAACTTCATAAATGTATACAGTAGCGACAATAGTTTTTTAACAAAGAAATTTTTACGAGTTTTTCACTGCTGGTAGGAGGGCTGAAAAGCACGTTTTTCGTCAATCTTTAGTAGAAGAATTTCTCGTAGGCGTGCATCCCTTCTGAAAATTACTACAGATTTTATTGCTGGGCCGTCAACAAGTCTCGTCGTAGATTTGATGTTTTACTGGATTCCTGATATTCATCGTACACTCGTGCAAAGTCGTGAGTGAAAATCTGGAATGCATCGCTATCTCAGAGATGTATGGGGATGTAGTTTCATTGCTCATCTGCTGACACGTTCAATCTCACTGGAATTAGGTTAACTTGTCAAGGTGAATGTTTACACGAAAGTCTTTTGACTAGTTATTTAACAGTCATTTTGTTTCTTTCTTTGTTTTTTATACATACAGATGATTTGAGACCAAGTTACTTGAATGATTAAGGTCACCTTTTAGGTTTGCCAACAAGCAGTCCAAGTCAAGCAGTAACATATCTGCATAAATCTCTTTCAAAGCAATAAGTCATCTATTTTAGATTTGGGCATACACGGAGGGACTGAGTCCGCGGTACTTAACTTTTTTTCATCTTCCTTGAATGGCGCTTACATGTCACGTGGGCACAGGGGAAAAAGGCACCAATCAAGGTAGAGAAAAAAAAGGTATATCCCGCGGAATCAGTTTCTCCGTATGCCTAGCTTCATTACATACATTGTAACTTTTAACTTCGAAACGCATACTCAAACCCCAATTTTCCATTCCACAGACGACGACTTCGGCACTCCGATGGGCGGCAACTCCCAGATGGGCGAGACGGACTCGTCGATGCGGCCCTCGCCCCCTCCCCCCAACGGCCTGGGCTACCTGACGGGCCACGGGGCCTACCCAGGGCCCGGCACTCCCCCCTACCTCACCGGCTCGCCCTACCCTCCCTCCTACTACGAGGCCTACCACGGCCACAACGTGCACCATCCCCAGAGACTGCCGCCAACTGAAAGGCTCACCTTCTCCGAGTTCCCACCAAGCCCGGCGTCCTGGCTGGACGAAGTGGAAGGAGCGCCAGCAGCTGCCCAGTACTGACCCGGTACAGCCAGTCGTTTGGTTTAGAATAAAGAAAAGCGTCGATGAAAGCCGCGGTTGATGTAGCGGTTTTGGCTACGCACAGGAGGTTACGACCAGCGTTGTGCTGTCGTGGAGACGGAATGTCGATCTGTTACGGAATAGCTTATCTTGGGAGGTTTAGTAGCTCATAACTAGAAGGGGGCAACTTTGCTTTTCGCAACTTTTCAGAAGGGCATTTAAAACTGCAACCGATCTTTCTCCTTGCCTTTTCCTTTTGGTATACTTTTGTATACCTGTAGATGGTTACAGTTTTCCTTAACCCATTAAAGACGATTGGCCAGAAAATTTACCACTCAAAAAGGAGCTTTCTGCTTAAGGTTATAGAGTTAAAACAATTTTAAGGCAAATGAAAACCCGCGTTAACAATATATCTAGGACAAATTAAGTTACACTAAAAACTAATTGAAAACACTTGAAGTTAACGTTACTATTCAGAACTGAAAAAGCCTGAAGCGCAAATCCTGAATACATTTACTTTGAGCTTAACAAATTACATCGTAACTAGATGTGAAATTTGGTTCTAAATCCTCAGCCTCCAGAAAATATACTTTTGATAGTTGTATCCCTCCAGTTCTAAAGCACATAATTTTCTAGGTCAATCCATGTGGAGAAAAAGCCTAGATACCTTCCAACTCAAGCTATTCCGTTTCAAAGCCACTAATTTTTGTCTTACGAATGGCCGGTTAGTTGTACATACTACCAACCACCACCTACGAAACCGGCAAATTCCTTGATGAGAGTCTCAAATGTGTATAGTCTCCATCGGTGACCTGAAGGGTCAAACGTGGATGGGAAAGAGCCCTGAGATGAGACCGGATGTCTTAAAAGATGATGGGAGAGATGCGTTGTGGTGGTTTCCCTTGTTAATTGGGTCGGGGTAATTAAGTAAAGACAGAACGACATTTTCTTGCGGTAGTGAATAGACGTGTGAATGTCGTCAACAATCTAATTTTTAAAACTGGTTTGACATCACTTAACAGTATTTAACCTAGGGGTTGTCCATCCTGTCAGTTTTCCTGGTGCCCTACATCTTAGGTGTTTCTCGTTAACACAATGGTCTTTCTTCTGGTTACATGATGGTTAATATAATCTTTATTTAACTAAAGCTAAAAGCAAACTAAAATACATAAAATTTAATTATAAAGAATTCATTAAATGTTAAGAATACTTACACACATAAAAAACAGAGTAAATCGGTTCAATTATTGTTTATTATTACCATTAGTAATTAACATACGTAAATATTAATTAGATAAATTTTATACTTTAATGACTTAAAACACTTAATGCTGGTTTTACTTTCGACTTCAAAAGACATAATAATAATGATAAATATATAATTAAAATTAAAAAAATTGACAATGTATATACATACAGTTAAAACGAAGCCGGTTTACTTATTAACGGTGACAGGCAAAAAAAATTACCATGCTAAAATAAACTTTCTTTTTAAGTTTATCTAAATAAACACAATATAAAACAAATGAAGACCATAGTATGGAACAGCTTATGCTTGACAAATTAAGCTAATGAGACACGTAAAATGATTTTCAAAAACTTATTTTTAAAGTTAAAGGGAAACCACTCACTCAGATAGGTCAACGATCCAAAGAAGAAGCTGAACGGGTCTTCCCATCATTGTGCGTCTAATGTTAGTCATTTAGCACAAGTTACACGGCGATAAGTTTAAGAGTAGGGGCACATGGAGCCAGTTTTTACCTGTATAAAGAAAAATCGTGGACAATTTTTCCTGATGTATTTATGTTGACTTGTGTACAGAATCACAATGGAGAGCTTCATAATTGAGTTGTGGCCAGTATGTTGTTTGTGGATTTTTGATTTCCTTGTTAAATCCGTGTCAGTCAATGTGCCATCCGGGAAGAGAGAATTCGTTTTGTAATGTGGACTCTTTATGTTATTGTTACACTTTTTGCTTGACCTATCGTGGGCTAAACGACGCAACCACACATCCAATGATCGCGGGACATTAAAAAAGTTCTACTCAGGCTTGACGCACTGCAACTTTTTGTTGATGCAAGACAAACTACTGCCTAGTGATACCATACTCTGCCGTGGTAAGCTAAAGTGCAGTAACCACAACAGTGAATTGGGCCATTTTTGCACTGAAATAATCAGTCATTTGGTATACTTTCTTGTAGGCTAAAGTTATTGAGTTCTTACAACAATGGTCCAAGTCTAAATACCGCAGTTTACCTGCCCATGGCAGTACTGGTGTTGGCACCATAAATAAAACATTTTAGAATTTGGAGGAGCACTTACCAGATGAAACATTAATCCCCATGTTTGTGAATGAGCTTGTGACATTTGTTCAAGTTACTTTCAAAAAGCGAGTGAGTTTTACAGAAAATAACAAGCATTTTTGAATATATGATACACAGAGGGACAGGACGTTTGAACCGTCGCCAAACATCGCCCCTCTTACTTCAAAACCTTAATGATAGCATTTCCACTCGTCAGTGATTGGTTTGTCATGTCAAGTGAGCATACAAAACCAATCACTGACTAGAGAAATATTCTTTCAGGGAATTCTTGGAGGGAGAGTGGCGATGTTTGTCGGAGTTTCACATGTCCTGACCTTGGTCCTGACCTCCGTGTATACATAGCTTTATACAAGCAATGAAAACTTCGCCAAAAATGAAAAGTGCATGATCGGTTGGACCGTAATGTAGACGAATACAAGATAGATCTGGCCTAAACTGTTTTAAAAATGCTCTTATATCAACAAAATGTGCAGTTGATGTACATCCGTGCCTTAGCAGAAACAAGTACTCAATTTTCCTTTTATTACATCTATTTCTTTTTATAGAAGTTTCTTTATTATAAGTTTTTTCATCGATTTCGCTGTTAATACTAATTGACCTAACTTTAGTTTCTGGAAATATCTCAGCAATTTGTAGGACTTTTATTCAAAACACCAAGGTTAGTTGTTGCAATTTATTTTCAAGAAAATGTTGAAAATAGTAGTTTGTATATTTTACCACTTTTTTTTAGATGTGTGATTTCGTGGTTTAGTCTGCAATATGTTTTTACTGGTGTAAAATCATCTCATAAATTTGACAATGTTTTTTAAAATCAATAAGATCAATACTGTCGTTCAAATGGTAATTCTTTGTAAAAATTTATTTTATAAAATAGTATCAAAAAAAATTTACAAATGATTCACAATTTGTGTAAACAAAGTTTTATTGATATATCCTCAACATGTGTATTATTTTTGCCTAAAATGTATAAATTTGAAGATATTTATTGAATCTTCTGTTAAATTTTATTGAAATTTTTTAGTATGAAACTTAAAAGGCAGTCCAACACCAATGAAAATTATTGAATTTGTATTGATTAACATGAAACATTATTTCTCTATAGATTGTGTTTTTTATAAAATTTATTCTAATCATATATATTACCTACGTTAAAAAATAATTTGATCTCTAATATTCTTTCTTCAAAAGGCAAGTGATTGACTCAAAAGAAATGTCTTTGTAATCATCATCATTTTTTCTAATACACCTGGGCACAATAAACTAGTCAATTCTGTATTTTGGTTATCATTTTTTCTTAAGTATAAATTAAATGTGATAAATCCAGCTAAATTATGCAATATCAAAATTAATTCATTATTAAATATTTATTCGATTAAGAGTAACCAAAGTTAATCATTGTTTAATTTCACTGCTTTAAACTGATCTATGACATTTTCTATAACGCATGTACACTGTAAAATTTTGTGAAATGACACTCCAGCTTTATTGAGTAACGTTTCACAAATAAGAAGTTTACTCCATAAAACTGGTGGTATCAAAAGCTCTCTCCAGTTTTATGGAGTAAAGTTACACCTCATAATAGGAGCACACTTCTTATTCGTGTAACTTTACTTTACAAAAATTCTATATTACGTTACATAAAGTTGGAGGCAGCTAGGCTGCCACCAGTGTGTCCCCTCGTCAAAATTTACAAATAAGTTTTGGTTTGGTTGAGGTTTATTGAGAAAATTCTCATACAGATATAAGTTATGTCCTAATAAGAAAATATACAAAATGCAAAAGAAAATATACAAATTGCAAATTACAAACGCACAAAAATCATATAAATGAATCATATTAACACAAAAGGACAAACCGATAAACATATGCCAATTTTAAATATCAATTTTATTATAAGTAAAGGAATTTACAGAAATGATTATTATTTTTTAAATATTTATTTACAGATACCACAATTACTATCTACCGAGTGGCACCTTTAAAGAGGCATGAAAACTCCCTTTTCATTGTTTTAGGGGCTTTTTAAAAGTGTCATCCCTTAAATCACACATCTACATTAACCAAAACCTCTACTACCTTCTGAAACCTGACATTCATTTAAATGGTTGTTATGTTTCAAACTCCTGTTCATATAGACTTTAATTTAAACTTTAAAAACTGAATTGGTTTGATAGAATAGGATCTAAAAACAATTTTAAGGCTTTGATTGCACGACAAGTACTAAAAAAAGACATAGCACGTGGTCAAGCATGATTTCGGGTTTGTTTTTCAGCAGTAAATGGTAACGGCATTTCGCATTATTTTTTTAACATACTTAAATATTTATTTTCGAAACGTGTACAAATATATTTAGTTTATGTGATTTAGAGATGTAGACCCAACCAGGCTATCAACTAAGGTTTAGACCACTAGAATCCAATTATTTTCCAAATTTGTTTCTATATGTAATGCTTATCCCAAAATTTCAGTAAATTTTACATTTTTCTGAGACCACTTTATTTTTAGCTTTACTTTGAATCACATATTATTGACCTAACGTGATTGGTTTGATCGATGTTATAAGTAAGCTGGTATCAAAATAGGATAAATCGGCTAACTCGTATCATCATTATGGGCAATCATACACAAAATTTTCCGTAAAGGGGTCCCCAAGATTAATTGTTGTCTGTAGTCTGAGTTTTCCTAGATCAGGTACTGCCTAACTCTACGATGATTCGGAATCAGAACTAATCCACGAGCCTCTAAAAAAATAGTCTAAAGTATTTCCAACATAAAATTATTTTTCAGATGAAATAAAGACTTAAAGACATGATTTGCCCTAAAAATATAATTCTGCGATGCTTTTGAAAAGTTCTTACAAATATCAAAGTAAAGTAGTCAAAAGCTTGTTCTTTCCAAGCGCTCCATTTTATACCCATTAAAAAGACAAAATTAAGGTAATCATTAAGGAAAATAAATGTTTTAGGCTTTACAAGGTTTTTTTTTTGTTTTGTCAATGCTTTTAGTAAATTAGGTTTTCAATTTACATTTATTCATAGATCTAAACTAACAATGTTTTTTAAAAGGACAGCTATGTGTTTTAAATGATTAAAACACGTAAGAATTTATATTCTTCTAATACAGTACTTAAAACATGTGAAGCACTTATAATATGACAGCATTTGACCAGAGGAAGAGGAAAAGTTAGGACGATGATTCGGAATCAGAACTAATCCACGAGGGGTCTGTCACGTGTGGTGAGTGTCGAGAGATAAGACATGCCCTCGAACATGTCCCAACCAATAACGCGAAATTTGAGGGGTAAACCCCAGGGGTGGGATAAGGTCTGTCCATGTAATGCAATTAGCGATCTAGCCCCTCAAAATTAATGGACCTTTTGGAGCTTGGATGGAAAAAGATCGTAAAATGCAGGGTATGTGTGGGAAAGTATTTATAATCTAATTTTTAGGGATTGTGTTGAGTGTGGTGATATAAATATTGGTTTGGAGTTTTGAAGGTTAACTATTATTTTTATTTTGAAAAATTAAGTTTAAATATATTTGTTGATTCCTAAGGGAGACCGGAACCCTCCATTGAAGCCCATGTTAAATTGACCTTTTTTATGTACCTTTTTCTCAGAATCTATTTAATACATTTCAATGAAATTTTTACTAGTTATTAAATGGATGTTTAACTATACTTTACTGGAGGCATTTTTAAAAATTTTGTTTAGTTTTAAATTATATGTATTTAAGTGAAACTACATATTTTTGACCAAAAAAACCCCTCAATAATATTAAAAAGAAAAAAAAGTAAGATAGTTATGCTCACATCCCTCCAGAGAATTTTTGAAACTAACTTCTTAAATACGTATAAAAAATTTCAGGTTGATACTTAAAGCAGATTCTGAGAAAAAGGTACACGGACATTTAAAAAGTAAGTTTTGAGATATAAGCGTTTAAAGTAAACAATAGTGGTTTCTTACCTATGAAACATAAGGGGATTTTACCTAAACAACATTTAAAAAATATATATTAAAAATACTTCTAGTACTTGAAACTTTTATTTTAAGATATCATTGTGAAGATAAGATTAAATAGTTTAAGAAATACTAAAAACATTGAAATGTCATTTTTGAAAATTTTGGGGGTCTGGTCCGCCTTAAGAAAACTGGAACATAACTATATTTCAGAATATAGAATTTAGACTTATAGGGGGACAATAAGTACTAAGGGAGACAATTGGTTTCTTCAACAGCACCCATAATTTTTTTAATTTTATAAATTTTGTAATTTTATTAAACTTTTAAATTTGAATTTATAGTTATACTCATCCGCTACAGAAATATAAATTTAAAGTTTGTAGGAGTTATCCGCTAAAGAAATATAATTTTTAAAAAATATATTAAATTAATTTTTTTTAAAAATTAAAAATTACTTTTTTCTTAAAAATTTAAATTTTAATATCATGCAGTAAAAACAAGTTTACGCCTCAGTCAATTTACTTATCCCTCATGGGTTATGACTTGAAAAAGTTGAAATGAAAATCGGTATTTCTGAAGCGTCGTTTGTTCCTTCTTGACCTAAAAATTTAAATTTTATGTAGTCATTTCTGTTTGTTAGTAAATTTACCAGATAAGTATAATATTGTAATTGCATATCAAAATAACTTAAAATTAGTATTTTTTAGTAATTCAAAAGTAAGAAAATATTCTTAAATATAAAACTTGCTTATGCAACAAGAGCGTAAAGTAAAACTAAAAAAAGAATTATGTGTAGTTGACAATTGATGTAAGTGCGAGTCAGATAAATGCTTCTTAAGTTTTTTTTAAAAAAAGGTTTAATTTACATAAGTGCTTTGGTGCACACTATTTTTCGTTAACAGGTTAAAAAAAATCTACGGAATTTTAGTGTAAGCAAAATTTTTCCCAAAGTAAAATTTTTTTAAAGCTATATAGAGTACTATATGTAGTACTTTTGCTAACATGGTCACAAATTAGGTGTAATTTAAGATGAAACGGTGTAAAAAAAACTACGCACTTGCTCTCAAAAATATTCTTTGCACACGAGTTTCTTAAAAACATTATTTACTTTTATTTGAAAGAATGGGATTTTTCAAGTGATTATGAATATAAAATGGCTACATGAAAGTTATTAGGAAACTTATTTTCAAGTCCTTACATTGTGATGTTTATTGTTTTATAAAAAAAAATAATCTTAAATTGCAAAGCATAAAGAAAAGGCTGTCTATAAGAAATAAATTCTGTTTAAAATAATAATAATAATCAATAAGATTAAAATAATTAATTTTTAATTTTGAAGAAAAGAATCATACTTAGTGCATTTTTACTTTTCTGTAAAACTACTTTTACTACAGCAACAGTTACTGCACAGTGAAGTACACTTAAAGGAACAAAATTAAAGGTTCGCAGTACGTCTTACCGTTACGTTTTGCAAATGCGTAAAAGACGTTTAAAATAAATATTCTAATGCGTAAAAATGTCTATTTACTGTTTTATGAATATCGAATAAACCACGTGCACTATATAGTAAAATAAAAATTCGAAAAAAAAGAACTATTGTAACACTAATAGCTTACATTCTAGATAACAGAGGGCAGCACAAAGTTATTATCTATGATTTGTTTTCAGATAAAAACCTTACAACTTACGCATAAAACCTTTCACATAGAGCAATAATCAACGGCATATTTACTCTATTCAATAATAAAGATCACAGATATTAGACTTAAATAAAGTAGTTTATATTTATTTATAACTTATTGTCACAAAAATTTAATTAAGACGAATTTTAATAAAAAAAGAAATGCAAATAATTCGAAAACCAACTTACAACTTCATATTTTTTTCAACAATATGCAGTAAATTATGTTTCTTTTAAACAGTATTTAACCTATATTATAAAAATTGAAAAAATATGATTTTAAATTAATTTTTTGAAAGCACACAGTAAACATAAAGTAGTGTTCGTTTACTCGCTAACCAACACGAAACAGTTCAATCATTCATGGAAAAAAGATAAAATCCTATCATTATGGTTTAAGTAAAAAAAAAAATCTAAAGTAATTCCGACATAAAATTATTTTTCAGAAAACTTAGACTTAAAGACATGATTTGCCCTAGAAAATATAATTCTGCGATGCTTTGGAAACGTTCTTGCAAATATCAAAGTCAACTAGTCAAAAGCTTGTCCTTTCCAAATGCTCGATTTAAAACCTATTAAAAAGAAAAAAATAAGAATAATGAAGGAAAATAAAATGTTTGATGCTCTATATTAAGTTTCTTTTACTTAATTAATGCTTTTATTACGTTAGGTTTTCAATGTATTACACTTTTGCATAAATCAAAATTAGCAATACCTTTAAAAAAACATAGCTATGATTGTTTTTTAATTAATTTAGACTCATGAGAATCCGTAATTGTTTGCTGCAGTACTTTAAAAAAAAATGTTAACCACTAGTAATATGACAGTATTTGACCATAGGAAAC
>CM033273.1:39022111-39024611 GCA_019343175.1 Oedothorax gibbosus
AAAAGTTATTTTCGCATGTTATTCGAGTATTTTAGGTCCATGTTTAAAAACTAAATTACTAATAACCTTTATTTCAAGTTGTAAACCTATCGTAAATGTTTAAAATTAAATTTAAGATTTAACAAAATAAAGTTTAAAATTAAATTTAAGATTTAACAAAAAAAAGTTTAAAAAGTCGCGTCACACTTTTTTAAAATTTTTTAAAAGGGGAAATTCTTCTTAAAATTTCATTTGAATAAATTATTTATGTTGAATATACATAATTTTTAGGCCATAATTTAAGTTTTGTGAAAACGCACATATTTATACGTTTAAAGACCGTAATGTTATTATTTAGAAGGTCAACGTCAACTTAAAGATCAGATGCGATATTACAGACAAATAAAGTTCAATTAAAATGGTTCAAGTCAATAAAAAATGGTTTTATACAATAACATACCTTAAAGAGAAGTTTGCATGATAATATGATGCTACTAACAACCAAATCAAAATTTATTAGTGTTTTTTTTTACAAAAAATGCTTTTCTTAGACAAAATTTTGCTTTTTTTTTTTACATGGAAACAGTGTCCATGATAAGATGTTACTACCAACCTAATCAAAATTAATTAGATAAGGATGTTTTTTTTTTAAATAAAAGCCTTTCTTTAGATAAATTTTGCGTTTTTTACACGCATTGTAACCATTGTATAGAGACGAGGGGTAAAAAAGTGGTTTTTGAACATTGGTTCGGCCAAACAGACTCTGTCTGAAACCACTCTACAGGTCGTACTAAGAAAGCTATAGACTTCAAATTTGATTGGCGACTTCCAAGATATTCCAAATTTCTTAGTTCCAAGATTTTGGGGAAAACCCCTCATGTTCAAAGGGTAACTGCCACATTTAAAAAAAAACAAGTAGGTTTGTAACAGAATCTGTCACTTAACCCGCTTCCACACATTTGTGTTTAACAGGAATAAACGCGCCAAAACACAACATTAATTCTATATTAACATTTACACGCCAAATTTGGCTAGTTTCATTTATTTTATTTCGAAAATTCAATAATTATTACTTATCGTTTGCAAAATTAATTTATATTTCAAGAATAAATATGTAATATTCCTCGCACATTCCTGCACATTTTTATCCCAAAGTTAGAATTTTTTCTATGCATCTTTCTTCATACATATATAATGAACCATCAAAAGAACTCTATTGTGGTATTACAACAATCCAAACTGAATTATATCACATAAATAAATATTTGTATTTTTTTTTCAAATAAAGTTTCTCGTACGTTTAACGAATGGCAACAGTGAAAATATTGAATAAAAATGAATTTGCATGTTATTTCAATGTAGATTAAATTTTTAGTTATTTAAATTTTAAATAAACTTCTAATTTAAATTTTTAATGAAATTTGGAATGTAGCCTAATCTGATTTTTTGCTTCAAAATGACGTATCCCACTTGTCTGTGGGACTTGTGGTTCTTTCTGTGAAAGTGGGTGACGGACGGACAGACGGACGGACAGACAGACGGACTGAACGATTATAAAACCTTCCACTTTTTACGTTATAAACGTAGTGTGGAAGCTAAAAGGAATTGCTGAAAAACAAAGAGTAGCGGACTTCAAACTTAGAACGGGGAGTTCCTATTACACGTAGGAAGTTAACAACAAAGTTTAAAAAAAAAAAACAAAAAATCGTACTCGCAGAGCACACATGCAAAACTGGCGTATCAAGTATCTATTATTCAGTGATAAGTGAAAGTCGCGTGATATTTTAAAGAATTATAAAACCCATTTTGTGCTGCCATCTACACTTATCAGTTAATACTAAAAGTAGTAAAATGCGTCATTAGCTCTTGCTATTGAAGTGGCATATATTCAAATATTTTTGAATGAGGAACTTTCATCCTACCCAAAATGACGTGCTTTGTTATGCCATTTTCTGGAACATTAGAAGCTACAGATTCTAATATCAGCTTAAAAATCATCAAAAATTATTAGTTTTACTCGAAATATGCCTATTTTAAATTCCATGAAACTCACGTAACCGAAACGGCGTCTGACGTAACAACACACCATTTGGCGATTTTTTTTTTAAAAATGGTGCTACGGTTAGCATGTCCATAATTAAAATAAACATGCAACGTTTTTCAAAACGTTCTATTTAAAATAACAGACTGCTCACTTAAACCAGCTTTAGATAATAAATTAGAACAGCTTGTTTCTTGCTTGGTTGTTGAATTTAAAATCGTACAAGAGCGCGCTGTTGATATTTCAGACCTAGTCAATGGACAATTACAGCGTTTTCCACAAAACATATTTATTCGATTAAGCATATTAAAAAACCTCTAAAACTCAAGTATTTCTGGTTTTAAAGATGTATTTATTTTTAAATTCATTTTTAAAGTAAATGATACGTCACTCCTGTTAACCTTTGTTTAGCATAACAGATGACGTCACGGTTGGCTTTTTTGTTCTTGGCGTGTTATTTCGTATCACGTTTCACTGTAT